>JAECXF010000289.1:0-443139 GCA_018151655.1 Drosophila bocqueti | reverse complement strand
TAAACAGAAGAACAAAAACTAAAAATGAAAAGTCTTTTAATTCCTGAAGAAATATAACTCTAAATGGTGTTTTATAATGACCTGATAAACCTAACATTACAGGTGCAAAAAAGGCACACTCAAAAATGTTGCGAGGTTGGAATGAATTTTCCTTGTGGCACGTTCCGTCTTAGATTTATATGAAAATCGTAAGAAAATCAAGACGTTCGGCTCGGCACAGATCTCAAATAGAATGAGAGAAAATTTAGAGCGGATGCGAGGGCAAAAATTAAGGTCGGTTTGACAAGTGCATTAAAGCTCATTAGAGTTGCATCGGTGCATCGATCAGCTGTTATCAGTGCATCTATACCTATTGCATAGATAAGCTTTTTAACTTCTATTTTTCGGAGAGTGCAGAACTGCAAGATAAGCTTTTTTTTATGCAGTTTACAGTCGCGTCCGATTATATTGGTATATGTATAATATAATATATACACATATATAACATAACATATAATATAATATATAATATAATATATACGAGGGTCGTTTGATAAGTCCGTGACTTTTTGTATTTGCCGCGCACCTGCTCTAAATACAACACTGCTCCTGTCAGCAGTTATCGATTAACAGCTGACTGTAAAATTTTGAGAAAGCTGCGTTTTTGGTTTGCGTTTTTATAGGCATTGAAAGCAGACGATCTCGTGAATTTTAACGAAAATGGAAAAAAGTGAATTTCGTGTGCTAATTAAGCATTATTTTTTGCGTAAAAAATCCATCACCGAAACCAAGGAAAGACTTGATAAATATTATGGGGACTCTGCACCATCAATTTCAATGGTTAAGAAATGGTTTGATTTAGCCCCCTGTGACTATTTTTTGTTTCCAAACATGAAGAAATGGCTCGGCGGTAAGAGATTCGGGTCAAATGAAGAGGTCATCACAGAAACAAACGACTATTTTGAGGGCCTTGAGAAAACCTATTATTTGGAAGGAATAAAAAAATTGGAAAAACGCTGGACTAAATGTATAGAGCTAAAAGGAGATTATGTTGAGAAATAAAACGCTTCTTTGACGAAAAAAATATATTTTATTCAAAAAGTCACGGACTTATCAAACGACCCTCGTAATATAATACATAATAATACACAACATAATATATAATATTACACATATTAAATCAAATTGCTTCTCACCCCCACAGCACAGGTTTGATATTTACTTCCACAGTATAGATAAAAGCTGAAAAAGGGTGAATATGATTATGCACGCCAAATATCTTTGACATGAAAGTTTCTTAATTCCTTTCCGTTTAGATCTTCTAATTTATATATATTTTGACCTAATTTATGTTTTATTCTAGCTCTTACTCCTATGGGTGCTAGTTTAGCATTGAAGTGAGAAGCCATATTACTAAGTTGAAAATTTCTCTTAATAACTTCATCACCTACTTCAAAGGAGCGCGGACGAGATCGCAAATTATATGCTCGTTGATTTTTAGTAAATGCTTTTTCCAAATTCTTGCCTATATCTGATCTAATTTGTGAAAATTCATCTTCTCGATTTACTCTAGCGGTGCTTTCACTGAGTAACTCAAGATTTTTAAGCAGTTTATAGTCTTCGCCGTGAGTAATCATGTGTTGTCCAAACACAACCAAATAGGGAACTGCTCCAACTGACTGGTGTATGGAGTTCCGCAGGGCACAATTGATTGCGCTAAGATAGATGTCCCATTCCCGCTGATCTTTTCGCACGTATGATCGAAGAGCGGCATTAATGGATCGGTTAACTCTTTCGGCTGCATTTGATTGGGGAGCGTAGGCACCCGTACACAAATGTTTAATACCATATTTAGAAAGAAATTGTTCAAAGTCTTGACTTTTAAATTGCGTTCCATTGTCGCTGACAATAGTTTCAGGAACGCCATAGCAAGGGAATATTTCGTCTCTCAGGTATTCAATAATAACATTGGACGTAAACTTTCTCACCGGCTTAAGAAAAGTAAACTTGGAAAAGTGGTCTAATATGATAAAGATGCCAAGATTGCCTTTCTTGGTCCGTGGAAAGGTGAAATAACACACTTAATGCACTTTATGTTTTGTTTAATATTATTTGTTTTGAATGATTAATTGGGGAGATAAAATAAGTAACTGCAAAGTTCGCTGAGGTAGAGGATGTATCATGTTCACGTAGGTTAGAATGGGCGGCGAAGTAAAGGAAGGGGACCCAACACTTAGGGGACCCGGTGGAAAGGTTTTGGACTCAAAAAAAAGTGCATTAATATATTTGTATTTATTGTATTTATTTATGCATAACACTGAGGACAGTGTGCATTCGCTATGTGAACATAATATATGTGGGAAAAAAAAAAGTAATCTAATGAATTGTTTTTTTATTAATTATTTTTTTTGGGTTTGGGGTTTGGGTTTATATTTTTTTTGTTTATTACAAATATATATTTTTTTTGTATATAGGTATATATATATATATATATATATTGTGACGCGTACCGCGCACAGAATTAATTAAATAAATAAATATATAAATATAATTAAATAAATACAATATAATGAAATGAATATGTAAATAAAATGAATAAATAAATATAAGTAAATAGGATAAATAATTAGAAATAAGAAGAGATTGAACAAGGTGAAATAAAATGAAGTACAAATGGAAAAGAGCTGGAACAACTAAACTGCAGGGAACGGGAAATTAACCGAAATAAATAAACAGAGAATAAACAGAGAACAAACAGAGTGAATTGAATTTGAATACGCGCGCCTGCGTGCCAACCGCGGAGATCTGGCCACACCGAAAGAGAGAGCTGGTCACACTAGGAGAGAAGGCTGGCCACACTATTAGGGCAAATTGCGGATCATCGGCGGGCACACTAGAACAGCAGGGGCCTATAAAGCGGGCAGTTGGCCTCATATCGGCACTCCAGTTCCCGACAGCGATCGGGTAAGCATCGCAGCAGCAGCAGCAGCAGTCAGCAGCTTGGTAAGATAAACCAGTAAGTTGGAGTAATTAATTGGTAGTTAGCGCTAATACCCTCCCGCCCTCCTCTAATCTATAGATCTGAATGGTCATAAATTAGGGTTCCCGCTTACTCCCGTAGCTGACCTGAATGGCCGCTTCAGGATTTCTCTCTCTCTTGGATCTGAATGGTCATAATTAGGGTTCTCGCTTACTCCTATAGCTGACCTGAATGGCCGCTTCAGGATTTATCTCTCTCTCTTGGATCTGAATGGTCATAAGTTAGGGTTCTCGCTTACTCCTATAGCTGACCTGAATGGCCGCTTAAGGATTTCTCTCTCTCTTGGATCTGAATGGTCATAATTAGGGTTCTCGCTTACTCCTATAGCTGACCTGAATGGCCGCTTAAGGATTTCTCTCTCTCTTGGATCTGAATGGTCATAATTAGGGTTCTCGCTTACTCCTGTAGCTGACCTGAATGGCCGCTTAAGGATTTCTCTCTCTCTTGGATCTGAATGGTCATAATTAGGGTTCTCGCTTACTCCTGTAGCTGACCTGAATGGCCGCTTAAGGATTTCTCTCTCTCTGTTGGATCTGAATGGTCATAATTAGGGTTCTCGCTTACTCCTATAGCTGACCTGAATGGCCGCTTAAGGATTTCTCTCTCTCTTGGATCTGAATGGTCAGAATTAGGGTTCTCGCTCACTCCTGTGGCCGACCTGAATGGCCGCCTAAGGATTTCTCTCTCTTGGATCTGAATGGTCATAGATTAGGGTCTCGCTTACTCCTGTGGCTGACCTGAATGGCCGCCTAAGGGATCATTCTGTCTTTACAGCGCCCAAGACGACCCCGGACGACGATCCACGGCCCCGCCCGCACCCCCCGCGCCACCCCACTGCGAGGCCACGCGGAACGACGACTCACCGTGGAACGCCGCCTTCGCCGTGGAAAGAGAGACGAACCGACCGGACGCCGGCCGAGCCGAACGAGTAGCACGGACCGCCCCCACATATGCTTAAACTTTGTCACTTCCTGTGAATAAACCAGTACGATTCTCAGTTACCGTGTAATTCACCCTGACTTCTACTCTGGGACGGGGTCGGCTTTCTCTTCCAGCAACCACGTCCGATACAAATAAATATCTGTGACAACCCTGGGCCAGCCCTGAGCCGCCCAAACCTCCGACTAACCGTCACAGTGGCGCCCGAACAGATTAAAGTGGTTGCAAGGGAGAAACCGACACCAGAAGAGTAATGTCGAGCTGGGTGTATCAGGCAACGAAGAACGAACTGACAGAATACGCGATCGAGTTTGGATTGGACATTGCAGATAAGAACGAAGAACTCAGACGAGTAGTGGCTGCATTTGTCAAAAGAACCGATCATACTGGGGCAGAGAAGCGAAGACTCGCACAGCTGTCAGCAACCTACGCACAATTAGCGGCGAGAAACAAAAGGGATAAGAGCCCGGCAGCAAGTACAACAGCGAGTACAACACCGGAAATCCGAGTAACGGACACGGAGGAAGTAGTTAACACCATGGAAGGGGAAAAAGAGAGAAAAACAGACAGGAAATTCGAGACAGAGATTGTGGACCGAGTACGCGGATGGGGCATCCGATACCAGGGCACGGATAACCCATTGGAATTCCTAAGCAAGATGGAACAATGGGCAGCCGGGTACGGAATGCAGAAGGATCAGCTAATCCAGGCGATGCCTTTTATTCCGACCAAGATCAGTACATGGGCACAATTAAAGGCGGAGTTACTGGAGTATTTCCTACCGCCGAGATACGAGGAGCAACTGGAGACCCAGATCGCCCAACTGAGACAGCGGGAGAACGAACCCGTAAGGCAGTACGCGATGGAACTACGTAAACTAATGCGGTTCACAAAGCTTTCAGAACAGGAAAAACTCGACCGTATATACAAAAATTGCAGGAGCAAGATCAAATTATATACGAGGAGATCCGGGTTCACCTCACTAACGGAGTTCTTAAAACTGGCGGAGGAAGTAGAGGAAATCGAGGCGGCAGAAAGTCCGGCCGGGACCAGCCAGCGAGTACAGCAGCCGCAACTAAGAACGGATATTTGTACGCGGTGCGGGGGCACCGGACACGCGGCACGAACATGCGGTAACCCACCAAGGTTATTTTGTTGGGTCTGCGGAAGGAACGAAGTGAGAACGACGGAATGCTGCAGAAATGACTCGGGAAACGCAGAGAGGTCTGAGCACGTAAGGCTGGTGACTCAGGCAAGAGCACAACAGCCAGCACCGGGAAGGCAACTAAGCTGTGACGGATTCCAGGTAATTGCCAGATTAAGAATCGGCGAGCAAACAGCAAAGGGAATCATAGACACAGGAGCATCCCGCAGTGCGATAAGCAGGAGCCGGTATCAGGATTTAAGGGAGCAGGGCAAGTGGACAGGAACCAGAACCGAGATTACGCTCGCCAATGGAGCGAAACAGAGGTCGGTAGGAACGTTCGAGGCAACAGTGCAGTTCGGAGGAAGGGAGTTTACCATAGCGTTCATGATATTGGAGAGGGTGGAAGGCGGAGTATTGTTGGGAATGGATTTCCTGGCGAAGGTGCGCAGCGTGCTAAGATGCGGGAATTTGGAACTGGAGATAACGGAGGCAGGGAAGGAAGAAAACAGTGAGGATCAGCATGATGATGCCAGACCGGAGGACATGGAAGAGGAACCATCGGAGGAAGAAGTACAAACCTTCTTGGACCGGCAAAGGCAAGTATTTGAGAACATGAACGGGGTTAGTCACATAACAACACACAAGATATATCTAAAAGATGACAAGCCCATAAAGCAACGGTACTACCCGCGAAATCCGAAGCAACAGGCAGTCATAAACGAACAGGTCGACGAATTACTAACTTTGGGGCTTATAGAACCATCTCGTAGTCCGTATAGTGCGCCAGTGGTGCTGGTAAAGAAAAAGAACAATGATTGGAGAATGTGCATCGACTATCGCTTACTGAACAACAAGACCGAGAATGAATTTCATACTGGACCAACTAAGAGAGGCGAGGTATATAAGTACGATAGACCTTAAGTCAGGATATTGGCAAATCCCGATGAAGAAAGAGAGCAGACAGTACACAGCGTTCACGGTTCCGGGCCGAGGTCTATTCCAATGGAAAGTAATGCCCTTTGGGCTAACCACGGCACCAGCAATGTTCCAGAGGGCATTGGATACAGTGATAGGACCCGAGATGGAGCCATTTGCTTTCGCATATCTCGACGATATTGTGGTTATCGGTCGAAGCAAGCGGGAACACTTCGAGAAATTACAAGAGGTATTCAGACGACTGCGAGAGGCAAACTTACGGATCAACCCGGACAAATGCCATTTCTTTCAGAAGGAGCTGAAGTACTTAGGTCATGTGGTGAGCGACCAGGGCATTCGGACAGATCCGGAGAAGGTAGCGGCGATTCAGGACTATCCAACCCCAAGAACCACGAAAGAAGTGCACAGTTTCCTAGGGATGGCGTCGTGGTACCGACGGTTTATACCCAATTTCACGGAACAGGCTGGAGCGCTGCAGAGTCTGATCAAGAAAGGGGTGAAATTCGAGTGGAACGAGGACCACCAGCTGTCCTTTGAGCAGTTAAAAGACAGCTTGACCAAGGCACCGATATTGTCGTGCCCCGACTTCACAAGGCAGTTCAAACTGCAAACCGACGCCAGTGATCTAGGCATTGGGGCAGTATTGACACAAGACAGTGAGGACGGAGAACATGTCATCTCGTTCGCCAGTAGGAAGCTGAGCACAGTGGAACGGAAGTATAGCGCAACAGAGAAGGAATGTTTGGCTATATATTGGGGAATAAACAAATACAAGATGTACCTGGAAGGGTACGAATTCGTGGTAATAACGGACCACATGGCTCTGAAATGGCTAAACTCGATAGAAAGCCCATCAGGAAGAGTCGCTAGATGGGCGCTAGGATTACAGCCATTTCAGTTCGAAGTACAGTACCGGAAGGGCAAACTAAACGCAGTGGCGGATGCCTTGTCGAGAGCCCCACAGGTGGAACTGAAGGGCCTGAACGAAACGGTGGATTGGATAGAGAAGAAGCAAAGGGAGATGGGTACCGAGATGGACGAGCAGGAGTATATGATGAAGGGGAACAGATTATATAAGCTGAGCAAGGACCCGAAGGACCCACAACCTTGGAAGCTGTGTGTGACGAAGGAGGAAATCCAACAGGTACTCATCGAGAATCACAGTACGGCGGAGACGGGACACCTGGGCACGTTCAAAACGCTGACCAGGGTGAGGCAACGATACTTCTGGCCACGGCTATCACGGGACGTGAAGAAGTTTGTCAAAGAGTGTAACTGTTGTCAACAATACAAAGTGTCACAACAGAGGAAAGCTGGGAAAATGTTGACAAAAATAGCTGAAGCGCCCTGGGAAACATTGTGCGTGGATTTCGTGGGACCGTTACCCCGAACAAAACACGGGAATACGACATTATTGGTGATCGTGGACAAGTTCTCAAAATGGGTGGAACTAGCAGCAATTCGACAGGCCACGGCAGATGCGTTCTTGCGAGTATTCAGGGAAAGGGTAATCTCGAGAATCGGAGCACCCAAGATCCTAATATCCGATAACGGCGTCCAGTTTGCCGGGCGCAAGACCAAGTTAGCCATGGAAAAATGGGGCATCAGGCAGCAATTCACAGCACCGTACACGCCACAAGAGAATCCGACGGAAAGGACAAACAGAACCGTGAAAACAATGATCGCACAGCTGAGTGGCGAGGAGCAGACGAAATGGGACGAGCACGTACCCGAGCTGATGCTGGCCTATAACAGTAGCAAGTCAGAATCGACAAAGTTTAGTCCTGCACAGCTGATATACGGGAGGGAGTTGCGAATACCCAGCACAATTTTCGACATGGTAACAAGTGGGTCAGGCCTGGAGGAAGAGACAGTGGAGGCCAGATGGAAAAGACTGCAGGAGATTCGAAAAGAGGCAGCTGTGCAT
Organism: Drosophila bocqueti; assembly: GCA_018151655.1. Lineage (NCBI taxonomy): Eukaryota > Metazoa > Arthropoda > Insecta > Diptera > Drosophilidae > Drosophila > Drosophila bocqueti. Next base: position 435,171 of record JAECXF010000289.1, on the reverse strand, counting down.
ATGGAGGAGGCGGCAGGCAAGCAAAAGCAGCACTATGACCTGAGGAAAAGGGAATGGAGGCCGGAAATAGGCGAGCTGGTGTGGTGCAAGACGCACCCATTATCAAAGGCGGCGGAAAAGTTTAATGCAAAGCTGGCGCCAAAGTACGACGGGCCCTGGAAAGTGGTCAAGTTCACTTCGCCCGTAATTATCACGGTCAGGGACACGACAACAAAGAAAACGAAACGCGTGTATATTGGGGACAGAAAGGCACACCAAGGACCCAGTGGAAACCAGGTGGAACAACCGGGGCATGGGCCTAGCCAAGATCAGAACCCCACACTAATCGCTCGTAAAATATCGATATCAACCAACCCACAAAATACTAAACCCACAAAAAATACTAAACCAACACTACCTACATCCACACTAAACAGCTGTCAAAACACCCACACTAACACAAACACCGGAACCCGTGAACCCGGACAAATACAAGGAAGCGGCGCGGAAATTCCGCGAAAGCCACGCGCAGGCGGCAGCATCTCGGACGACGGCGAAGTTGGTGGACCCGATCCCCATGAGCGGCGTCAGGAAGCGCACGGCTCCGGCCAAGATGGGCAAGGCGCCGCCTGCTAAGGAAGAAGGACGGGAGGAGAAGGCGCGCGAACCACCTGCGAGACCGGCGGCAGGCACGGCAGGGCCAGGCAAGGTGCGGATCGCCCACGTACCCCGAGGAGCAGGCGTGAGGAAGGCCACCGCGTCCGAGCAGGTCCGGGAAAAACCACAGCCACGAGCCGGTGCCGCAGCAGAGACAGCCGGTGACAAGGCAGTGGCCATGCCCGCAACCCGACCAACGATCCGCAGCGCCGTCGAGGCGATAGCGCGGGAGGCAACAGGTCGGGAGCATCGTTCGCCGGATCGGGATGTGCTGGAGATCCACGCAGAGCAGCCATACGAGGATGGATGGACCGTACAGGAGGGAATACGGATCTCGCCGACGGCCCGAAACGAGATCAGGAGGAAGCTGCTAAATAAGATTCCGGGGAAACAAAGAGGTTTCTTGGTGCAGGATGGACGGACGGTGCTGCGAGTCCTGTCGAACCGCGGAAACTTCGTCTCCATAACCCGGCACGCTCATTCCGATAAGAGGGGGGGGTGTGACGCGTACCGCGCACAGAATTAATTAAATAAATAAATATATAAATATAATTAAATAAATACAATATAATGAAATGAATATGTAAATAAAATGAATAAATAAATATAAGTAAATAGGATAAATAATTAGAAATAAGAAGAGATTGAACAAGGTGAAATAAAATGAAGTACAAATGGAAAAGAGCTGGAACAACTAAACTGCAGGGAACGGGAAATTAACCGAAATAAATAAACAGAGAATAAACAGAGAACAAACAGATGAATTTGAATTTGAATACGCGCGCGCGCCAACCGCGGAGATCTGGCCACACCGAAAGAGAGAGCTGGTCACACTAGGAGAGAAGGCTGGCCACACTATTAGGGCAAATTGCGGATCATCGGCGGGCACACTAGAAACAGCAGGGGCCTATATAAAGCGGGCAGTTGGCCTCATATCGGCACTCAGTTCCCGACAGCGATCGGGTAAGCATCGGCAGCAGCAGCAGCAGCAGTCAGCAGCTTGGTAAGATAAACCAGTAAGTTGGAGTAATTAATTGGTAGTTAGCGCTTAATACCCTCCCGCCCTCCTCTAATCTATAGATCTGAATGGTCATAAATTAGGGTTCCCGCTTACTCCCGTAGCTGACCTGAATGGCCGCTTCAGGATTTCTCTCTCTCTTGGATCTGAATGGTCATAATTAGGGTTCTCGCTTACTCCTATAGCTGACCTGAATGGCCGCTTCAGGATTTATCTCTCTCTGTTGGATCTGAATGGTCATAACTAGGGTTCTCGCTTACTCCTATAGCTGACCTGAATGGCCGCTTAAGGATTTCTCTCTCTCTTGGATCTGAATGGTCATAATTAGGGTTCTCGCTTACTCCTATAGCTGACCTGAATGGCCGCTTAAGGATTTCTCTCTCTCTTGGATCTGAATGGTCATAATTAGGGTTCTCGCTTACTCCTGTAGCTGACCTGAATGCCCGCTTAAGGATTTATCTCTCTCTGTTGGATCTGAATGGTCATAATTAGGGTTCTCGCTTACTCCTATAGCTGACCTGAATGGCCGCTTAAGGATTTCTCTCTCTCTTGGATCTGAATGGTCATAATTAGGGTTCTCGTTATCCTTACCGACCTGAATGGCCGCTTAAGGATTTCTCTCTCTCTTGGATCTGAATGGTCAGAAGTAGGGTTAGCGACCTGAATGGCCGCCTAAGGATTTCTCTCTCTTGGATCTGAATGGTCATAGATTAGGGTCTCGCTTACTCCTGTGGCTGACCTGAATGGCCGCCTAAGGGATCATTCTGTCTTTACAGCGCCCAAGACGACCCCGGACGACGATCCACGGCCCCGCCCGCACCCCCCGCGCCACCCCACTGCGAGGCCACGCGGAACGACGACTCACCGTGGAACGCCGCCTTCGCCGTGACAAGAGAGACGAACCGACCGGACGCCGGCCGAGCCGAACGAGGAGCACGGATGCTTAAACACATATGCTTAAACTTTGTCACTTCCTGTGAATAAACCAGTACGATTCTCAGTTACCGTGTAATTCACCCTGACTTCTACTCTGGGACGGGGTCGGCTTTCTCTTCCAGCAACCACGTCCGATACAAATAAATATCTGTGACAACCCTGGGCCAGCCCTGAGCCGCCCAAACCTCCGACTAACCGTCACAATATATATATATATATATTTTTTTTTTTATTACTAATATATTTTTTTTTAGAAATATATATAAAAATTTTTTTTTTTTTTTTTTTTTTTTTTTTTTTTTTTACTAATATATATTTTTGTTTTGTTTTCTCTCTTTTTTTTTTTAATTTGATTTGGTTTATATATGTTTTTGTATTTTATATGAAGTATATTGAAATTCGGAATGTAAAGTTTAAGATGTTCTGTTTTAATTAGTCGTTATAAATAAAAATTTTTATTATTATTTATTTATTTATTTATTTTTTTTTTTTTTACTTTGTTGTTGTTTTTTTTTCTGGTCGTTTGGTGGTCTGCAGTGTATGTTATGTTGTCGATTTTTATATAACTGCACAAGTCATTGATTATTGAATTTTTATGTACTATTTTCATGTCCAAAATGAACGTCTTCATTGGACCGTACTTTAGAATAATAGATTCGAATATTGATTTTAGCGAATTTTTTTTTTTTTTTGTGTTGCTATTGCCACCAAATAATTGTTAAGTCACTAATTAGAATGACTGGATATTCATTGCCATTTTCTGACCTGGGTAGAGGACCGATCGGGTCCACTATCACTCTATCAAAGGCATTTTCTGTTGGTGAGTTGGTTAGGATCATAGTTATTTTGTATGCGTCATTGTTTCCGACGTAAGGCATTTAGGACATCTACAAATATACTCTTGTATTTCACGAGTTTATTTTTACTATGGTAGTGTCTTTTTACTTTGGCCAAAGTTTTATTTATGCCTGTATGACCTCTTTTTATTTGTTTTATTATGTAGTGTAGACAGTAAGCTTCTTTTTTTTTTTTTTGGGTCACCGGTTTGAGTAGCTACTCTCAATAAATTTAATATTTTATTGCCCATTAAATTGAATTTATCTATTGCAACATGTACAAAGATTTTTCCCCGCGGTGCCATTTGAGTTTGCAGATTATATATACCGGCTTGCCTTCCAAGCCTTTGGAAAAATTTACCTAAGTCAAGGACTCCATTAGTCTATAAATCGCTAACTTCTTATCTTGCAATAATTTTCTTATCATGTTTAAAGAAACATAACATAGGTTTTTATATGCAAGGTCACTACTTTTCATAATTCGTCATTTTTTATGACGTTGGGCTTGAAGCTCTTAGTAGTTATTGCCTAGGCAATCCTACTTTCTTATTCTTTATTTCCCTGCGCAGGATTTCTGTTTACTTTGTTGACTGGTAGTGACTTTCAGGTCTTTATTTTGTAAGTCTTTGAGTTCTTTTATATTTGTACGCGAAAGTGCGTCTGCTACGAAATTATCTTTTCCCTTTAGGTATTCTACAGTGAAGTCGTATTCTTCACGCTCTAGCCGCATGCTAGTTGGGATTAGTCATAGAAAATAGATACGTTAATGGTCTATGGTCCGTTTTAATAGTGAAATGTTTGCCATAAATGTATGGTCTAAAATGGGTAATTGCCCAATGAATTGCCGCGAGTTCTTGTTCCGTTGTACTCTTGTTGGTTTCTCCTTTTGTAAATGAACGAGATGCATAAGCTATTGGGAGCTGAATCCCGTCACGGTTCTGAGTTAGAACCGCTCCGCAAGCTTGTTTACTAGCATCCGCTATAATGCAAAATTCTTTGCGAAAATCAGGATATTGTAATAATGTGGGGTGCATAAGCTTTTCTTTCGCTTGACCATTCAAAAGGGACATTCTTTTTACATAATCTGGTTATGTGCCGTGAATAATCGGCGAAGTTTCTTATAAATCGACGATGTTGTAGTCAGATACAGACGGTTCTACGATTTTGTTGTTAATTAATTTTCCTACTTGTTTTTGAATTTCTTCAATATGGCTATGCGGACTTCTGTAGTTTTTTATATAAATGGGTTCATCATCTTTAAGTCTTAGTGGTTGCTTATAAAAATTGTTTGTTGATATTGGTTCGATTTCCAGTCCGAGCACATCACTATACTTTGTGCATAATTCAGTTGGCTATTAAATTGCTCTGGAAAATTTTTCTTTAGTTTTGAAAGTACTTGTTCGATTCTATTTTCTGGAACGGTGTTATGAATGTCATAATCTTTTAGGTTTTTATATTGGATTTTGTTTACTTTGACCAATTGTTCGAAATTAGTTGTATTTAGTAGTCGAATGTATACATGTTTGGATGCTGCTATTGTATTTGCAATATAAATTCCATTATGTATTTCCTGATTAGGAACAAATATGTAATCATTTACGGTATTAATGTCTATTTTCCGAATAACTTGTGATCTGGCTGGCAGAAGAATTGTATTGTTGCCAGCGCTATATGTTATCGGAACGTATATTGGATAATTTAAATTTTGGGGTCTAATTATAAACCAGTCTTCACTTGGTTTAAAAACTAGCTAACAATTGAAATTTTTTTTATAAAATCTATGCCTATTATTCCATCACAGTATTGAAAAATTTGAGTCTACCAAATGAAATTCATGTGGAATAATATATTTTGTTGATCGGAGTTCTATTGAGGTTGTTCCCTGAGACTTTATTACACCTTGGCCTATGCCTTTGATGTTTATTATTTTTTCATCGTGAATTTTGAAGTTATCATAATTTACTTTTAAAAGTGAGATATCTGCACCAGTATTTATGAGGAATGTTAGTTTATTTTCAGTTGAGTGATTATAGAAAGTTACGAATATATTAAGACTGTAATTGATGGAATGAACTTTTGCATTTATTGATTGCTTCGTGAAGGGTTCTGTGAGTTTTCCTACGTATTTTGCAACATTCTCACATTGTTGTTATTGTTTCCCTGGTTGGAGTTACCTCGGCCTCATCCTTGGTTTTGACCTCGTCTTCCTCCACGGTAATTATAGTTATTATAATTGTTGTAACTGCTGCCTCGATTGTAATTGTTGTGGTTGCTATTTCTGCCACGATTATAACCTCGGCCTCCTCTATTATTGTTATTTGCACCTCGTCGATACTAGAGTACAGTGTTACTTTGACCTGTTATCTCGGTGCAACAGTTGACAAATTTGGAAATGGCTTCATTCATGTTTGTGAATAAGTTTTACCTTATCAATGGAGCAATTTTGTGTCATGGCCTTTACAGCTGTTGTAGTGCTGTATTTATTGGCAAGGGATTGGCTGATACCTTCACTGATAAAGGCGCCTTCAAGGGCCTTCGTCAGTTTCTCCACCTCTTGGGTGTTTTGGTTAGCCGTTTTATTTCTCTGTTGCAGATTGAGAAGCTTGGCAGATATAACTTCTACCGATTCTCCTTTTACTGCACTTGACAGTTGGGCAATAATTGCACCAATTGTCTGCTCATTACTTATGAGATTCCTTGCATGGCCTTTAAGTTTAGTTTTTATAAGGCTTATCGCTGTCGTTTCATGTGTGCCTTTTAAGGTGTCTAATAAACCTAGAGCATCTAAAAAACTTTGTAAATTTTCGTGCCTACCGTCAAACTCTGGTATCAGAGATGTGGCTAGCTTGATAAATTCTGTCACTGTCTGTGCCATTTCGGAAATTGTTATTCTTTCTGGCTTATATTCATTTTGATCGCTTCCTTCTAATGTTTTAATGTCACTATCGGAGCAGTCATCCCACAGAAGCCAGCAGCAAAATACTTGGGGTTGACACTTGATGCTAAGCTGTTATGGAGAGAACATATCTCCAGTAAAGTCAAGCTTCTGCGGCAGAAAAGTGGGCAATTGTACTGGTTACTAGGAAGGAGAAGTAAACTATCAATTAAAAATAAACTTCTTATTTACAAGGCCATTATCAAACCAGCATGGACTTATGGCATTGAGATGTGGGGTTCTGCCGCTAAAACAAATATTAAGAAATTGGAAGTTGCTGAAAACAAAATACTCAGACAAATTGTTAATGCGCCTTTTTATGTACGCAATTCCACCATTATGCGTGATTTAAATATGCCTTCGGTCCTAGAAGTAATTGCGAAATCCAGTAGAAGACACCTGGACAAAATGCAGGAACATGTAAACCCACTAGCCACAAGCCTTTTTGAAAACACAGATCAACGAAGACGACTACATAGATGTAACCCACAGGACCTGCCGTTCAGATTCCCATAGACCCATACCTCCCATACATCAACCATTTCCCCAACATCAAACCCGCCCCAATAACACACCTTAATTAACATAATTTGTTAATCAAAGAGTCAATTTTTTATCAAACAATTTAATTTATTGCTCCCAGAGGGCAGATGTAAATAAAGATATATTAAACTAAAAACTATCGGATTCAGCGTCGCTTGGTTGAATAGATTCGTCTAGTCCTTTGAAATGGTCGGGATCGAATTCCACCAATTGACTTAGACTTTCTGTCACGTTAATCGGAATATGTCTTCTTTTCCTAATATTATTCAATCTTGTGTTTAGGGATTTTATTACCCTTAAACATTTGTTGCAGTGCTCAGGTGTGAGCCTATTTTTATAGTTGTTAACTAAGTTAACTATATTATTATACTAGCTGTACCCTGCCACGCTTCGCAGTGGCCTACCACGTGGTTGACATGTGACTGACACCTTACTTTATATTGTCTCAAAATTTGGGCTCTAACAGTTCAGAACTTTTCGAAATCAATTTTATTCGCGACCACGGGTAAAATATTGATATAAAAAGTATCTGATGTTCTTGCTGACACCTTACTTTATATTGTCTCAAAATTTGGGCTGTAACAGTTCAGAACTTTTCGAATGCATAGGGTTCGGGTACACCAACAGAGCATTTTTATATATATAGATTCCCTTACTACAATTTCTGTGTGTCTCAAATTTTGGTTATAGAAGAAAAATTTAACTAAACAAATAATTAGTACAGCGAAATCCAAAGCTTTTAACCAAGCAGAAAAAATTAATAAAGACAATAAAGTTGGCAAAGTGAAACGCCATAAAAATTACCAGCTTTTAACAAAGCAAGAAAATTCGAAATAAATAAAATACAGAACGAAATAAAGAAGCTAAAGAACTTCCAGTGGGAAGAAATAAAGACACACTAAGGACACTTTATGTTTTATAAATTTATTTATTTTTCATATATTTCTTTTTTTTTTTGTATATATATATCAATTTAGGTTCAATACAATTTTTTTCTCATAATAAAGACCAATTTTGTGTGATTTTATTAGAAAGACCAAATATTTTCTGTACTTATTAATAAGATATTTATTGAAAAAATATTAATTTATTTTAATTTATAATTCATAAGAAAATGAACAATTTAAGCTCTTAAGCTTCACTTCATAAGTCATTGCTAAATAATTAAACGGAATAAGGAAATAAACAGAATAAGCCTGTTTTGCAAAATGTTGATTCTTAAGCTTCCCTCCATAAGTCCGTCATTAGTTCGTGCTCATTAAAATGGCTGAAGATCATGAATGGTGAAAAGCAAAATCATATATAAACCAATCAAATATAAATTGATAGGAGAAATGAAATATAAATTGATATGGAAAATCATGTAAATTAATAAGAATTTTTTTTTTTTAGCGTTAACGTTAACATTTAGCATCCTACCTAGTGTCTTGTGAGGCTTTACGGGCCACACATCTCATCGGGCAGAAAAAGTTCCGCTCAATGTTACAATTTGTTTTTTAAAATTAATTGGTGTGCCTCACAGGGCAACAAAAAAATTCTTTGGTGTGCCACACAGGGCAACAAAAAAAAAATAAATTTTTCTCTCCGGTTGGTCCTCTGATCCTCCCTCGTAGGCGCAGGTGGCGGAGTGCCTCCCGCACTTGTTGATTACCGCTGCTGATGTCCTGGCCTATGGGCTCAGGCGGTGCCGGTGCTGGTCCTCGCACAGGCTATTTATCATTTGCCCCACAGATGTTCTCGGCCAGCGATGCCGGGATGAGGAGGCTCCATCGAAGGCGCAGGGGGCGGTCTGCCTCCCACGCTCGTCTGCTGCTGCTCGTACGGTTGTTCTCGGCCGGTGATGCCGGGTTGAGGAGGCTCCAACGAAGGCGCAGGGGTCGGTCTGCCTCCCACGCTCGTCTGCTGCTGCTCACACGGATGTTCTCGGCCGGTGATGCCGGGTTGAGGAGGCTCCATCGAAGGCGCAGGGGGCGGTCTGCCTCCCACGCTCGTCTGCTGCTGCTGAAGTGGCTAACGAAGGCGAACTGCTTGCAATTTGAGCATTACACACTTTTGGATTAGATAAGTTTCTTGTTTTTCATTATTTTAATATTTGTTAATTGTTCACTCGATGTTGCTCCATTTTTTTTTTTTTTTTTTTTGCTTTCGCTCAGTTTTGGCTGCTCAATATTTTTTTCACATTTTCACATTTTTTTTTTCGGCTCTTTTTTCCCATTTTCACCTTTTTTTTCCGGCTCTTTTGTCACATGTCATAATAAGACACTGTCACGGTCGCCATGAAATAACACACTTAATACACTTTATGTTTTTGTTTAATATTATTTGGTTTTTATTAAGTTGGGAGTGGAGCAGGGAAGGTCCCGCTCCACTCCGATCATCGATCGTGAATGCTCTTGGCTTTTTTATACGATCGGTTCTTAGCTTAATTCGGGGAAGCGACGCTTATATGCATATATAAGTAAGCGACTGCAAAGTTCGCTGAGGTAGAGGAGGTATCATGTTCACGTAGTGACAGAATGGTCGCGCATGTAAGGAATGCGGACTCAGCACTTAGGTGGCCCGTTGCAAGGGTTTTGGACTCATAAAATAAGTGGATTAATATATTTGTATTTATTGTATTTATTTATGCATAACACTGAGTACAGTGTGCATTCGCTATGTGAACATACTACAAAGGGTCCTATAAAATCGACATATAGCCGCTGAAATGGTCTTTCGCTAGTAGCTTGACTTCCCATTGGCGGTTTGAGGCTAACAGTCGGATGTTTAGAAGTTCGACATAATTCACATCGGGCTATATATTCGCGCACGTCTGTAGCCATTCGTGGCCAGAAGAAGTTTCGTCGAATTCTTTCTAGACATTTAGCGACTCCACAATGAGCAGACGATGGCTGGTCATGATTGGAGCGAATCACTTCATCCCTAAGCTCTGATGGGACGAATAATTTCCAATCCTCATCCTGGTTTTCTGAAGTCGGAAAACAGGTCCGATGGTATAAATATTTGTCTATTATTTGAAAGTCTGGTAAATTAGCAACCTTAAACTTTTCCTTGAGTGGCCAGTCGGCCACTGAGGTCCGATTGGTTCATCAACCAACGAAGGCTGGCATGATCAGTTACGATCTTAAAAGGGTGACCCTCTACATACATTCGAAACTTCTTCACGGCTAAAATAACCGCAAAGCATTCAAGTTCGGTTACTGTGTAGTTTTTAGCCGCTTTATTTAATTTTTTTGACATGTACGCAATGGGTCCTTCGATGCCTGATTCACACACATTGCGATAAAACTGCACCAACTCCATGGAGTGAGGCATCGCACTGTATGATAAATGCTTTTGTATAATTGGGATGTACCAGTAAAGGAGCTGAGCAAAGTCGAGACTTTATTTCTTGAAATGCTGCTTCAGCGTTCTCATTCCATACGAATGGTTTCTTTCCTAGCAGTTCCGTCAAGTGAAAGATCACTGTGGAATACTGTGCTATAAATCGCTGATACCAGCCAGTCATTCCTAAAAACCTTCGACGTTGTCGTTGGGTTTTCGGAGCTGGAAATTCTGATACTGCACGAACCTTTTCGGGATTTATTTGCAGAGTTCCTTCTCCAACAATATATCCAAGATACTCGACCTGTTTCAAGCAAAATTGGCTTTTAGATACATTTATAGTCAGCCCAGCCTTTCGCAGCTGAGTTGCTACCTCTGCAAGATGCAATAAATGGTCTTCGAAACTGGAGGACAATACTAACAAGTCATCCAGATATACTAAAACATGAGATTTTAGTTTGAATGGAATGACTAAGTCCATAAGACGCCATAACGTTTGGGGAGCATTGGTTAACCCAAACGGCATCCGCTTAAATTGATAAAGTGGACGGTTGGGTACCGTGAATGCGGTTTTGGCCCGGGATTGCTGATCTAAAGCAATTTGCCAAAATGCATCTTTTAAATCGATTTTTGAAATGCAGTGAACCGGAGGAAGTCGACTTATTAATCCATCTAGTAATGGCATTGGGTAAGCGTCTTTTATTGTGACTGAGTTCAACTTTCGTGCGTCTAAACAAAACCTAACTTTACCGGGTTTTACTATAAGTGTAACTGGAGAAGACCACGGTGAGGCTGGAGCTTCTTCTATTACATCTTGGGATATCATTCGGTCGATTTCATTCCATAGTAATTTTTCCTTAGCCGGAGATAGAGGATAAAATCTTTGTTTTATGGGTTTTGCATTTGAAGTATCGATAGAATGTTCGACTAAAAGTGTTTTTCCAAGTCCATCTTTTTCGAAGGACGGAAACAGATTAATAATAGACTTCAATCTAGTTAATTCCGATTTACTAAGGTTTAATTTATCAGGATGCTCTAACTGATCTACCTGCAATTCGTTAATGCTTGGAATCGAAACTGAAATACCGAATTCGTTCCAAAAATCCATTCCACATATAACGTTTTGGGTAATAGATGGAACGATTAAAAACTCTATTACTTTTTTATTGAATTGGTTGAATTGAGTTAAAACTAACGTTTGCGAGAAATATTCCGGCAAAGGTTTGTGTTTGGCCATCAGCGGTTTTAACTATTCCCTTCATAGGTATTAATTGACCTTTTTGGTTGAGAATGCGTTGTGCCAAGGCGCCACCGATTACACTTTTATTTGCTCCGCTATCTAATAATGCTAGATGGTTTTTTCCTAATATCTTAATATGAGAAAATGGTCTGATATCATGGCCTTTATGGTTTAATAACTTACATACGTACCGTTAATTTATTAACGAAACACAAATGACTTTACTTACCTCCTTGTAATATTTCACTTTTACGCAACTTTAAATAATACGCAAAACACTTATGAATGCAGCAACAGGCAACTCTAAATGCAAAGAGAATTAGGAGAAGCGAGAGAAAACCGAAGATCGAAAATCCTGCCTCGTGTCAGGGTATGCACCAAACCAATGCCTTTTAATTTCCCCTACATAAGGCACAATAACAAATATAAACATTTTGCCTTTGCCCAAAGCAAATGTTTAATAAATATGCTAAAATACCATTCGACTAAATAGATAATAATTAATTAAATAAGAACTTAGATTTATAAATATTACAACTTATTTTAAAAAGGGTATTCTGACGTCGACCCAACACAATTTGTTTTCGACAGAGATTTTCTTATTTCCCTTTCGATCATTTCCCTCTCTCTCTAATATCCGAACTGTCGAAAACCGCTGGTCCGAGTCAGTTCGAAAACAAAAACAAATATACAGTCCGAACTTCGTGAGAGATCGGCAATAGCCGAACGCAGGTCGATTTTTGTTGCGCCTACTTCGTTTCGAACTTCGCTAAACGGAGCCCATGTAATTTGTTTTTGTTTTTCGAGCATGCCGCGTGGAAAACCCGGGAACGTGGAATTTTGGTACTGCAGGGTAGTGTACGAAGTGGTGGTATTAGTGGAGATTTAGAGAGAGGCCTTTGTATATATATGTGTGTATTAGACACTCCAATATGTCTTCCAGAAATTTTCACAAGTTTTTCGCAACTTTAAAGTGCGAAAAACAAGGAAAATTGCCACTTTTTCTCGAAACCTTCAACACTCCCAGGTGACCCTTTAATTTTCAAACGGAGCGATGTAAAAACACAACCAGCAATGCGTGCGCCGCCGCTCCTCCGTGACCCCGGCAGTGGGTGGTGCTTCTCGGGGGGGAGTGAGCACCCATGTGTGAGGTGAAGCACCTTGCTCAAGGATGCACTTTCGTCTTAAAGCCTAAGACATTGCTAGACATTCAAACAGAGTAATACTAATAAATTATCCTATCACATGTTACATTGTCAATATTTACATAAATTGTTCTTATATATACATTTAAACATAAATTCCATGATTTTAAACTGAGACTAACATAAAAAACAAAAAAAAAAGGGTACGGCGACATGGCTTCATTTGGCTAAATTTTGGGTCTCGCTACTGGCAACATTATTTTTGTAGGGCACATTCATTTTAAAGATCTTATTGAGCAAATTTTCCAGATCTTGCTCCCACGGCGAGACGGGGACCGACATTAAGTCTTTTGCCAACATAATTCTGCTGAAGGCGTATGCCACTGGTCAGACCCCAGGCACAGAGGCCCCATTGAACAGATTGACTTTAACATAAAACTACATGTGGCAGTGGCAACGACAAAATTTAACGGCCCCTACATTGGGCCTATCCAGTATTAAGGTATACGCAGATACCTATTAAAGACATGCCCTCGGCTTATAAAACTCGCTCGATATATACAAAAATATGAAATTGGCAACTAAAGCGAGAAAATGACCAAGGGACTGGGCTATGCGATCTATGCTACTCTACTCTACTCTAGTAAGATGCGCATAGCCCACAAAAAGGACCAGGGGCTTGATGTTGAGGACAGGACGACGAAAAACGACCATATCAGCACAATCATTCGGGGAGATGTTGATGCTTGCTCGGCAAATCCATAAACGTTGTTGCAGATACATGTATATGTATTAATTGCCGACGGTGGCGAAGCCCCAAAACGATTCTGAATACAGATGGTGTAGTCGTGGTAGTTGTAGAATTAAATAGTCGTCCTTGTCATCGGTGTCCAAATTTGTTATCCTCAAACATAGTCGTCGTCGTCGTATTGGTGCTGCTGCTGTTGCTCAGGTTGTAATCATCCAAAAAATAATATGACATTTTGGGAGTAGAAGTAAATTGGCAGCAAAAAACCAAGATTGCACAGATGAGGGTAGAAACAGCATATATCCAGTGGTGTGAGGCTGCGTCAGTATCTGTCCGCAGTATCCGTCCGATAAAAATTTCGCCATTTGTAATAAGGATCGAACGAAACTGCATCCATCCAAAGGCGCTGCTAGAAAAAATCCAGATATGCTGCTGCTGCTCGTAGAGACTTCCAAAGGCCAAGGATAAAGGCCAAAACAGTAGCGATCCGCAGTGATCAAAAATAAAGAATTTGCCATTGCATTTGTATTAAGTATTAATTGAAAAAACTGCATTCGCCACCGTTACTGCCATTCAAGTCCAAAGTTGTTGTTGTTGTTGATGTTGTTGATAAAACAGATGCTTCAGAATGCTGCTGCTGGTTCTGCTGTTGTTGTTGTTGTTGTAGCTGTTGTGTAACGGCCTGCCGCGACAGTTTAAAATAACCGCCAATAAATATCGATAATGTTATAGGAACTGGTAATGGTGTTGCCATCTAACATTGTTACCGGCATATGGTAATATGGCATGGATAGATATCGATAGAGTTATCGATAGCCAGTGTTGTTAATCGTGTATCCTGTCACTGTTTACTTTGCCACGAAGTTCCACCAGCCATTTGCCGATCTCGGCCTATTCTTTTCTTGGCGAGCTGGAATATAGAAGTGTGCATCTCCGAAAACCAAAGCTGAAGGAGTTAACAACGCCTCGTGGTCTGATGTGGAGTCACCAGTTGCTCTGCCTGCGTGTACAGCAAGGTATTTGAAGGAACCTGCAGTACCACTGTAATCAATAGGCCTCTGTAATCAACGATTCATCAATAGCCGACGGCGACTTCCACCGAGCCGACGCTCTCTTTCGACCTTCGTGTCAAACTCTCTCGCGCTCTCATTTTTCTCTCTTCACACAAAAGGTTGATTACAGATTGATTACAAATGAATTAGACCTTTTTGTAATCAATAAAAAACGGCACGTAGGCTCTTGCTCTCTCAAACTCTCCCTCTCTCGAACTCTCCCTCTCCTAACAAACAAGCGTTTTTCAATTGCGTTTTAATTTTAAAGAAGTAAAGACGCAATATACTGCGGTCAACAAAAGTTAAAGAAAGGTGAAATTATATTAAAAACAGTGAAATATATGAAAAACAGTGGAATTAAGTGTTTTACGAGGACTTTTCTCTATTGGGTAATATTGTTTTTTTTCAATTTTGTCTTTTCGTTTATATTTATTTACTGTTTATTTTTTGTAGATGCCAGGTCAGGCTGACCTTGCGGTCCAAATAAGGAGGAAGGACAGAAAAAAAGAGCAAGCTAATTTAGATTTATTTCGAATTATATATTATTTTTTTTAGATATTAGTTATTATATAATGTTATGAAATAAGAAAATAAATAAATGAAAATGAATTAAAAATCGTTGATTACTTATTGATTAAATGTTGATGAAAAACGGATGAATTTTTGATTACAGGTACTGCAGGGAAGCGATAGCGATTAACTCGGTGAGAATTCTCTCGTTTGCTAGTCAAATGGCAAAGTAACAAGAATTGCTTGGCCAATTAGGAAACTGAAATTAATGGAAATTATTCCCAGGTTGTTGTGGGAGGCTTCCCTGCCATCATCGTCGCCCGAGTGTGGCTGTTGTGAGGTAGTTATCTGGGCTGTGATAGAGACTCAGTCTCGCCAGGGTCTCTCTACAGAAAATTTATAAAGATCTGGGACAATGTGACTAATATGAGACAGTGGGCTGACGCGGGGTGGAGTTTGTCAGCCACCGAGTTACACTAAAAAAAAATATGTTGATAGGGTGTGCCAGAGGGAGGGACCGAATTAGCCTTCATGCATGTTTGCGGCCGAAGGACCGAGAGGGAAAAGACGAAATATCAGCGAATTTCCTTCGGCCGGCTGTGCCTGGCCCGTCCAAGTTATGTTCTGATTTACTTGAAAAAGTTCTCACAATATAGAGTTCGCCAAAATATAATTAATCAATAATAAATATACTTTAAATTTATTATTTCCTTTACCGTGCGCTTATAATTTATTATTTTCCTTATTTTTCATCGTTTATTTTCCACCATGGGTTTTCTGCTATGTATTCCGAATATATTCTGCTCGTTTTATTTATATCCAAAACAATTTAATTTTACTTTTCATTTCATCTAATATACTATTGCTGAAAATATTTTCTCCCAGTGTACCGGGTTCCTGACCTCGTGGTATTTAATTTAATTTGGTTTTAAATTATTTAATGTAATTTAATTAAACTTGGTTCGATTTTTCGCAAAATATTTTCTCCCAGTGTAATTTTTCCCGACCTCGTGGTTTTGGAAATTTCATACTTTTTTCTCCGGCCATTTTATTTCCCATATATTTCTGTTCCCATGGTTTCCCGCCTTTTTATTTAATAAACGCAATTGATTAAGTTTTATATCATTATTATTATTAATTTTTGTTCTCATAAATTTTTCCTCGCGGTGCACTCGCTTTTACATTTGTTTCCCTTTAAAAATTTCCTACTTTGCATAATTTCGTAATTTAATAATTTTTGGATTTTTCATATTTTCCAAACTTCCACATTTTTCTCTCTGTGTTTTTCGCCCGTTGATATTATTTTATAATTTCTAAGATCTTGTTTTCCGTTTACTATTTTTATTTCCGTATTTTCTATGTTTTCATATTTTATATAATTTCTAAGTCTCGCACACTTTCCCGCAGTGTTCTATAGGTTAGGTCAAGCACATGCATTTTTCTAGAGTCGGTCTGACCGCACTCTATAGTGACCACTGCATCGAGGGCTCGCAAAGATTTTCCTACACCCACACCTGCTAGCCAACTCGTTGCGGTCTCACACTAACACTCACCCGTCTCGCTCCGACACACACTCTTGGACTGGCTCTGTCCCGCCGCTGGTCCTGGGCCAGACATCGCCTTGTCCTCCTTCTCGTCTCCTGGCTGCTTCCAAATCACTCTCTCTCCTTACGGTTGCAATCGCCGGCCCGTAATTTCTCCTTTTTAAGTTTGTCTTTAAGTTTTGTCACAGTTTTGTTCTTCCCGTCACTGACTTTGCGCACGTCCGTTTGCCTTCGCCACTTAAATCCAACTCAACTCCGATTCGCTTCGCGAAATTTCTTGCGGAGTTCTCTTTACTTCTTCCAGAAGTTTACCGTATGATCCGTTTTCGTTCCCTCTCTCTCGCTCTCATGAGCGCTTGCCTATTTTCGGGTGGCGTGATCGTGGTGAGTTTTGCTGTGTGTGCTGGTGTGTGTGTGTCGGTGTGTGTTCTAGCCTTCCAGGCTAACGGGGCGAGCTCGGGTTAGGGATGATAGTTTTGTAACTATCGTACCGGGTGTGGGTGCCCTACTTAAAAATTATTGGAAATTAAATCTAACTTATTATTACGGCTTAACTAGTTATTATCATTTATGTACATTTAGTTATTATTATTTATTTATTTACATATTTATATAATTAATTTGGGAGGGCCAAACGGCTCCTCACACTGTTTAAGGCAGCAGTGCTGTCGTGTAGTATAATATAAGATTGGTGATCACGTGTTGCTAAAGAGCGAAGAACGACACAAAACGAAATTAGATTCCAAGTACAAAGGGCCATTTGTTATAGTAGAGTTGCTAGATGGAGATCGTTACATGTTAAAATCATTAACAACTAAGCGAATGTACAAGTATCCACATGATAGTGTACGCAGTTTGCCCGATGAGAGAGAAGTTCGTGAATTAATAGAAGAGCTTGACGACAGCGAGAGAGAAGAAAACGTAGAGAGCGAATCCGACACCGAGTTGTAAGCGGATTGGTATCCAAATGGTCGAGTTTATGCAGAAGGGAGCGAGTACTCCAACTGGTATGTGTGTAGCCTGCTAAACTGACATTTGACGAGTTGTGAATTGTTAGCCTGACGATTGAGTTTGAGTAGAAGAGAGCGTGTGCTCTAAGTTGAAGAATATCCTACTAAACTAATGTCTGAAGAAATGTAAGAATCGATAGCCAAATTGTTAAGTTTGTGAGGAAGAGAGCGTGTACTCTAGAAGAGATTGAGAGAGTTTATCCCGCCAAACTAACATTTGAAGACACAAGAAGTGTAAGAAAATTTGCTATGGAAAAGTTGAATGATATGAGTCATGAAGTCAAGCGATACGTTAGAGAAAATGTGAACAATGAAATACGATAAAGTTTATATTGAACTAGAGGGCCCGCTATTGCATCCTCGCTTAAATTAACAATATCGTAATTAAAAATGTTAAAAGGTTAATAATAAATATTACTTTTTGTTCTTACAAATTATTTAAGCAGTAAAGATTGGAAAATTTTGAGAACGTTTTCAATGCTTGCTTAGCGAGCTTGCATTACATTTTTTTTTTTTTAAATAGGTTGCAGGTGGAATTAGAAAATTAAAATATCCATATGAATCTGGATATTTTTTTTCTGATATTTTAAAAAAGCTTCAAGTCTCTAAGACATGTGGTGTGGCCATGGCTGTGATATATCAGTCAGTCAGTGAGTCAGTGACGACAAAGCATTTTATAAATATAGATTAAGAAACACGAGGACGTGTTATAGTCAGGAAGGCCGTGTCGGGAATTTACTTGGTTTATTAGTTTTAATATTTATAGTAAGTCTCTCTGTGTATTCGCTATGGAAATAAATGAGGATAAAAAGGAATAAGAAGAGCGAGAGTGCTTTAATGAGATAGCTCGAGTATAAGAGTTGTGAGGAAGGAGAGCAAATATCACTACTGAGCGTGGCGCAATGTGAGGTGAGGAGGAAGAAGAAGTAAGAAGAGTGAGTTAGTTCGTGTTAGCCCTCCGAGAAACAAGAAGCAAGAAAAGAAGTACAAGCATTGCGACTAGCTGCGCGACAGTGAAAAAAGAAGTGACCATGAACTTAGAAAATTAAGATGAATCTCCGACATATGTATTATTTCATTGTATGTCTCTTAGGTTAATTAATATTTTAATTAATATTTTTATTTTTTTTTGTTGGTATGACTGTATTTTCTTAATTTTCCTTTACTAATTCTCATACAATTTTCTTTCAGTTTAAGTTTCATTCAGAAATATTTGTTCTTTTAACTATGATAATTCGGGTTTGTTTGTTTCGGTTATAGTAATTTAAAATGAATATATCTTGATTTAGATAATTAATTTATTTTTTTTAGCTTTTAATTGGAAATATAGTTTAATTGTGGAAACTTTTATTCAACTTGAAAGCTTGGCAAGAATAATAGTCGATAATGGTTTTGTTGGGGTGACTCACAATGCAATAATTTTCCAGCGAGGAAAGATCGATCTCCCGAGCGATGGCTGTAAGAGAATGCGACTCAAGATCGCCATGGGTTAATTAAATAAATGGTCCACAACTTGCAGCCAGCTAAACATATTCAAAAATTCCTTTAAACCACAACCGTATCGATCACTTACATCTTTATACAAATAATGATAAGCTGCTAAAGTTCTTCATTTGATTCCTCACATTTTCCCTTATAATTTTACAAATTAATTTAATTTATATATTTTTTTTGGTTTTGTTGAATTTCATGGCTTTTCACTTCATTTTATTTGTTAATTATTTTTCTTCTCAGGGGAGTTAAAACGTTGGCTTTTCTCAGTGTATACCATGCCGCTACTCGAAAACTTTCGAACGGATATAAAATTAATGCCTAGCTCGCATTTAATAAATTTTCATCGCTATTATATAGAGCTCTAAAACTGCCTCTTTGCCATTTTACGGCCATGGCTGGCTCCACTGAAATACTTGGTGCCTACATCCACACTATTTTACCCTTTGAGGTTAAACTGGACTGAGGTGTTCCGCTGGACGTAGGTGCAGAGGGGGCGCTCCGCCTTCTTATCCGCTGCGTCTGTGAGGGTGTTCCTCTGGACAACTGGTCGCACAACAAAGATTCTGTCAGCAATATGACAGAAGAATAATGGCATTTGGTGGCTTACCTCGCCTTTCGCCAACTCAACCAAATCAAGAAATTTTCCCTCGTGGGGAAGAAGCACTGTCGCTGACTTTAGTTTTCTTTGGTTATAATGAAACCGCACTCGATTCAAACACGTGTGTTCACTTCGGAATTTTCCACGAAAAGAATGAGACCGGAATTCGGACTCAGGCCTGTGAAGTTGGCCGTGGTTCCAAATCTGAGCTTTTGATTGCGACCCTGTTGCACCTGCTCACTTTCGGTTGCTCCGATGCACTATGGGGCCAACGACCCCTATATGTGGCCAAAACCCATTTTTTAAAATTCGTTAATAAAATAAGTTAAATAATTTTTTTTTTAAGTGGAATGTATTTAAAAAACATCCATCTGTCCTGTTACGTACTTGAAATTTTAACAGAGGTCGCCATTTTTAAGTTATCCACTGTTAAGTCAGCTGTTTCGTTTCCACTAGCACAACGATAACCGATTTTTTGTCAATTGCTAAAAAATCTTGAAAGTTTAAAGTAAAAAAAAGTGTAAAAACAATTAATAAGAGTGGCTTTTTTAACATGCAGTCCAATCCTTGTGGTTTATATTATGTTTTTGTGATCATCGATTGTTGAAATTAGCTGTGGTGTCCCAATAATCCTCTGTAAGCTCGATCCCTAAAGAAACACAAAATTTGTTGTGTATTCTAATCTTTAAAGAGACCAACAAAGTGAGTGCAGCTCTCTGCACTTCTAAAACTTATTATATGTTGTAGAGTTATCAATTCTAAGTATATGCTATTAGTAAAAAATTCCACTTTTGCGCACTTTCTCTAAAATTTAACTTTTAAGGTTCTAACCTAAAAATTTAACTTTTAAGGTTCTATCCTGAAAGTGAAAAACATCGAGTTGTTTGTGCAATGGAACAAAGAGACGATGAGTAGTGCAAAGGAGAATGCTATTATTAATTGTTTTAAAGCTTTAATTCGCGGAAATTGTTCTAAGCACGTCAAAGAAGTTCTAAAACAAACAAGCAAAGGCCTATGTTGGAGGATTTCGAATTATTGGCAAAAATGCAAACGGAATTTTATACAATTCGAACGAAAACATGCTGCCTGGCTAAATTCTGATACTACCGTTGTTATCACGAAGCGGTCAAGAGCGGTTGATTTTTAGGGAAACATTAGTTTTACAAACGTATTATGCTATTTGTTAAAAAAAAAAACTGTGAGGCAAGTAGTAAAACCTCGATTATTTTTTTAAACACGTTAAAACCACCACCAATTTTACTTTAGTGTTTTATTTTAGGATTATATTTTCAAATTTTTAGGTCAAATAATTTTTTTTTTTTGAAGGCCGGACCACTCCCATTTTTCTTAAAATATATTACTATTTTTATCATGAACATAAATCAAACAAGTAAGAAAGCTACAGTCGTTCGTGAACGACTGTTATATACCATGTACCAAAATATATCGCCGCTAGAATTAGCTCTTTGACAACGATAAACAAAAGTCAGCTGATCGCGACTTTTGCCTATTAGAGAAATGTAAACAAACTTGCTCTTTGCAAAACCACCACCATCTCATGCACTTGCGTGTGCAAGACAGAGAAAGAGATAACCCCTCTCTCTTTTTTGCGCACGGGAGTTAGTTTCTTGCGCTCATCAGTTTTGTTGTTGTTTTTTGGGATGCACCTGTTGCTCGCTGCCAAATAGATAGCACACTGATAAGTAAATAACTTGTGTGTTTTTCACCCGATCTTTACCAGATTTTCGGTATTGATACATGTTCTACATATAAATGTCTATGCAAAAAAAGAAAGATCTATGGTAATATTTGTGGCTGCAAAACGTTTTTATTGATTTGCGGGGGAGTGGGGGGGAAATTTTTAAATCTGAAACAAACTTGATCTGCGTGCAAAACATTCCGACCTACATACCGAATTTAGTGGCTCTAGCTCTTATAGTTGCTGAGATCTAGGCGTTCATACAGACGGACAGACGGACAGACGGACAGACGGACAGACAGACATGGCTAGATCGACTCGGCTGTTGATGCTGATCAAGAATATATATATACTTTATGGGGTCGGAAATGCTTCCTTCTGCCTGTTACATACATTTGCACGAAATTAATATACCTTTGTACCTACGGTACATGGTATAAAAACAGAACTTAACAAGAAAGAAAGCTAACTTCGGCATGCCGAAGTTTAAATACCCTTGCAGTAAGTAAGTAAGACTTTTTCGTTTTCTCGGGTACTGACATAAATGTTGCCAGCGAAAAATGTTGCGTAACAAAATGTTGCGAAAAAAATGTTGCGAACGAAAATGTTGCGAACAAACTAAATGAATTTATATATATATTCCTATAGCAGCTATATGATATAGTGGGCCGATTTTGATCAAATTAAAACCGAAATTCTAAAATAATACAAAATGGCCATGTATGAAATTTCATGAAAATATGTTGAAAATTGTCTAAGCTAAAATTTTTTTTCTCAAAAATTTCCGATCGTTCCTATGGCAGCTATATGATATAGTCGTCCGATCCGGCCCGTTCCGACATATATAGTAGTGAGAGCATATAGAAGCATATGTGCAAAGTTTCATTCAGATAGCTTCAAAACTGAGGGACTAGTTTGCGTAGAAACGGACGGACAGACGGACATGGCTAGATCGACTCGGCTGTTGATGCTGATCAAGAATATATATACTTTATAGGGTCGGAAATGTCTCCTTCACAGCGTTGCAAACTTCTGACTAAAATTATAATACCCTGCAAGGGTATAGCTTCGTTCGCAAGTTATTAATGAATGCCACAAAAACTGGTCGTTGGCCCCATAGTGCGATGCAGCTGCAGCCTGAGTCCAATAATTGGCAACGCACTATTTACATATATAATTAAAGTGCATATTTTCAGGCCAACGCCAGGAGCCGTTACAATTCTAACCCGGTTAGTACGCATTCAAGCAATCAATCTTGCAGCACGCCGGTAGTTACTTACGCGTATTTCTTTTTTATATTTTCCTCTTTCGCGCTCACTAAGACATAACACGAAAAAGCACGTGCTTGGTGTCATACGGGCCAAGAAAAAAAATAAATAAATTCGTGGCATGAGGCGATGGATTTAAATTAACGCCGGCCGAAACATAACTTCACTTAATTAAGCACATGGGGCAAACTATATAAAAAAAGTTTAATTAACACTAGATGTTGCAAACTTCTGAATAAAATTATAATAACCTTCTGTGAAGTAGCGGTCTGATTTATACTGATTTATATTAAAGGCTTTGATAATTAAAACAAATTTTTTTACCTAGATAATAATAGTTCTTATGGTTGCTCTTTTTTGCGGCTGCATTGGGACCAGTCGAACCGCTCCAGGATCCTCTGAATTCTGCAGTAAGGGAATGGGTGCTTCATGTCTACTAATGTGAGTAAACTTAATCTTTTTTGTTCCATTCTGACAAAAAGCAATTTCCAGAGCCATTGTTATAATATTTGGAATATTCTCATTCATAGCTATGGTAGGTCTATTTTACCTGATTCTAGGTGTGTTATTACATGGAGGAGCTTGTGCCCCCCTGAAAAATTCGAAAGAAAATTTTCGCAAGTTTGACAGTCAAATCAATCTCAACCGCTTTTTTTCTGAGGAGGAAGGTAACAGTCCTCCATTGCGTGTATCCAGTATCATCGGGGCCTGTCAAGCTAATAAGAACATATTTCACGTTTTAAAGATGAACAATCTGTACGATATCGGTGAGATAAAGCGTGTCAACATTTTTAGCAGCGACCCCGCAAAATATTCGGTCGGGTATAAAGCGGATTTGTCAAAAATAATTTTATTGACTAAAAGTGAGAAGTCGAAAATTTACAAATTACGCTCTGGAAATTTATCATCATATCACAGCAGTAACTATGTTAACGTTTGCCCTAGTATTCCCTACTTTAAATATAGCACCTATGGACAAGGAATGCATAATACGGCGGACGGAATGCATTCAGTCAATCCAAGGTGGACACGTAGACGCGCGTATGCTCATGGCTTATACCAAGTGAATGTTAACATAAGAGCTTTTGACGAAGCATTTACACCAAAGATATCTAAAAGTCACAAAGAAATGCTAAAACTTGTAAAAGAAATGTATGCATTAATTTTATATGAGGGCCGTAATTTTAATAACACTATTTCTTCATTAGTACAGAATATAATGCGGTCACAGGAATTTTAAAAAAACGCGGGAAAGAATTTGTCAAAGACATTACCAAAAATCTTACCGTACAACTCAAACTAATGGAAGATATCTATATTGATAAGGTAATAGATGACTGCATTAACGAAGTAGGCCACTGCAGGCCTCTGGAATACATTCACTATCAAGGCGTCAAATTTATTTGTCAGCGCTTGGTTGATCCTATCGTAAGCGAGCCACAGAATTAAAAAATAAAATAAAAGTACCATTTACTTACAGAATGCATTTTGGTTAGGCATATTACTTTGCACCTTACTTTTGCTTCCTATTATATTTGTTGCACATCGCCTTATGTGCCTTTACCTGATTGTTTATCCCGTAGGATTGTAAGTAATTTTAAAGTTTATAATTGAACTACTCATAAACTTTCTTTCCTTAGCTCTCAAATAAGTTCAGGGGCTACATATGTTTATGGAGGTGGGCAGCAAGCTAGATACTAAAACAGGCATTCATACAAATTATTTTCCTTTTGGTAAACGAGATACGCAGAAACTCATAATTCATCTAAAGAATTTAACATCAAGAGAGAAGGTTTCACACATCTTTACTTCACAGCCTACATTTTGTGATACTCCGTACAATTCCCAAAGTATATATATATGTTTTCGCTATTATAATTAAAGACAAACATCTAAGAACACAATATAATTAAACTGCTAACGTATTTATTTTTTTATCTTCTACTGTTCGCACTTCAAGCACGCGTCAATGTGTGCCTAGACGACTGCCTTTAAAATTGGGGAAGGCTGACGCTAGACCCGACTAGATCCGGGCAATTTTTATTTTAAACCTTTTTTACTAGTATTTCTACATATTTCTTTTACATATTGGGATTTTAGGTTAATTGATAAAATATAATTAAGATAGAAGAAAATTCTTTTAATCGGCCTATCGGCACGATTCTTATGTAGGGTTCAAATTGTTTTGTCTAAGGTACAAGTTCTATACCGGACAGCCCCTTCAGCCGATGAGAATCCAGCCTAAACGGAGAGAAAAGAAATAGGGGCAGAAGGAAGAGAGACAAAAGGAAGAAAGAAAAAAAATAGAGACTATAGGAAGATTGCCAAAAGAAAGTGAAACAAAATTAAGAAAGACAAAGGAAGAGAGAAAAAGATAAGAGACAAAAGGAAGAAGATGTGACGCGTACCGCGCACAGAATTAAATAAATAAATATATAAATATAATTAAATAAATACAATATAATAAAATGAATATGTAAATAAAATGAATAAATAAATATAGGTAAGTAATTAGGATAAATAATTAGGAATAAGAAGAGATTGAACAAGGTGAAATAAAATGAAGTACAAATGGAAAAGAGCTGGAACAACTAAACTGCAGGGAACGGGAAATTAGCCGAAATAAATAAACAGAGAATAAACAGAGAATAAACAGAGAATAAACAGAGAACAAACAGATGAATTTGAATTTGAATACGCGCGCGCGCCAACCGCGGAGATCTGGCCACACTGAAAGAGAGAGAGCTGGTCACACTAGGAGAGAAGGCTGGCCACACTATTAGGGCAAATTGCGGATCATCGGCGGGCACACTAGAAACAGCAGGGGCCTATATAAAGCGGGCAGTTGGCCTCATATCGGCACTCAGTTCCCGACAGCGATCGGGTAAGCATCGGCAGCAGCAGCAGCAGCAGTCAGCAGCTTGGTAAGATAAACCAGTAAGTTGGAGTAATTAATTGGTAGTTAGCGCTCTTAATACCCTCCCGCCCTCCTATAATCTATAGATCTGAATGGTCATAAATTAGGGTTCCCGCTTACTCCCGTAGCTGACCTGAATGGCCGCTTAAGGATTTATCTCTCTGTTGGATCTGAATGGTCATAATTAGGGTTCTCGCTTACTCCTATAGCTGACCTGAATGGCCGCTTACGGATTTATCTCTCTCTGTTGGATCTGAATGGTCATAATTAGGGTTCCCGCTTACTCCCGTAGCTGACCTGAATGGCCGCTTAAGGATTTCTCTCTCTGTTGGATCTGAATGGTCATAATTAGGGTTCTCGCTCACTCCGGTGGCTGACCTGAATGGCCGCCTAAGGGATCATTCTGTCTTTACAGCGCCCAAGACGACCCAGGACGACGATCCACGGCCCCGCCCGCACCCCCCGCGCCACCCCACTGCGAAGCCACGCGGAACGACGACTCACCGTGGAACGCCGCCTTCGCCGTGACAAGAGAGACGAACCGACCGGACGCCGGCCGAGCCGAACGAGTAGCACGGACCGCCCCACATATGCTTAAACTTTGTCACTTCCTGTGAATAAACCAGTACGATTCTCAGTTACCGTGTAATTCACCCTGACTTCTACTCTGGGACGGGGTCGGCTTTCTATTCCAGCAACCACGTCCGATACAAATAAATATCTGTGACAACCCTGGGCCAGCCCTGAGCCGCCCAAACCCTCGACTAACCGTCACAGTGGCGCCCGAACAGATTAAAGTGGTTGCAAGGGAGAAACCGACACCAGAAGAGTAATGTCGAGCTGGGTGTATCAGGCAACGAAGAACGAACTGACAGAATACGCGATCGAGTTTGGATTGGACATTGCAGATAAGAACGAAGAACTCAGACGAGTAGTGGCTGCATTTGTCAAAAGAACCGATCATACTGGGGCAGAGAAGCGAAGACTCGCACAGCTGTCAGCAACCTACGCACAATTAGCGGCGAGAAACAAAAGGGATAAGAGCCCGGCAGCAAGTACAACAGCGAGTACAACACCGGAAATCCGAGTAACGGACACGGAGGAAGTAGTTAACACCATGGAAGGGGAAAAAGAGAGAAAAACAGACAGGAAATTCGAGACAGAGATTGTGGACCGAGTACGCGGATGGGGCATCCGATACCAGGGCACGGATAACCCATTGGAATTCCTAAGCAAGATGGAACAATGGGCAGCCGGGTACGGAATGCAAAAGGATCAGCTAATCCAGGCGATGCCTTTTATTCTGGAAGGGGCCGCCATCGACTGGTGGAATGTAACCCCGACCAAGATCAGTACATGGGCACAATTAACGGCGGAGTTACTGGAGTATTTCCTACCGCCGAGATACGAGGAGCAACTGGAGACCCAGATCGCCCAACTGAGACAGCGGGAGAACGAACCCGTAAGGCAGTACGCGATGGAACTACGTAAACTAATGCGGTTCACCAAGCTTTCAGAACAGGAAAAACTCGACCGTATATACAAAAATTGCAGGAGCAAGGTCAAATTATATACGAGGAGATCCGGGTTCACCTCACTAACGGAGTTCTTAAAACTGGCGGAGGAAGTAGAGGAAATCGAGGCGGCAGAAAGTCCGGCCGGGACCAGCCAGCGAGTACAGCAGCCGCAACTAAGAACGGATATTTGTACGCGGTGCGGGGGCACCGGACACGCAGCACGAACATGCGGTAACCCACCAAGGTTATTTTGTTGGGTCTGCGGAAGGAACGAAGTGAGAACGACGGAATGCTGCAGAAATGACTCGGGAAACGCAGAGAGGTCTGAGCACGTAAGGCTGGTGACTCAGGCAAGAGCACAACAGCCAG
Organism: Drosophila bocqueti; assembly: GCA_018151655.1. Lineage (NCBI taxonomy): Eukaryota > Metazoa > Arthropoda > Insecta > Diptera > Drosophilidae > Drosophila > Drosophila bocqueti. Next base: position 407,832 of record JAECXF010000289.1, on the reverse strand, counting down.
CACCGGGAAGGCAACTAAGCTGTGACGGATTCCAGGTAATTGCCAGATTAAGAATCGGCGAGCAAACAGCAAAGGGAATCATAGACACAGGAGCATCCCGCAGTGCGATCAGCAAGAGTCGGTATCAGGATTTAAGGGAGCAGGGCAAGTGGACAGGAACCAGAACCGAGATTACGCTCGCCAATGGAGCGAAACAGCGGTCGGTAGGAACGTTCGAGGCAACAGTGCAGTTCGGAGGAAGGGAGTTTACCATAGCGTTCATGATATTGGAGAGGGTGGAAGGCGGAGTATTGCTGGGAATGGATTTCCTGGCGAAGGTGCGCAGCGTGCTAAGATGCGGGAATTTGGAACTGGAGATAACGGAGGCAGGGAAGGAAGAAAACGGTGAGGATCAGCATGATGATGACGGACCAGAGGACATGGAAGAGGAACCATCGGAGGAAGAAGTACAAACCTTCTTGGACCGGCAAAGGCAAGTATTTGAGAACATGAACGGGGTTAGTCACATAACAACACACAAAATATATCTAAAGGATGACAAGCCCATAAAGCAACGGTACTACCCGCGAAATCCGAAGCAACTGGCAGTCATAAACGAACAGGTCGACGAATTACTAACTTTGGGGCTTATAGAACCATCTCGTAGTCCGTATAGTGCGCCAGTGGTGCTGGTAAAGAAAAAGAACAATGATTGGAGAATGTGCATCGACTATCGCTTACTGAACAACAAGACCGAAAAAGACGCCTATCCGGTACCGAGAATGAATTTCATACTGGACCAACTAAGAGAGGCGAGGTATATAAGTACGATAGACCTCAAGTCAGGATATTGGCAAATCCCGATGGAGGAAGAGAGCAGACAGTACACAGCATTCACGGTTCCGGGCCGAGGTCTATTCCAATGGATGGTAATGCCCTTTGGGCTAACCACGGCACCAGCAACGTTCCAGGGGGCATTGGATACAGTGATAGGACCCGAGATGGAGCCATTTGCTTTCGCATATCTCGACGATATTGTGGTTATCGGTCGAAGCAAGCGGGAACACTTCGAGAAATTACAAGAGGTATTCAGACGACTGCGAGAGGCAAACTTACGGATCAACCCGGACAAATGCCATTTCTTTCAGAAGGAGCTGAAGTACTTAGGTCATGTGGTGAGCGACCAGGGCATTCGGACAGATCCGGAGAAGGTAGCGGCGATTCAGGACTATCCAACCCCAAGAACCACGAAAGAAGTGCACAGTTTCCTAGGGATGGCGTCGTGGTACCGACGATTTATACCCAATTTCACGGAACAGGCTGGAGCGCTGCAGAGTCTGATCAAGAAAGGGGTGAAATTCGAGTGGAACGAGGACCACCAGCTGTCCTTTGAGCAGTTAAAAGACAGCTTGACCAAGGCACCGATATTGTCGTGTCCCGACTTCACCAGACAGTTCAAACTGCAAACCGACGCCAGTGATCTAGGCATTGGGGCAGTATTGACACAAGACAGTGAGGACGGAGAACATGTCATCTCGTTCGCCAGTAGGAAGCTGAGCACAGTGGAACGGAAGTATAGCGCAACAGAGAAGGAATGTTTGGCCATATATTGGGGAATAAACAAATACAAGATGTACCTGGAAGGGTACGAATTCGTGGTAATAACGGACCACATGGCTCTGAAATGGCTAAACTCGATAGAAAGCCCATCAGGAAGAGTCGCTAGATGGGCGCTAGGATTACAGCCATTTCAGTTTGAAGTACAGTACCGGAAGGGCAAACTAAACGCAGTGGCGGATGCCTTGTCGAGAGCCCCACAAGTAGAACTGAAGGGCCTGAACGAAACGGTGGATTGGATAGAGAAGAAGCAAAGGGAGATGGGTACCGAGATGGACGAGCAGGAGTATATGATGAAGGGGAACAGATTATATAAGCTGAGCAAGGACCCGAAGGACCCACAACCTTGGAAGCTGTGTGTGACAAAGGAGGAAATCCAACAGGTACTCATCGAGAATCACAGTACGGCGGAGACGGGACACCTGGGCACGTTCAAAACGCTGACCAGGGTGAGGCAACGATACTTCTGGCCACGGCTATCACGGGACGTGAAGAAGTTTGTCAAAGAGTGTAACTGTAGTCAACAATACAAAGTGTCACAACAGAGGAAAGCTGGGAAAATGTTGACAAAAATAGCTGAAGCGCCCTGGGAAACATTGTGCGTGGATTTCGTGGGACCGTTACCCCGAACAAAACACGGGAATACGACATTATTGGTGATCGTGGACAAGTTCTCAAAATGGGTGGAACTAGCAGCAATTCGACAGGCCACGGCAGATGCGTTCTTGCGAGTATTCAGGGAAAGGGTAATCTCGAGAATCGGAGCACCCAAGATTCTAATATCCGATAACGGCGTCCAGTTTGCCGGGCGCAAGACCAAGTTAGCCATGGAAAAATGGGGCATCAGGCAGCAATTCACAGCACCGTACACGCCACAGGAGAATCCGACGGAAAGGACAAACAGAACCGTGAAAACGATGATCGCACAGCTGAGTGGCGAGGAGCAGACGAAATGGGACGAGCACGTACCCGAGCTGATGCTGGCCTATAACAGTAGCAAGTCAGAATCAACAAAGTTTAGTCCTGCACAGCTGATATACGGGAGGGAGTTGCGAATACCCAGCACAATTTTCGACATGGTAACAAGTGGGTCAGGTCTGGAGGAAGAGACAGTGGAGGCCAGATGGAAAAGACTGCAGGAGATTCGAAAAGAGGCAGCTGTGCATATGGAGGAGGCGGCAGGCAAGCAAAAGCAGCACTATGACCTGAGGAAAAGGGAATGGAGGCCGGAAATAGGCGAGCTGGTGTGGTGCAAGACGCACCCATTATCAAAGGCGGCGGAAAAGTTTAATGCAAAGCTGGCGCCAAAGTACGACGGGCCCTGGAAAGTGGTCAAGTTCACTTCGCCCGTAATTATCACGGTCAGGGACACGGCAACAAAGAAAACGAAACGCGTGTATATTGGGGACACAAAGGCACACCAAGGACCCAGTGGAAACCAGGTGGAACAAACGGGGCATGGGCCTAGCCAAGATCAGAACCCCACACTAATCGCTCGTAAAATATCGATATCAACCAACCCACAAAATACTAAACCCACAAAAAATACTAAACAGACACAATGTACTAAACCAACACTACCTACATCCACACTAAACAGCTGTCAAAACACCCACACTAACACAAACACAAACCTCATTGCAGAACACGTGATGAACCCGGACAAATACAAGGAAGCGGCGCGGAAATTCCGCGAAAGCCACGCGCAGGCGGCAGCATCTCGGACGACGGCGAAGTTGGTGGACCCGATCCCCATGAGTGGCGTCAGGAAGCGCACGGCTCCGGCCAAGATGGGCAAGGCGCCGCCTGCTAAGGGAGAAGGACGGGAGGAGAAGGCGCGCGAACCACCGGTGAGACCGGCGGCAGGCACGGCAGGGCCAGGCAAGGTGCGGATCGCCCACGTACCCCGAGGAGCAGGCGTGAGGAAGGCCACCGCGTCCGAGCAGGTCCGGGAAAAACCGCAGCCACGAGCCGGTGTCGCAGCAGAGACAGCCGGGGACAAGGCAGTGGCCATACCTGCAACCCGACCCACGATCCGCAGCGCCGTCGAGGCGATAGCGCGGGAGGCAACACGTCGGGAGCATCGTTCGCCGGATCGGGATGTGCTGGAGATCCACGCAGAGCAGCCATACGAGGATGGATGGACCGTACAGGAGGGAATACGGATCTCGCCGACGGCCCGAAACGAGATCAGGAGGAAGCTGCGAAATAAGATTCCGGGGAAACAAAGAGGTTTCTTGGTGCAGGATGGACGGACAGTGCTGCGAGTCCTGTCGAACCGCGGGAACTTCGTCTCCATAACCCGGCACGCTCATTCCGATAAGAGGGGGGTGTGGCGTACCGCGTACAGAATTAAATAAATAAATATATAAATATAATTAAATAAATACAATATAATAAAATGAATATGTAAATAAAATGAATAAATAAATATAAGTAATTAGGATAAATAATTAGGAATAAGAAGAGATTGAACAAGGTGAAATAAAATGAAGTACAAATGGAAAAGAGCTGGAACAACTAAACTGCAGGGAACGGGAAATTAGCCGAAATAAATAAACAGAGAATAAACAGAGAATAAACAGAGAATAAACAGAGAATAAACAGAGAACAAACAGATGAATTTGAATTTGAATACGCGCGCGCGCCAACCGCGGAGATCTGGCCACACTGAAAGAGAGAGAGCTGGTCACACTAGGAGAGAAGGCTGGCCACACTATTTGGGCAAATTGCGGATCATCGGCGGGCACACTAGAAACAGCAGGGGCCTATATAAAGCGGGCAGTTGGCCTCATATCGGCACTCAGTTCCCGACAGCGATCGGGTAAGCATCGGCAGCAGCAGCAGCAGCAGTCAGCAGCTTGGTAAGATAAACCAGTAAGTTGGAGTAATTAAATGGTAGTTAGCGCTTAATACCCTCCCGCCCTCCTATAATCTATAGATCTGAGTGGTCATAAATTAGGGTTCCCGCTTACTCCCGTAGCTGACCTGAATGGCCGCTTAAGGATTTATCTCTCTCTGTTGGATCTGAATGGTCATAATTAGGGTTCTCGCTTACTCCTATAGCTGACCTGAATGGCCGCTTACGGATTTGTCTCTCTCTGTTGGATCTGAATGGTCATAATTAGGGTTCTCGCTTACTCCTATAGCTGACCTGAATGGCCGCTTAAGGATTTCTCTCTCTGTTGGATCTGAATGGTCATAATTAGGGTTCTCGCTCACTCCGGTGGCTGACCTGAATGGCCGCCTAAGGGATCATTCTGTCTTTACAGCGCCCAAGACGACCCAGGACGACGATCCACGGCCCCGCCCGCACCCCCCGCGCCACCCCACTGCGAAGCCACGCGGAACGACGACTCACCGTGGAACGCCGCCTTCGCCGTGACAAGAGAGACGAACCGACCGGACGCCGGCCGAGCCGAACGAGTAGCACGGACCGCCCCACATATGCTTAAACTTTGTCACCTCCTGTGAATAAACCAGTACGATTCTCAGTTACCGTGTAATTCACCCTGACTTCTACTCTGGGACGGGGTCGGCTTTCTATTCCAGCAACCACGTCCGATACAAATAAATATCTGTGACAACCCTGGGCCAGCCCTGAGCCGCCCAAACCCTCGACTAACCGTCACAAAGAGACAAAAATAAGAGGGACAGAAGGGAGAGGGACATAAATAAGTGAAACAAAAGGAAGTCAATCAAAAGGAACAGAGACAAAAGAAAGAGGGAGAGAAGGGAGAGAGACAAAAGGAAGTAAAACAAAGAAAGAGAGGGAAAAGGAAAACGGACAGAAAAAAGAGGGACAAAAGGATGTACAAACAAAACAAAGACAGACAAAAGAAAGAGGGACAACACGAAGAGGTACAAAAGGAAGTGAAACAATAGGAAGAGAAACAAAAGAAAGAGATACTGTAAATAGGTTGAGGGCTCCAAGTAAAATTAACGAACACAATTTGTTTGGTTATGCAGCCATCAGGCTGACTTTGGTTTACTTTATTTTATAATTCTTTAAATCGGGCAGAAATGGTTCCGCTCGTTTAACTCTTCACCAGTATCTGTCTTTATAATTATTTCATATGTTCCTTAAATATATTTCGCCTAAGGCTAAACCGCGTAGCTGCGCTGCCGGGTACGCCAGCAGCGGAGCGGCTCTCTTATGTATGTCAAATGTTATATATATATTCTTATTGAGAGGGCGAGTTATGCACTTATGTATTTGCACTTGGTAAGCGTGGGAATGCTGACCATGCACTTATATTTTGGAGCCTTCAGGTGGACGATCATATTACATCCGCCTTGGGCTTTATTGATTGCCTAAACATAATAATTAAAAGTGCTGCTATGTGTTTGTATGTATGTTCTGAATATTACATAGGCGCATACTACATCTCCCTCCTTTTGAAAAATAACGTAACCTAGTGAAGTTATTTTAATTAATTAATGCAAATAAAATTTTTTTTTTTTTTGTTTGGTTATTATTTTTTGTATAAATGTTTAAGAAAAATATAAATGTAAAATCGAAATTTCATTCATAAATTTCTTTAATCTATCTTTATGAACTATTTGTTTCTTGTTTTTATTAGTAAGCAACGTAATATTATCATTATCTCCTATGCTTTCTATCTTATAGGGCCCTGTGTATTTAAAGTCTAATTTATGACCTACCTCATTTCTTAATAAAACTTTATCTCCTACTTCTAACTCTATGTTATTTACTTTTAAGTCGTAATTTCCCTTATTTTTCTCTTTATGTGCTTCAAGCAGTTTTCTTGCACGAGCATATGCTACTTCTAACCTATATTTATTTTCCTTAGCGTAATCATCTATATTATATATTGGTTCTATGCTATGTAACTTATTAAAATATTTTGGTAGATTACTTGTTCTACCGAAAACTAATTCATACGGACAATAATTATGTACCGTAGATGGGGTCGTGTTGAAGCAGTATACGAAATATTGAAGCCATACGTCCCAATCGGTTTTGTCAGTCGATATGTAGGATCGTATATACTCGTTTAAAGTTCTATGACTTCTTTCGACCACTCCAACTGTCTGATGATGATGTGCAGTTGATGTTATGTTTTTTATTTTCATAAATTTGCACAAATCAGTAATTATTGAATTCTTATACTCTGTACCCATGTCCGTAATGAACGTCTTCATTGGACCGTACGTCAGAATAAAAGACTCAAATATCGCTTTTGCTACTGTGTTTGCACTTTTGTTAGGTACAGGTATGGCAACTAAATATTTGGCTAAATCACAGATGAGAGTGACTGCATATTCATTGCCATTGTCTGACTTTGGTAGTGGACCAACCGTGTCCACTCTATCAAAAGCGTGTTCAGGTGTCTCAGTTATTGTCATTGGGGTCTTTGTGTGCTTTGTTGTTTTTGCTTTTTGGCATTTTTGACATTTTCTTACGTACTCTTTTATGTATTTACTCATATTTTTCCAGTAGTAATGTCTTTTGACCTTGGCCAAGGTTTTTGTAATGCCTGTATGACCTCCTTGTATTGGATCATCATGTAGTGTAGACAAAATAGCTTCTTTTTCTTTTTCATTATTTATTTGGGTCACCGGGGTAAGTAGCGCTACTTTTAAATTCTTTAATATTTTATTGCCCATTTTTTTAAATTCATCTATTGAAACATGTTCAAAGATTTTTTCCCACGGTGCCATTTTGAGTTGGTTGATATCGTATATACCGGCTTGCGATTCAAGCCTTTGGAAAAATTGATCTAGATCAAGAACTCCATTAGTATAAAGATCACCAACATCATATCTTGCAATGATTTTCTTTCCATGTTTAAATAAACATATCTTAACATTCAATTGCAATGTCACTACTTTTCGTACTTCGTCATTTGTTATGACTGCATATACGTTGGGCTCTGAAGCTTTTTCTTTGGTTTGCTCATGCAAATCCAATTGTTCTTTTCCTGCGCAGGATTTTTGTCTACTTTGAAATCTTGTAGTGACTTTTAATATATTGCCTGTAATTTCCTTTAGCTCCTTGATGGTTATTCTTGATAACGCATCAGCTACATGATTGTCTTTGCCTCTTAGGTACTCTACCGTAAAATTATATTCCTCTAATTCGAGCCTCATGCGTGTTAGTTTTGAGCTTGGGTTAGTCATTGAGAATAAAAATGTGAGCGGTCTATGATCTGTTTTGACTGTGAAATGCTCACCATAAATGTAGGGTCTAAAGTGTGTTATTGCCCAGTGAATTGCTGTTAATTCCTGTTCTGTAGTACTTTTATTGCTCTCACCCTTTGTAAATGATTTGGATGCAAATGCAACTGGAAGTTGGTGGCCATTGTGGTTTTGAGATAAAACTGCACCACACGCTTTTTTTTTTTTTTTTTTTTTTTTTATTGTTAAAGATTATGGAAAAGATTTACAAATAAAGAAGATAGGTATATAGGTGTAGATAGGAAGAGTCCACTCCCGCGGGACTACCGCAAAGTTCTACTTCGCGAGAGTGGCAGGCGGTCAGGTTGCCGCTCATCTATCGCCTTCCGTGCGTCGGATCTGCTCCCGGCGCCTCAGCTCCCCAGTACGGTTGCTGCCAAGTTGCTAACCGCGTCCCAGTTGGGTTGGTTCTCCAGCATGCACCCGATTATGTTGTCGGGTGTAAGGTGACAATTCGTTGCTGCCTCCAAAGCAGCTCTTTCCCCGCTGAATAGCGGGCACTCGAAGAAAGCGTGCTCCGCGTCTTCGATTGATGCTCCGCCGCAGTGGTCGCAGATTGGATCTGTCTCGTGCTTAAACCTGTGTAGGTATGCCTTAAAACATCCATGGCCCGTAATAAGCTGCGACGTGTAGAAGTCCACCTGCCCGTGGCGTCGGTGTACCCAGGGATCCAGTACGGGGATAAGCCGATGAGTCCAGCGTCCGGTGCTCGCGTTATCCCATCTGGCTTGCCACCGTGTAATCGTGCTGCTTCGCTGTGTTCTGCTACCAGAGTTTCCAGTCCTCCGCTCCTCAGCCAGCAGGTCGATAGGGATGGATCCGGCTACCACCAGTGCAGCCTCTTCCGAAACAGTGCAGAAGCAGCTGGATATGCGCAGTGCGCAGCGTCTATATACCGACTTGCACTGTCGGCTATAACTCGCAGTCAGCATGGCTTCTGCCCATATCGGCGCGGCATACAGTATGGTGGAGGTCACCACTGTCGCTATGAGTCGTCTGCTGTGTTGTCTAGGGCCGCGCGTGTTGGCCATCATCCGCGAGATGGCGGCCGTGGCCTTGGATGCCTTGGCCGCAGCATACTCCAGGTGGCTTTTGTAGTTCAGTCGGTGGTCGATCTGAACTCCAAGGTACTTGACCGTGGGGCTAGACTCCGATGGTGGTCGAGCCGACCCGGAAGCTCACCTTCTCCACGGCCTTCCTGCTGCTTATAAGCACTGCTTCCGTCTTGTGCTCGGCAAGCGTGAGCCCATTATCCGCAAGCCAGGACATCAGCAGGTCGATCGCATGACTGCATTTGCCTGAAACGTCGGCCAGTTGCTTCTCAACCGTAACCAATGCGATATCGTCTGCGAAGCCAACCACGGAGCATCCTTCAGGCAGAGTCAGTCTCAGTATACCATCGTACATTACGTTCCAGAGGATTGGCCCAAGAACGGAGCCCTGGGGTACACCACCTGTCACTTGGTATTCTTGATTACCGGCGTCTGAACTGTACAGCAAGACTCGGTCCTTGAAGTAGTCGGCTATCAGCTGTATCAGGTACCCTGATATACCGCCCCGCTGGAGTGCTTGCAACACTAAGCTCCAGTTTGCAGAATTAAAAGCGTTTTTTACGTCCAGGGTACATACCAGACAGTATTCCTTGGTGCCGCCCCGCCATCGTTCTCCTTCGATGGCATTAGCTGCCAGTTGCGTTACCTCTCGGATCGCGTCGAGTGTGCTTCGCTTCTTCCGGAATCCATGCTGGTGGTTTGATAGAACTCCGCGCTCATCGATTTCGCTTTGCAGCTTCATGCTTATTATGCGCTCGAATATTTTCCCCAATGTGTTCAGCATGCAAAGGGGCCGGTATGAGGACGGGTCGTCGTTGAGCTTGCCTGGCTTCGGGATGAGCACGAGTCTTTGGTGCTTCCAAGCTCGTGGGAAACGCCGTTCGACGATGCACCTGTTGTACAGCTGCGTGAATAGGCCAGGATAGGCGTTCACTATGGCATGCAGAGCTGCATTGGGAATGCCATCCGGTCCAGGTGCCTTGGAGGCTTTGCAGCTGGCCAACGCGGTCAGGAACTTCCTCCTCGCAGGTGGGCATCGAGTCGCCCGCAACCACGCTGGGTAGGCTTAGAGGCAGCTGGGCTGGGAAGAGCGTGGAGACTATTGCTTCCAGCTGCTCCTGTGAGCTCGGAATCGGCGGTCTGGTGAGCTTACCCATAACCATTTTGTAGGCTGATCCAAACGGTTCGTGGTCAGCCGCATCGCAGAGGTCCTGGAAGCATTTGTTTTTGCTTGCCCGGATGGCCACCTTGAGGGCCTTTTTCCTCGCCCTGTAGAGGGACTCGTGGAGCTCTTGTGTGGGGCGCCCCTTCTTTCGCTGGGATCTCCGACTAGCGGCGAGGCAGTTGCTTCTGGCTGTAGCTATATCCTGATTCCACCAAGGGACTGGCCGCCTTCCGTCTCTTCTAGTGGAGCTTTCCATTCCCGCATCGCAGGCAGCCTTGATCCTGGCGGATATCGTGTCCGCGCAGATGTCCGCCTCGCCTGTGATGGTGCTGGTATCCATGGAGCTTAGCAGTGCCTCGGTATTCAGGGTGTTTGTTCTGTACACTGTCTCCCGAGTTAACGGGCGTGGCGGGCTGTGCCTCGAGTTGAAGACAATTGCAGCATGGTCGCTGAAGGTGAACAGGTCAGTGACCTCCCAGCAGCTGTTCCTTGTAAGCACCGGGCTGGCGAAAGTCAGGTCAATGACTGACTCCCACCTGCCTTGCTGTACGTGCACTTGTTTCCGTCGTTTAATAGGCAGACGTCTAGGGTGGCCAGGGCATCAAGAAGGATGGTTCCCCGCTCCGTCGTTCTCTTGCTCCCCAGGCGGTGGACCACGCGTTGAAGTCGCCAGCTATTAGCACCGGGGACCGTCCTCGAGCATCTTGGGCGATCTCCTGCACTATGTCCTTAAACTCGCCTATGCGCATGCTGGGTTCTAAGTAGCAACTGTATATGGTAGTCGCTTGAACCTTAGCCCTGGCGTAGCCGCGTCTCGACGCCCTCTGCGCTAGGTGGCCCGGGGGCTGCCCACAGCTCCATATGGCAGCGCCGCCATCGGCGCTTTGCTGCCATACGCCTTCTGCTTGTGCCTTATAGGGCTCGCTCAATATAGCAATGTCGATTTTCTGCTCGCTTGCCGTCTGGGACAACAGATCTTGGGCTGCTCTGCAATGGTTAAGGTTAAGTTGCAGAAACTTAACCATTGTTCAAGGTTTTGACTGCTTTCTGGTACTCGGGGCAGCTCCTACTCAGGGTTGCATGTTCTGCGTCCCTCGCGGTCTTGCCACCTCTCGTGCATAAGATGCACTTGGGCTTGCCTCTGCACGTATTGTGCTTGTGGCCGGTGCCTCCACACTTGAAGCACGACTCCTGGGTGGCTTTGGCCGTTGCGTCGGAGGCGCGGCATCTTGCCGAGGTGTGCCCGAAGCCCATGCACTTGTAGCAGCGCCTCGGCTCCGTCTTCTCCCTGATGCGACCCATCCAATACGGATTTTGCCCTTGTCGAGCAGCCTCCGTGCATGTTCAGGTCTTAAGTTGACCGTCGCGGTTTGCGTTCCTCCGAACGATTTCCGCATCCTGGGAGCGGCGTCGCTTGGGATGTCGCTATCTTCTCCCGCGAATAGGGCCATTGTGACCTCATCCACACTGGTCAGGTCGTCCAGGTCACGGATCTCAACCTGGACCGTCTCCCTTGCATAACAGCCACCTCCGCCTTGCCAGAGATGGCTGTCTTTAGTGCCGCTTGTAGTTGCTGCGTGGAAGGGTCGAGGGGCTTCTGCATCCTCAGAAGGAGACCCCCATTGGCTGTCCTTCGCAGGCCTTGGACGCTGTCCTTGAGTCCCTGGAGTGAGGGTTCCGTTTTGACGATCCTCAGCATGTCTGCGTAGGATCCTTCACTGCATTTGATCAGTATTGCGTCTGATCGCTGCTTCCTGGGCATCGTATTGCGAGGGGCACGCTCCCCTTGTGTACGCTACTCTCAGTTCTGGGTTGGGATGGCTTGGGCTTCGGTCTAGCCTTGACCTGCTGCCAGGCCGTATTTCCAGTCCCGCTTTCGGCAGGGCCTCTAGGGATCGTGGCAGCCAGCGAGGGCGTGGTCTGCTGGCTCGTGCAGGCTGTGGGACCATTGGTGTGGCCGTTAGTGTGGCCGGTGGCCAGCGCAGCACTGATTTCGAGCTGCAGCTCCTTCATGGCTATCAGTGAATCACCTGGGTGACGTGGCGGACCACCTTCTTGTTATTGCTCTTTGTGCTGGTGAATGTTGCGATCATGTCGGCTAGCATTGCCCCCAGTTTTTCCGCCAGAGCTGGAGCATCTGCTTCGACCCTCTGCTTCTTGCTAGTGCCGGATTGCTTCCCTTCGGGGGCTCGCTGCATCCCGGGATCTCTTCGGCGTGGCCATCTCCTCCTCGCCTTCGCCGAAGACAAATATCGGCTCGTGCATTTTCGGCGGCGCTGACATCGGGTGCGTCTCGGGCGAGCGTTGGACCCTCTGCTTCCTGCGCTGGAAGTTAAGCAGCAGCTCCTCCTCAGCTCTCGCTACCGCTAATGCCTGGGTCTCGTCGTCCCGGGCTGTTGGCGTAGCCTTACTCATCGCACCTGCTCCTAGTTGGGGTCCCTCGGTGCACGGGGGATTTCCCCCAGCGGATGCTTGATGGGAGTTATACCGCTCCTTCTCGGTCCCCAGAGCCCCTTTTGACTGGCGCCGCCGCAGCGGGAGGGGTTGGAATGTGGCCGGATCCTTGGCCTTCTACTCTTTGCCCCAATGGAGCCAGCTGCTGGAAATGCTGGGATCTGTTGAGCAAAACACGTAACGTAACGTATTTTGGTGGGTTATAACGTAACGTATTTGGCTACGTAACGTATTTGGCTACGCGTGTTTTCCAACACTGCGCGGCTTCAAAAGCTCCCTCTCAGGCGTTGTACAACACTGCGATCAGCTGGTGTTGTTGTGTTGTTTGCCGGAGGAGAAAAAACGCGCGGAAAAATGTGGAAAAAGGCTTGTGGAGACTAAGAGAGTGGTGGGTGCTCTCTGGAGAGGGATGCGCTCGCAGGGCGCGAGAGAGGATCCCCCCTTACCTGGGAATCGTTGCCACGATTCTGGGCGCCCGGAAAGCCAGCCGGAGCCGATCCTGGTACGTATCTGCCCCAGGGAGTCTCGCACTACAGTCTTTGTACTTTGCAGGGTCGTTCGCGCACTCGTGCCGTCTCGCGGAGGATACAACTACAGAGCGCGGAAAAAACACGTCTTGCCACAGTGAGTTTTCTCAAGTGCCACACGCTTGCTTACTTGCATCTGTAGTTATGCAAAATTCTTTGCTAAAGTCTGGGTACTGCAAGAGTGTTGTGTTTATTAGCTGCGATTTTAAATATGTGAATGCATTTTGGCATTCATCTGTCCACTCGAATGGAACATTCTTTTTACATAATCTTGTTATGTGCCGCGAATAGTCGGCGAAATTTTTGATAAAACGTCTGTAGTAATTGCAAAATGCTACAAACCGTCTAGCGCTGTCCGCATCATGTGGAACTGGATAGTTCTGAATGACATCATATTTTTTGTCATCCGGCAAAATTCCTTTGTCTGTGCATTTATGTCCTAAAAATGTGACTTCATGCATGAAAAATGAACATTTTTCAGGATGTAACTTTAGGTTGTATTCCCTGCATTTATCAAAAACTTCAGTGAGGTTTTTAAGCATATGCTTTTCGGAACATATAAAGGAATGCCTGAGACGGTTCTATTCCAGAGAATGCTATAGTCATCATTCTTTGAAATGAATTAGGCGCTATTTTTAAACCAAATGGCAATCGCGTGAAACGATATGAGCCATTTTTGGTTGAGAAAGATGTTATATCTCTTGAGCCTTCATCTAGCTCGATTTGATGAAAACCTGACATTAAGTCAAGGCAAGAAAAATATTTTGCTCGACCAAGTTGGTCCAAAATATCATCTATTCTCGGTAGTGGAAATTTGTCAGCTAAAAGTTTCTTATTAATTTGGCGATAGTCTATTACTAATCTCCATTTCTTTTTATCTGAGTCTGGGCTTGACTTTTTAGGTACTAATAGCAAAGGACTATTGTACTCTGAAACTGATGGTTCGACTATTTTATCTTTGATTAATTTCTGTACCTGGGCTTGTATTTCTTCTACTTGACTATGAGGGCTTCTATAATTTTTTATGTATACGGGCTCATTATCTTTTAATCTCAACTGTTGTTTATAAAAATTATTAACCGATATTGGTTCTGATTCTAATGCAAATATATCTGTATATTTGCTGCATAAAGTTTCTAATTGTAATTTAAACAATTTTGGAAATTTTTTCTTCAATTGAGATAAGACAGTTTTATTTATATTTTCGTTATTTGCCTGAACTACATTGTAGTTCGAAAGTGGCTCATATTTTAAAGTGTCTATATTTACCAATTGGTCATAATCTGTTGTGTTCAAAATTCGGACAAATGTATTACTAGATGTTGCAATTGTATTTGCAACATAAATACCAGTTTGAATTTCCTGGTTTGGAATTAAAATGTTATCATCTTTTGATGATACTATTAATCTTCGGACAACTTGGGATCTTGCTGGTAATAGAGTTGTGTTATTACCAGAGCTGTATGTTATAGGAACATAAATTGGAAATTTTAAATTGTTGGGTCTAATTATAAACCAATCTTCTGCTGGTTTGAAATCAATTTGGCAATTATATTTTTTAATGAAATCTATTCCTATTATTCCATCACACGGTATGGGAAAATTTTTATCTACTAAATGAAAATTGTGTGGGATAATGTATTTACCTGTCTGTATCTCAATAAAAGTCTGTCCTTGAGACTGAATTTTCTGTTGGCTTATGCCTTGAATATTTATTTTGTTAGGTATTTGAATATTAGAAAAATTGTCAGAATTCTCTTTGAGAATAGAGAAATCTGCACCTGTATCAAGAAGGAAAACAAGTTTTACACCTGTTTCGACATGAATGAATGTGGTAAATATGTTGAGATTATAATTGATAGCGTATACTCTGTGATCTTCTTTTACTGGGTACCTAAGGGCTGTTGCGAGTTTCCCTGATCTTGGGTTACTCGTACATTGGCATTATTTCCGTTACTGTTGTTCTGATTGTAGTTACGGCCTCTGTTTCCATTATTGCGGCCTCTATTGTTGCCATTATAGCGGTTTTGATAACCGTTATTCTGGTAACCGTTATTTTGATAACCGTTATTATAGTTGCGTCTATAACCATTGTTATTGAAGCCTCTACATCGGTTACCACCTCTATTGGCATTGCCGTATCCCCTGTCGGATCTGTTACCTCTAAAGTACATTACTTTATTGATGTCACCAGTAACTCTTGCACTCGTTCTTATGTATGCGCTTATCGCTGCATCCATAGTGATGCAAGTCCCTGCTTCCAGTACTGTTTTGACACTTTCGTGCTCAGCGCGTTTTATCATGGTGTCAATTGCCTCTTTAGTACTTAGACTAGTGGCATGTTCTAGAGGTATACCCTCATCGATAAAGGAAGCTTCTAATAGCTTTCTCAGTCTATCAACTTCAGCGGTAAATTGCGTTGCAGTTTTACCTCTTTGCTGAACTGTTGATAGCTTTGACTTGACATTACCGGATGTCTCACCGACAACTACTTCCTGCAATTTGTTTATAATTGCTGGAATTGTATTTTCATTGTCAACTGAGTTCAAAATTGTGCCAACTATTTTTGACTTAATGACCTCAACTGCAATGTTTTCAAATGTTCCCTTCGCTAAGTCTACCAATTTGATAGCCTTAATAAATCGTTGTAAATGGATCTTTTGTCCATCAAATTCTGGCACGGTGCAAGCGACTTCCTTAATGTAGGACCTAATGGCTGCAGCTTCTTCTGCCATGGTTAAGGTATTTTCTGAGTCAGCTGCGTTGTTTGTTGTATTTTCGTCTTTCAGCACTAGTATTGCTGGTATAGTTAGATCGTGAAGATCTTCCTCTTTAATGTCTTCCTCAACTACTGTTGTATTTTCTTCGTCTGAATCAGTGCTCTCTTCATTAACATTTATTGTTAATGGAGTGTTTACTATAGTCGGAATTTCTATCTGGAGGCTGAATTTATTTTTTATTAATATTAATTTTTCCCTTAATGCCACCAATAGTTCCGAAACCTTAGCACACTGTTTACTGTCTAGATTCTTTCTATTCTGTTGTATCAGTTCTCTGATTTTATTGTAACTATTTACCAATGTTTGGGCATTTTTATTTATAGTTGCAGCTTGTATTTGTCTATTTCGCGTTAAGCTTTTATATGATTTTCTGAAATTTTCCTTTGACTCATTTAAGCTTTTCCCAGTCCATGCTATGCTATTAGTTGCTAGGATGCAAAGATTCATAAACCTTATCTATAGTACGCTGTGCTTGAGCTACACTCATTGTTGGCAATTGCTATATGTGTATTTCTAGATAAAGTTAATATTACGTTTATTTTTTTATTTTTCAACTTTAGTTTTTATTCATAATTGAGTTCTTTTATATATTATCTAAACCGTTAGCAGTGCTACGGTATCGTTTTTTAAGACACTTGTTATGTAGTTTGTATAATTTCATCAATACATTGGAAACCATAATTAGAGCAATTACAATTAATAATATAATTATCCAGAATAAGTCTGCATTTTGGACTTCCACTTTATTAATTACATTTGCTGTGGAGTCCACAGATTTAGTTTCTACTAAAGCCATTTTGGGTATTTTAAGTTTATAATTTTGTAAAAAATGTTCTCTATTTTCATATATGTT
Organism: Drosophila bocqueti; assembly: GCA_018151655.1. Taxonomy (NCBI): domain Eukaryota; kingdom Metazoa; phylum Arthropoda; class Insecta; order Diptera; family Drosophilidae; genus Drosophila; species Drosophila bocqueti. The sequence continues at coordinate 391,204 of JAECXF010000289.1, read as the reverse complement.
TTCGGATTTGCTGATTCTATTTGTCTCTATGGACATTTATATTTGGAATTATTTAAATTTTGTCAATGTTAGTTAATATTGCCTGCCTGATTCTAGCTATGGTTTCACGGGCCATATTGGGTTAACAGGGCATAGTGGTATATGCTCCATTTTACAATGTGTCTTACAAAAATTTTTCTTATATATATTTATTTTATGGTTAATTAATTAATTATTTAATATTTTAATTCTGCTGATGTTCATCTGCTGTGTCAGCTGGGCGTCGCCGGTGGGTGGCACGCTGACACTCCCTCGCTGCTTTCTATTTCTTGGCTGCTGCTGATGTTCACCTGCTGTATCAGCTGGGCGTGGCCGGGGGTGGCACGCTGATACTCCCTCGCTGCTGTCTATTTCTTGGCTGCTGCTGTTGTTGATGGCTTCATACAAGTCCCCAGACAGTGAGGACTCCAGATTCCCTCGCAGTCCGTTGGGCAGCTCTTTTTGGGCTTCGTTAATGCCGGTGCAGGTGCTGGAGGTGTTGTTGGTTTTGGAACTTCATTAATTCTTGTTATATTTTTAATGTTTTCTGAGTGAGTTTTCTCGAGTGCTTGGGTCTTTAATTCTTGCTGATATTGGAGCAAGTGGTCTAGCTCTGCCTGTAGCGCACAAGCTTTCGACCAAACCGGTGGCGTTTGCTGACCGTATATTAGCCACCTTACATGGGCTATACGTTTGTTCAACTTGGTCTTTAGACCGCCACGGTGCTTTCCCATTCCTCAATACAACTCTACTCACTCAGATTAAAGTTTCCTCCTCCGTGGATCCGTGGAGAATTAGGATGTCCAATTCCACGTCCAGGCTCATCAGTTGATCCCACTCGTTGTTCGTAAAAATGTATAATATTTCGTCGAAGATTTGTTCAATTGTTTTTTCTGGTGTAGTAGGTAGTGGTGTCGTCAATGTGTCCATCGTTGGAGTCCTCTTCACACAGTATGTATTGGGTAATAGGAAATCGGCCGATTGCATTTTCCTCTGACTTTTCAGCTCTGCACGCACTTAAATCCAATCTAATGCACTTATCCGAAGATTGCAGCAAGTCACGGTCGCCATGTAAATAGGTAGAGGGCTCCAAGTGAAATTAACGAACACAATTAGTTTGGTTATGCAGCCATCAGGCTGACTTTGGTTTACTTTATTTTATAATTCTTTAAATCGGGCAGAAATGGTTCCGCTCGTTTAACTCTTCACCAGTATCTGTCTTTATAATTATTTCATATGTTCCTTAAATATATTTCGCCTAAGGCTAAACCGCGTAGCTGCGCTGCCGGGTACGCCAGCAGCGGAGCGGCTCTCTTATGTATGTCAAATGTTATATATATATTCTTATTGAGAGGGCGAGTTATGCACTTATGTATTTGCACTTGGTAAGCGTGGGAATGCTGACCATGCACTTATATTTTGGAGCCTTCAGGTGGACGATCATATTACATCCGCCTTGGGCTTTATTGATTGCCTAAACATAATAATTAAAAGTGCTGCTATGTGTTTGTATGTATAATCTGAATATTACATAGGCGCATACTACAATACGAAAGAAAGATAGACAAAAGGAACAGAGACAAAAGGAAAAGGGACAGAAGGAAGAAAGACGAAGGAAAAAGAGAGACAAAAGGAAAAGGGATTAAAGGAAGTAAAACAAAAGTAAGTAAAACAAACGGAAGAGAGAAAATAGGAGAGAGACAAAAGGAAATGAAACAAAAAAAATAGGGACAAAAGGAAGTACAAACAAAACAACGAGACCCAAGAGGAAGAGGGACAAAACGAAGAGGGACAAACGGAAGTGAAACAAAAGGAAGAGGGACAAGAGGTAAAGACAAAAAACAAATATAGACAAAAGGAAGAAAGAAAAAGAAAAAGAGACAAAAGGAAGAGACAAAAAAGAAAGAGAGTCAAAAGGACTAGAAACAAAAAGAAGTGAAACAAAAGGAACAGAAACTAAAGAAACAGAGACAAAAGGAAGAGGAACAAAATAAACTAAAACAATAGGAACAGAGACTTAAGGAATAGAGACAAAAGGAAGAAAGACAAAAGGAATAGAGACAAAAGGAAGAAAGACAAAAGGAAAAGATACAAAAGAAAGAGACAGAAAAGAAAGAGAGTCAAAAGGACTAGAAACAAAAGGAAGAAAGACAAAAGGAAAAGAGGCAAAAGGAAGAGACAGAAAAGAAAGAGAGTCAAAAGGACTAGAAACAAAAGGAAGAGAAACAAAAGGTACAGAGACTATAGAAAAAGACACAAAAGGAAGAGGAACAAAAGGAACGGTCTGCGTAGTCTGCGAAGACTTCCATAACTCCGTAAACTGCCCCGCAAGCAAAGAAGACCCCCAAATGAAATAATGTGGCAAGTGTGGAGGAAACCATACGGCAAACTACAGAGGCTGTGCGGTCTACAAGGAGCTGAAGAGTCGCATGCGACGACCGACAGCTATGCACCAACAACATACGCAAAGTGTGTATTACAATTCAAAAAGTGCGCCAGACGTACTTTTCGCCAAGGCAGCCAGATCATCATTTGGGCAGCTAAATACAACCAAGGGAATCTCCTACGCCGAAGCACTAAGAACCGGCATGGAAAATGCACCCCAGCCTCACTCAGAAAATGCTCAGCAGGTTCCAGGGCAGCCCCAAAGCAAATTGGAATCTATGATGTTCACCGTACACCAAAGTATGATGGATCTTATGTCATTTATGAAAACAACCATGCAAACCCTTGTTCAGAACCAGAACATATCAGTTGCTTGTAGCACAACAGTCCAAATAATAAATGACTAACCTACGTATGTATATCCATGTGGAATGCCAACGGCATTTCACGTCATAAACTTGAGATAACTCAATTCCTAAACGTAAATCACATCGAGGCCATGCTGCTGGTTGAAACTCACCTCACAGGGAAATATATCTTCCATATAAAAGGCTATACCTTCTACCGCACAGATCATCCGGATGGCAAGGCCCACGGCGGAACCGGCATCTTAATCAGAGAACGCATCAAACACCACTGATGGCGCGCATTGGTGCTGTCTGTTCGGCTTCACACATTTCGTCATCCGATATGGGGATCGTCTCGGGATCTGCGGGGTGCGGCTCATCCTCCCCAGAGCTGAGTTCCACCACTTCCGGATCGGACACGTCGTCGTATGTGGCTCCGAGCGGTCCGGCGGCGACTAACGGTGGTGGTCCGGGAGAGGACTCTCGCGTACCGGGAGGCGTGGACTCTGGCCGGAAATCCTCGGTGGCCTCCGGCGGAAACTCGTCGAGCTGGGCCGGGATCTGCAGTTCCGGGTCCTCCGCGAGGATCACTTCCACCATCTCCTCCAAGCTGAGCCCTTCGCACCATGACGGGCTGATGGGCGACAGCGGGCGCGGGTCCTGGCTGATGGTCACTAATAGTGGCGGCGGAGCCAGCACAATGGCGGGCAATGTGCCGTTTAGGTCTCCGGGCCGCGGGAGCGCCAGCCGCGGGTTCCTTGCTGGAGTTCCGAGGTTTAGTGACGCCCGTGGCGTCGGTGCCGATGCTCGCGTTCTCGTCTTGGCATGGTTGTTTCTCGAACGTTGTTTTACTATTGCGTATTACTTTCCTATTGCGTCGCAATAAGGAACCGTTTTTGATCTCGATGTTGGCGCCGCTCTTATCGATGGTTCGATAGTCCGCCGAGGTGGCCTATCGGGGCCGATCTTGCCAATCTCGCAACCTTGTTGCGTTGATGTTGCCGGGGCCGATGACGGTGTCTAAGGCCCGTTGAAAGGTTGCCGGGGCCGAATGCAGGCCAAACGGCATCACCTTCCAGTGGAATAGCCCGCGGCCCGGCACTGTGAACGCTGTACACTCTCGGCTGTTGGCGGCTACTGGGATTTGCCACTATCCATTCTTCAAGTCCAATGTGTAGACGTAGCGGGCGTTGCGTAGCCGCTCCAAGATATGGTGAATCCGGGGCAGCGGATAGGAGTCGAGAATTGAATTCTCATTCAATTGTCGGTAATCGACGCACATCCTGGCGTCTCCGTTCTTCTTCGCTGCGATGACTATCGGCGCACTGTAAGGGCTTTTGGATGGTTCTATGCGTCCGTCGCGGAGCAACTCGTCGATCTGACGGTCGATGACGGCTCTCATCGCGGGGTTCTTCGGATGGTACCGCTGCTTGATCGGGCGGTCGTTGCGCATCACGATGGCGTTCTCGGCGATATGTGAGACGCCGGCGAGTGTGTCAAATTTGGCCAATTCTCGTTTGAGGAAGTCCTCTATCCAGGGCTCTGGGTAGACTTCCTTTTGTGGTTCGCCCTCGTCCGTGTATTCTGCGGTGGCGATCCCACAGTACGGTGTGTTTTTGGTCGTGGGTGCCGGGTCCTGGAATCGGACTCTCCTGGTTCCTTTGGAGAAAAGGGTTTCGCTGAATCGCGGAGTCGGCGGGGGCGGGCAGCACTTCACTCGGGGCCGTGTCTGCTCCTCTGATGGCGGGCTGTGGCCTGCTTCCCCGTGCGGGTGCTATCTTGCGGTGTTTCTGCCTGGGGTGCGTCCGTGTGGCAGCTTCGGTTGGTGTCTCGAGGTGCGCCAGCGTGGCGGCTTCTACTGGTTTCTCGTGATGCGCCAGGGTGGCGGCTTTTTATTTTTTTTTTTTATTTATTAGAAAATATAGCAAATTTCTGCTATTTTAGACCATATCCTTACCTCAGCCGAATTAAGGAGTGTTTTTTAAAGATGTGCTTCGGCTTCGGCTGGTTTCTCGTGATGCGCCGGGATGGCGGCTTTTGCTGGTTTCTTGTGGTGCGCCGAGATTGCGGCTTCTGCTGGTTTCTCGTGATGCTCCGGGATGGCGGCTTCGGTTGGCTTCTCGTGATGCGCCAAGGTGGCGGCTTCTGCCGGTTTGATGAAGCGTGGCTCCGCTGTAGCATAGAAAGTCCATGCCGAGTAGGAGGTCGTCCAGCACGTCTGCCATGACTAGGGCGGAGACACTGACTCGGGCTTCTCCCAACTGGATCGTTGCTCGTAGGGCGTGTGTAAGTTCCTTGTCGGTTCCGTCTGCTAGTGTCACCTGCGTCCGTACGGCGCGGTGATTCTTCCCGTCGTCTAGCTCCTGCGCAATGCGCTCGCTTATAAAGCTATGCGAGGCCCCCGTATCCAAGGTGGCGGTGAGAGGACGCCCCTCTACCGTGACCTTGGCGCGGATACGGTTGATGTCCTGCTGGATGGCGTGGGTTACTGCGTTCGGGAGGCCGGAGGGTTCCTCGGAGGGTTACTCGAGGCCCTTGCCCGTTTCCCTGCGTCGAATTCCGGCGGGAGTCGATGGTGCGTATTCCCTGTCGGGGTTCTGGCATCCTGAGGAATAGTGGCCGGTCTGGCCGCAGTTCCGACAGGCGGTACTGGCGTCGAATCCCCGGCGGGGTGCGGAGTCCTGGCCAGTGTTTCCTTGGCGAATAACTTCGGCGCTGACGGGGTTCCTTGGATTCGCTCTGGCGCGAGGCTGAGGGTGGATAGGCGAGACTTCCGTCTCGGCCCGTCCGGAGGAGTATCCTCGGATGGCTCGGCCTCCGCGGCCACGAACGACTTCGAAGCTGACCACCAGTTGGGTGAGCTCCGCAAACGTCGTGAAATCCTGGCGTCTGGTGAACATCTGATACTCGGCCAGCATGTTCTCGTACACCCATTCCAGCTCCTGTTCTGCTGTGAATCCGGCGCGGCGCATCTGAAGCCGAAGGTCCACCAGATATTCCTTGAATGGCTCGTTCGCCTTCTGGAAGTGCGTGCGTATCTCATCCTCCAGGCGCTGGTAGTACCGGGGGGGTATGAAGAAGTCCAGAAATTCCCGGCGGGTCTCCTCCCAGGTTCGTCCCTCCAGACCGCTGGTTCGGAACCAGCTTTCTGCTCGGTCCGTCAGAAGGATGGCGATGGCTTGCGAAAGATACCTCCTGTCGACCTGGTAGGTATCCGCCCGTTTCTGTGTTCTACGAAGCTAAGTGGGTCCGAGCTGCCGTTGAAGGACAGTCCCCACTTGGTTACTTTGTCGAGGAGGGTGGAGCAAATATTTGCATCCCACTGTTGAGTGCCGGTGCGTGCGGTGGTCGGAGGCTTAGGAGGTCCCTCAGATCTTCCTCGTACTCCTGGAGAAGTGCTGCGTGGAACAGCCATCGTGTGGCGGGCACTGGGTGCGTCCACGTGGCCAACTGGTAGCGGCGACAGTGGCTTGGTATCCCCGGGAGGGATGTTCCCGTACTTCTGCTCCAACCTCCCTAGCGTAGCCAGGGCGTCGGCTGAAAGGTCCGGTCGTCTAGCGAAGGCGTACAATCGAGCTCGCTGCTCCTCGACTGTTCCACTTGATTCTAATCCAAGCTCGAGCAGAGCGGCCTCCAGCTCGTGCTTCTTCCTGTAGGATATCCATGAAATTCCCATCTTGGGGTATGGTTTTGCCGGCGGAAATCGGGTTCTGGTGTTCAAAGTCGGCGAAGGATCCGAACTAGGCGGTAGGAGCAATGCTATGGTAATCTGGGGTTGATCCTGGTGGTTCTCTGGTAAGGACCTGTAGGTGTCCTTGGGCGTAGGGGTGGTCCTGTGTGAGGATCTGGGCTGGGTGTCCTGGCTGGTAGCTCGCGTTGTCCTGGCTAGGGTGCAGGAGCTGGGCGATGTTGATCCTTGGGGGATCCTTGTTGGGTGTCTTGACTGGTGGCTCGCGTTGTCCTGGCTAGGGTGCAGGAGCGGGGCGATGTTGATCCTTGAAGGATCCTTGTGGTGCTGGAGAGTCCTGTGAGTATCCTTGGGCACAGGGTGATCCTGAGTCTGTGTCCTTATTGGTCCTTTCGTTATGCTGCCTAGTCCCTGCTCGGGCGCCATGTGAGGAAGCGATCTATTCTAAGGCTGGGATATCCTCAGCGGCTCAGAGTTCCCCCATTATTTATAGTGAGACAGGCAGGGGAAACGGGGATGGCGCTGGTGAAAGCGCGTATTTAGTTTTAGGAGGATAATTTGGGAAAGGGGCGGTCCGTGTAGGACTGCGTTTTATTCGGGACAGACGGATGAGCGGCCCGAGCGGCCAGCCGGAGCCGCGAACCGCGTCGCCCTGTTTACCATGGTGCCGGGCCGCTGGCCGCGCCGGGCAAGATGCCCAGGTCAGGAAGGTCGAGCGCGTAACCGTCGTCCCGGCCTCCTGATCCCGGAGAATCGGCCCCGTTTACCGTGGTACCGACGCCAAATCCGGAGCGGGGCCGCGAACCCGGAACCGGCCCTGTTTACCATGGTGCAGATGCCGTGGTCCGGAGCCGAAGAGGGAGAAGGATCTCCGGATCTAGGAATCGGCCCCGTTTACAGTGGTACCGACGTCCCAATCCGGAGCAGAGCCGCGAACCCGGAACCGGCCCTGTTTACCATGGTGCCGATGCCGTGGTCCGGAGCTGAGGCTGGGAAGGAATCCCGGGATCTTAGTGCCGACCCTGTTTACCATGGTGCCGGCGCTTCGACCCCGAGCGAAGCCGCGGGACCGGGAAAATCGGCCCCGTTTACCGTGGTACGGATTTCCCTGATCAGGAGCCAAAGGTGGAGAGCGATCTGGGGATCTGAGAGCCGGCCCTGTTTACCATGGTGCCGACCCTTCGATCCGCGAGGCTCTCCGAAACCTGAGAGCCGGCCCTGTTTACCATGGTGCCGGCTTCCAAGTCTCGGCCTCCGCCGCTACGGGAAAGGTTGCGGAACTTGAGATCTGGCCCTGTTTACCATGGTGCCGGGTCCAAGTCCGCCCAGAAGGGGAAATAGGGAAGAGGAGGAGGAGGAGGGGCTGCCAGGAAAAAATGCGAAAAGCCGTCGGGATTTTACTATTTGCCTTTTATTGTCAGTCTAATCTCCCTATGCTTGTTTTCCTACCTCTTGCCTGCACCATCGGCTCCCATGTCGCGGGAGGCCGCTTGGCCGGCTCACCCTACTTAGCCCTGGGCGCTGGACTCCATGTCCATGTGGCCCAGAGTTGAAAAGCTGTCGGTACTTTTATCCACGTGTTTTTCCTGCGGGAATAGCGTCGCACGTCTGTACTGCTTGAGGGCCGCCGAAGTAAGAGAGCGATCGTTGGCGGCGATGCAGCTCGGGCCGTTCCTCTGCCAACGTTCTGGCGCAGAAGCTTCGGCTTCCAATCCTGCTTCCACAAATAAATAATTCTAAATATATAAATATATATACATAAATACAGACAGTAAAATTTCGTAAAATATATACAGAATGACTTCCTGCATTTTAAATAAATTTACGATGACCTGTGACCGTCTGAGTCACTTCGAGTCCAGAGTCTGCACTCCAGCAGCACCAAGTCCATCCAAGTAAATGTGCCAAATTCATCTCGACCAAGTCCGAGCGCTATGGGATAAGGTCGAGAAAGAGTACGAAGCTTGTTTAGAGCAAATTTCAGTTGGCTTAGAGGGCACGGGGGACACCTTATCTACTCTAAAGGCAATATACGAGTATGCCTATTTTATTTATGGTAGATGTGCCGCAAAGCTCATGGAACAGATCGAGACGATCGCTGCTAAAACAGCTCAAATCCAACCCGTTCCGCCCCAAAATTCCTATCCGTCTGGCTGTCAGCTTCCTCCGTGCGAAACAGAAGTTTTCTCGGGCGATTACATTCACTGGCCGACTTTCCGAGACCTTTTCACAGCGGTCTATATAGACAATGCTGCGCTGACCCATGTTGAAAAGTTGTTCTATATATATGCCAAGACTAGTGGTGAAGCTCATTCCGTAGTTTCCAATTCGCCACTCATCAACGATGGTTTCCGCTCAGCCTGGAAAAACCTATCTGAGCGTTTCGAAAACAAGCGAGCGCTGGTGAACAGCCAACTGAAGAAGTTACTAAACATACAGTCCATTGCACAGGAATCTTCGGCAGCCTTGAAAGAGCTGCAAAATACAATCCAGAACTTCCTCACATCCCTAAATTTATCCGGCCTTCCTACGGATAATTGGGATTGTCTCCTGGTTTATTTGTGTTCCACGAAACTTCCAAAGCTGACGCTCTCACTATGGGAGCAGTCCTTAACAAATTCATTCCTGACTGAGCGCCATAGAACTCTAGAAACTATAGATTCAATTCAACTTTCTAAGCTGCGCCTCCATTCGTCCGAAACGACACCCTCCGACGTGTCGCACGAATGCTGAAATCCTTTAGTACGAGGATCGTTCAGATATCCAAAAGGAAGAGAGACAAAAGAAAGAGACACATAAGGAAGAAAAAACAAAATAGATAGGAAAAAGGAAGAGGGCCAGAAAAAAGAGGAACAAGTCGACAAACAAAACAAAAAGAGACAAAAGGAAGAGGGATTAACGAAGAGGGGCACTCGGAAGAGAAACAGAAGGACGTGCAACAAAAAGAAAAGACACAAAAGGAAGGGAGAGAAAAGAAGGAGAGACAAAAGGAAGAGGAACAAAAGGAAGTGAAAAAGAAGGAACAGAGACGATAAGATGAGTGAGAGAAGAAAGAGAGGCAAAAGGAAGGAATACAAAATAAAGAGGGACAAAAGGAAGAAAGGCAAAAGAAAGAGACAAAAAAGGAAGTGAAACAAAATAGATAGGCAATATAGTATTAGGCTCCGCTGTAGAGTTCTGGTGGCCGAGAGTGTGGTAAAGAATGCTGCCTCCAAGTGAAACGCATAGTCGAGAAGTTTGTGACTTCAAAGGATGTTCTTTATTCAAAATATATATATATATTGTTCCAAGTGTTCGTCTCATATCGATCGTGTATAAAAAGTAATGCCAGACAAAAAAGTGAAAAAGAAAGGGTGTGGCCCTAATGGAAAAATACTTCCTTTTTCAAAAGAGAGTGGGTGGATTCCCTTCTCCATTTAGGGACGCGTGGAACTGACACACGGGAGCTGGTGTAAACAGAGAAGAGGGCCAGAAAAAAGGAGGAACAAGTCGACAAACCAAACAAAAAGAGACAAAAGGAAGAGGGATTAAACGAAAAGGGACACACGGAAGAAAAACAGAAGCAAGAGGCAAAGAAAGGAGAGGGACAAAAGGTAGTAAGACAAAAGAAGGAAAAAAAGGAAGAGAGAAAAAAGGAAAAAAGACAACAGGAATAGGAAAAAAGGTAAGAGACAAAAAAAAGAGGGCAAACGGAAGGGAAACAAGACGAAGATAGACAAAAGGAAGAGGGCCAAAAGTAAGTAACACAAAACGAATAGAGACAAAATAATGTGAAACGAAAAGAAGAGACAAATGAAAGAGAGACACTAGAAAGAGGGACAGAAGGAAGAAAGACAAAAGGAAGAGGAACAAAAGGAAGTGAAACAGAAGGAATAGAGACTAAAGGAACAGATACGAAAGGATAAGTGAGAGAAGGAGGAGAGACAAAAGAAAGTGAGTCAAAAGAAAGAGAGACAAAAGGAAATGGGAAACAGGGAAGTGAAACAAATTGAAGAGAGACAAATATAAGAAGAGACAAAAGGAAGAGGGACAGAAGGAGGAGAGACAAAAGAAAGTGAGTCAAAAGAAAGAGAGACAAAAGTAAGAGAGATAAAAGGAAATGGGACACAGGGAAGTGAAACAAATTGAAGAGCGACAAATGAAAAACGGACAGAAGGAAGAGGGACAAAAGGAAGAGAGGCGAAAGGAAGGTGGTCAGAAGGGAGAGGGACAAAAGAAAGAAAGACAAAAGAAAGAGACAAAAAAGGAAGTGAACCAAAATAGATAGGCAAAAGGAAGAGGGCCAGAAAAAAAGAGGAACAAGTCGACAAACAAAACAAAAACAGACAAAAAAAGAGGGATTAAACGAAAAGGGATACACGGAAGAAAAACAGAAGCAAGAGGTAAAGAAAGGAGAGGGACAAAAGGAAGTAAAACAAAAGTAGGAAAAAAAGGAAGAAGAGACAAAAGGAAGGATCTCTCTCGTTGCTAAGTTTCAGTCGCTCTCAAGGAATTTGTTTTTCGTTTTCCTTTTGGTGTTACCCTACGAGAGGGCCCTGTCCTCACCTTATATGATTCCACCACGGTGCAAACGGAAGTGAAAAAACGGAAGATAGACAAAAGGAAGAGGGCCAAAAGTAAGGGAAACAAAACGAATAGAGACAAAATAATGTGAAACAAAAGGAAGAGACAAATGAAGACGCCTCTGAGATGTAAAGCAAATGCTTCGGCTCTATCTTTGTCGCTGCGGGCCCAGAATCCTGAGGAATTCCTTATAGGGGTGACGGTTTCAGTTGGAGAGCTTAGATTTGGGTGAGCCCTCCACAAGGGCTTGCACTAGTTGGTAAGAGTTTTTCAATATATTTAAGTTGTTCATTTTCAGAATCTTGATTCAGAGCCCGGTTTAGATTGCGGGTGGCTTCCGTAAGACGTTTGCGCATGGCGATCTGGTGGTTTGCCACGCTCGTCGCAGACGGCTCTTTTCCAGAACCAGCTGTTCAATTTGCCGGTTGATTTTGATAATAATAATTTCTAGATCCTGAAATAAATGACAACGCCGTGGACCTTTGATTTTATTCTTTGCTTTATTTTTGGGAGCAGCGATGGTGCCGCGTCCCATGTCAAAATGGATCTGCCTTAAACATTCTTCCTTAGGTTCTAATTAAGCCGAGGTCTCCTTGCTGCGCTGCTCACAGTTGGACAGCAGGGAGACGGTTATGTATATATCTTATATAGTATATATATATATGTATGCTCTCTTTAAGCTGGAGCGCTATGGTATATGCATGCACTTGAGTTCGATCAAGCGGTCGGCGCATGTAGCAGAATGCTTACATATGCTCTTTCTTTGTGAGCGCCGATCGACTCATATTTCGGCCACTTTGGCTAAAGACCGGGGCTCTGTTTATGTAAACAGTGCAACAATAAGTGGTACAGTAAATATTCAATATATAGGGTTATATATATATATATATATATAGTTGTGGACATGAGGGGGTTGTGGACACCCCTGTGTAACTTTGTCTGTCAAATGTCATGTGTGCGCAATTGAAGCTCGATTGTTTTGTGCCGAATACCAAACGGAAAGGACGGTTCTGCTTTGTGCCCCGAAAAATGAATTTTTCCATAGTGAAAAAAATCACAATAAAAAATTTGTTCATATGATTTTAAAACGGACACTTAAATGTCGGGGGTTGTGGACACCCCATTTTTGATGTGACAAATATTAAAATATCGCCGTTGATTGAATTATAGGTATAGTTATATAAGTAAATATATTTTAATGGTGTTTATATTATTTACTTCGATGTTTGTTGCCAAAAAAATTGACCGCCTCCAATCCGTTTACTGCAATGATTGTGATCGGCCAGTGCACTTGAAGTGTGCTGACATGCGTGCCAGCTATTTCACATGCGCGAATTGTGATTCTGATTGGGAATAATGTCATGCGTAGTATTTTTCTTTCTTTACAAATGAATAAACTTCCATTTTTTTCCTTCATTTGATTGCGTTTAACTTGGTACTTTCCTAATTCTAGCAATTCTACAAAGGTGTCCACAACCCCCATTAAAATCTAAAATTGGCAAAAATGACTATTTTACAAAAACTTAAAAGTTTTTCTATCAGTGATCACTGTAATTATTCAAAAACTAGTTAGCTAAGGTCTCTAGCTTTCCATTGATATGCACCTCTCCGCATAATATGCTCCAGTTAAAAAGATATAAGTGAAAAATAAAAGTGTGTCCACAACTTCCACCTTTCCCCTATGCATACTACATCTCCCTCCTTTTGAAAAATAACGTAATTTATGAAGTTATTTTTTTTTTTAGATTTTACTTACGCAGGCCGCGCACAAATAAATAAATAAACAATAAATATTAATAAACTGTAAATAAATAATAAATAATAATAAACTGTAAATAAATAATACACAATAATAAACTATAAATAAATAAATCATAAATAAGAAACCAGAAATAATAATAATAAATAAAATAACAATAAATGATAATAATAACTAAAGTTTTTAATTAGTTTATTAAAAATATTAACCGAAACTTTGGTGGCAAGAATATTAAGTTTAATCGGCGAACGACGAAAGCGAGAAAAATATGCGTGTGCTCGGGTGAATTTCAATTTTCGACATAACTTCTATTTACCATATGTACTTAGGCCCTAGCTTAACAGAGGTTGGCGAAGGCGGGGCGAATTCGCAAAGAGTGTTCGTCTCATATCGATCGTGTATAAAAAGTAATGCCAGACAAAAAAGTGAAAAAGAAAGGGTGTGGCCCTAATGGAAAAATACTTCCTTTTTCAAAAGAGAGTGGGTGGATTCCCTTCTCCATTTAGGGACGCGTGGAACTGACACACGGGAGCTGGTGTAAACAGGGAAGAGGGCCAGAAAAAAGGAGGAACAAGTCGACAAACCAAACAAAAAGAGACAAAAGGAAGAGGGATTAAACGAAAAGGCACACACGGAAGAAAAACATAAGCAAGAGGCAAAGAAAGGAGAGGGACAAAAGGTAGTAAAACAAAAGGAGGAAAAAAAGGAAGAGAGAAAAAAGGAAAAAAGACAACAGGAATAGGAAAAAAAGTAAGAGACAAAATAAAGAGGGCAAACGGAAGTGAAACAAGACGAAGATAGACAAAAGGAAGAGGGCCAAAAGTAAGTAACACAAAACGAATAGAGAGAAAATAATGTGAAACGAAAGGAAGAGACAAATGAAGAAGAGACAAACAAAAGAAAGAGAGACAAAAGTAAGAGAGATAAAAGGAAATGGGACACAGGGAAGTGAAACAAATTGAAGAGCGACAAATGAAAGACGGACAGAAGGAAGAGGGACAAAAGGAAGAGAGGCGAAAGGAAGGTGGTCAGAAGGGAGAGGGACAAAAGAAAGAAAGACAAAAGAAAGAGACAAAAAAGGAAGTGAACCAAAATATATAGGCAAAAGGAAGAGGGCCAGAAAAAAAGAGGAACAAGTCGACAAACAAAACAAAAACAGACAAAAAAAGAGGGATTAAACGAAAAGGGATACACGGAAGAAAAACAGAAGCAAGAGGTAAAGAAAGGAGAGGGACAAAAGGAAGTAAAACAAATGTAGGAAAAAAAGGAAGAAGAGACAAAAGGAAGGATCTCTCTCGTTGCTAAGTTTCAGTCGCTCTCAAGGAATTTGTTTTTCGTTTTCCTTTTGGTGTTACCCTACGAGAGGGCCCTGTCCTCACCTTATATGATTCCACCACGGTGCAAACGGAAGTGAAAAAACGGAAGATAGACAAAAGGAAGAGGGCCAAAAGTAAGGGAAACAAAACGAATAGAGACAAAATAATGTGAAACAAAAGGAAGAGACAAATGAAGACGCCTCTGAGATGTAAAGCAAATGCTTCGGCTCTATCTTTGTCGCTGCGGGCCCAGAATCCTGAGGAATTCCTTATAGGGGTGACGGTTTCAGTTGGAGAGCTTAGATTTGGGTGAGCCCTCCACAAGGGCTTGCACTAGTTGGCAAGAGTTTTTCAATATATTTAAGTTGTTCATTTTCAGAATCTTGATTCAGAGCCCGGTTTAGATTGCGGGTGGCTTCCGTAAGACGTTTGCGCATGGCGATCTGGTGGTTTGCCACGCTCGTCGCAGACGGCTCTTTTCCAGAACCAGCTGTTCAATTTGCCGGTTGATTTTGATAATAATAATTTCTAGATCCTGAAATAAATGACAACGCCGTGGACCTTTGATTTTATTCTTTGCTTTATTTTTGGGAGCAGCGATGGTGCCGCGTCCCATGTCAAAATGGATCTGCCTTAAACATTCTTCCTTAGGTTCTAATTAAGCCTAGGTCTCCTTGCTGCGCTGCTCACAGTTGGACAGCAGAGAGACGGTTATGTATATATCTTATATAGTATATATATATATGTATGCTCTCTTTAAGCTGGAGCGCTATGGTATATGCATGCACTTGAGTTCGATCAAGCGGTCGGCGCATGTAGCAGAATGCTTACATATGCTCTTTCTTTGTGAGCGCCGATCGACTCATATTTCGGCCACTTTGGCTAACGACCGGGGCTCTGTTTATGTAAACAGTGCAACAATAAGTGGTACAGTAAATATTCAATATATAGGGTTATATATATATATATATATATAGTTGTGGACATGAGGGGTTGTGGACACCCCTGTGTAACTTTTGATCTGTCAAATGTCATGTGTGCGCAATTGAAGCTCGATTGTTTTGTGCCGAATACCAAACGGAAAGGACGGTTCTGCTTTGTGCCCCGAAAAATGAATTTTTCCATCGTGAAAAAAATCACAATAAAAAATTTGTTCATATGATTTTAAAACGGACACTTAAATGTCGGGGGTTGTGGACACCCCATTTTTGATGTGACAAATATTAAAATATCGCCGTTGATTGAATTATAGGTATAGTTATATAAGTAAATATATTTTAATGGTGTTTATATTAATATTTACTTCGATGTTTGTTGCCAAAAAAATTGACCGCCTCCAATCCGTTTACTGCAATGATTGTGATCGGCCAGTGCACTTGAAGTGTGCTGACATGCGTGCCAGCTATTTCACATGCGCGAATTGTGATTCTGATTGGGAATAATGTCATGCGTAGTATTTTTCTTTCTTTACAAATGAATAAACTTCCATTTTTTTTCTTCATTTGATTGCGTTTAACTTGGTACTCTCCTAATTCTAGCAATTCTACAAAGGTGTCCACAACCCCCATTAAAATCTAAAATTGGCAAAAATGACTATTTTACAAAAACTTAAAAGTTTTTCTATCAGTGATCACTGTAATTATTCAAAAACTAGTTAGCTAAGGTCTCTAGCTTTCCATTGATATGCACCTCTCCGCATAATATGCTCCAGTTAAAAAGATATAAGTGAAAAATAAAAGTGTGTCCCCAACTGCCACCTTTCCCCTATGGATACTACATCTCCCTCCTTTTGAAAAATAACGTAATTTATGAAGTTATTTTTTTTTTTTAGATTTTACATACGCAGGCCGCGCACAAATAAATAAATAAATAATAAATAATAATAAACTGTAAATAAATAATAAATAATAATAAACTATAAATAAATAATACACAATAATAAACTATAAATAAATAAATCATAAATAAGAAACCAGAAATAATAATAATAAATAAAATAACAATAAATGATAATAATAACTGAAGTTTTTAATTAGTTTATTAAAAATATTAACCGAAACTTTGGTGGCAAGAATATTAAGTTTAATCGGCGAACGACGAAAGCGAGAAAAAATATGCGTGTGCTCGGGTGAATTTCAATTTTCGACATAACTTCTATTTACCATATGTACTTAGGCCTAGCTTAACAGAGGTTGGCGAAGGCGGGGCGAATTCGCAAAGAGTGTTCGTCTCATATCGATCGTGTATAAAAAGTAATGCCAGACAAAAAAGTGAAAAAGAAAGGGTGTGGCCCTAATGGAAAAATACTTCCTTTTTCAAAAGAGAGTGGGTGGATTCCCTTCTCCATTTAGGGACGCGTGGAACTGACACACGGGAGCTGGTGTAAACAGAGAAGAGGGCCAGAAAAAAGGAGGAACAAGTCGACAAACCAAACAAAAAGAGACAAAAGGAAGAGGGATTAAACGAAAAGGGACACACGGAAGAAAAACAGAAGCAAGAGGCAAAGAAAGGAGAGGGACAAAAGGTAGTAAGACAAAAGGAGGAAAAAAAGGAAGAGAGAAAAAAGGAAAAAAGACAACAGGAATAGGAAAAAAGGTAAGAGACAAAAAAAAGAGGGCAAACGGAAGTGAAACAAGACGAAGATAGACAAAAGGAAGAGGGCCAAAAGTAAGTAACACAAAACGAATAGAGACAAAATAATGTGAAACGAAAAGAAGAGACAAATGAAAGAGAGACACTAGAAAGAGGGACAGAAGGAAGAAAGACAAAAGGAAGAGGAACAAAAGGAAGTGAAACAGAAGGAATAGAGACTAAAGGAACAGATACGAAAGGATAAGTGAGAGAAGGAGGAGAGACAAAAGAAAGTGAGTCAAAAGAAAGAGAGACAAAAGGAAATGGGACACAGGGAAGTGAAACAAATTGAAGAGGAGACAAATATAAGAAGAGAAAAAGGAAGAGGGACAGAAGGAGGAGAGACAAAAGAAAGTGAGTCAAAAGAAAGAGAGACAAAAGTAAGAGAGATAAAAGGAAATGGGACACAGGGAAGTGAAACAAATTGAAGAGCGACAAATGAAAGACGGACAGAAGGAAGAGGGACAAAAGGAAGAGAGGCGAAAGGAAGGTGGTCAGAAGGGAGAGGGACAAAAGAAAGAAAGACAAAAGAAAGAGACAAAAAAGGAAGTGAACCAAAATAGATAGGCAAAAGGAAGAGGGCCAGAAAAAAAGAGGAACAAGTCGACAAACAAAACAAAAACAGACAAAAAAAGAGGGATTAAACGAAAAGGGATACACGGAAGAAAAACAGAAGCAAGAGGTAAAGAAAGGAGAGGGACAAAAAGGAAGTAAAACAAAAAGTAGGAAAAAAGGAAGAAGAGACAAAAGGAAGGATCTCTCTCGTTGCTAAGTTTCAGTCGCTCTCAAGGAATTTGTTTTTCGTTTTCCTTTTGGTGTTACCCTACGAGAGGGCCCCTGTCCTCACCTTATATGATTCCACCACGGTGCAAACGGAAGTGAAAAAACGGAAGATAGACAAAAGGAAGAGGGCCAAAAGTAAGGGAAACAAAACGAATAGAGACAAAATAATGTGAAACAAAAGGAAGAGACAAATGAAGACGCCTCTGAGATGTAAAGCAAATGCTTCGGCTCTATCTTTGTCGCTGCGGGCCCAGAATCCTGAGGAATTCCTTATAGGGGTGACGGTTTCAGTTGGAGAGCTTAGATTTGGGTGAGCCCTCCACAAGGGCTTGCACTAGTTGGCAAGAGTTTTTCAATATATTTAAGTTGTTCATTTTCAGAATCTTGATTCAGAGCCCGGTTTAGATTGCGGGTGGCTTCCGTAAGACGTTTGCGCATGGCGATCTGGTGGTTTGCCACGCTCGTCGCAGACGGCTCTTTTCCAGAACCAGCTGTTCAATTTGCCGGTTGATTTTGATAATAATAATTTCTAGATCCTGAAATAAATGACAACGCCGTGGACCTTTGATTTTATTCTTTGCTTTATTTTTGGGAGCAGCGATGGTGCCGCGTCCCATGTCAAAATGGATCTGCCTTAAACATTCTTCCTTAGGTTCTAATTAAGCCTAGGTCTCCTTGCTGCGCTGCTCACAGTTGGACAGCAGAGAGACGGTTATGTATATATCTTATATAGTATATATATATATGTATGCTCTCTTTAAGCTGGAGCGCTATGGTATATGCATGCACTTGAGTTCGATCAAGCGGTCGGCGCATGTAGCAGAATGCTTACATATGCTCTTTCTTTGTGAGCGCCGATCGACTCATATTTCGGCCACTTTGGCTAACGACCGGGGCTCTGTTTATGTAAACAGTGCAACAATAAGTGGTACAGTAAATATTCAATATATAGGGTTATATATATATATATATATATAGTTGTGGACATGAGGGGGTTGTGGACACCCCTGTGTAACTTTTGATCTGTCAAATGTCATGTGTGCGCAATTGAAGCTCGATTGTTTTGTGCCGAATACCAAACGGAAAGGACGGTTCTGCTTTGTGCCCCGAAAAATGAATTTTTCCATCGTGAAAAAATCACAATAAAAAATTTGTTCATATGATTTTAAAACGGACACTTAAATGTCGGGGGTTGTGGACACCCCATTTTTGATGTGACAAATATTAAAATATCGCCGTTGATTGAATTATAGGTATAGTTATATAAGTAAATATATTTTAATGGTGTTTATATTATTTACTTCTATGTTTGTTGCCAAAAAATTGACCGCCTCCAATCCGTTTACTGCAATGATTGTGATCGGCCAGTGCACTTGAAGTGTGCTGACATGCGTGCCAGCTATTTCACATGCGCGAATTGTGATTCTGATTGGGAATAATGTCATGCGTAGTATTTTTCTTTCTTTACAAATGAATAAACTTCCATTTTTTTTCTTCATTTGATTGCGTTTAACTTGGTACTTTCCTAATTCTAGCAATTCTACAAAGGTGTCCACAACCCCCATTAAAATCTAAAATTGGCAAAAATGACTATTTTACAAAAACTTAAAAGTTTTTCTATCAGTGATCACTGTAATTATTCAAAAACTAGTTAGCTAAGGTCTCTAGCTTTCCATTGATATGCACCTCTCCGCATAATATGCTCCAGTTAAAAAGATATAAGTAAAAAATAAAAGTGTGTCCCCAACTGCCACCTTTCCCCTATGGATACTACATCTCCCTCCTTTTGAAAAATAACGTAATTTATGAAGTTATTTTTTTTTTTTTAGATTTTACATACGCAGGCCGCGCACAAATAAATAAATAAATAATAAATAATAATAAACTGTAAATAAATAATAAATAATAATAAACTATAAATAAATAATACACAATAATAAACTATAAATAAATAAATCATAAATAAGAAACCAGAAATAATAATAATAAATAAAATAACAATAAATGATAATAATAACTGAAGTTTTTAATTAGTTTATTAAAAATATTAACCGAAACTTTGGTGGCAAGAATATTAAGTTTAATCGGCGAACGACGAAAGCGAGAAAAAATATGCGTGTGCTCGGGTGAATTTCAATTTTCGACATAACTTCTATTTACCATATGTACTTAGGCCTAGCTTAACAGAGGTTGGCGAAGGCGGGGCGAATTCGCAAAGAGTGTTCGTCTCCATATCGATCGTGTATAAAAAGTAATGCCAGACAAAAAGTGAAAAGAAAGGGTGTGGCCCTAATGGAAAAATACTTCCTTTTTCAAAAGAGAGTGGTGGATTCCTTCTCCATTTAGGGACGCGTGGAACTGACACACGGGAGCTGGTGCAAACAGAGAAGAGGGCCAGAAAAAGGAGGAACAAGTCGACAAACCAAACAAAAAAGAGACAAAAGGAAGAGGGATTAAACGAAAAGGGACACACGGAAGAAAAACAGAAGCAAGAGGCAAAGAAAGGAGAGGGACAAAAGGTAGTAAGACAAAAGGAGGAAAAAAGGAAGAGAGAAAAAAGGAAAAAGACAACAGGAATAGGAAAAAAAGGTAAGAGACAAAAAAAAGAGGGCAAACGGAAGTGAAACAAGACGAAGATAGACAAAAGGAAGAGGGCCAAAAGTAAGTAACACAAAACGAATAGAGACAAAATAATGTGAAACGAAAAGAAGAGACAAATGAAAGAGAGACACTAGAAAGAGGGACAGAAGGAAGAAAGACAAAAGGAAGAGGAACAAAAGGAAGTGAAACAGAAGGAATAGAGACTAAAGGAACAGATACGAAAGGATAAGTGAGAGAAGGAGGAGAGACAAAAGAAAGTG
The DNA here is from genome assembly GCA_018151655.1 of Drosophila bocqueti. Classification (NCBI taxonomy): domain Eukaryota; kingdom Metazoa; phylum Arthropoda; class Insecta; order Diptera; family Drosophilidae; genus Drosophila; species Drosophila bocqueti. The sequence goes on along the minus strand of JAECXF010000289.1, from coordinate 370,853 downwards.
AGTCAAAAGAAAGAGAGACAAAAGGAAATGGGACACAGGGAAGTGAAACAAATTGAAGAGAGACAAATATAAGAAGAGACAAAAGGAAGAGGGACAGAAGGAGGAGAGACAAAGAAAGTGAGTCAAAAGAAAGAGAGACAAAAGTAAGAGAGATAAAAGGAAATGGGACACAGGGAAGTGAAACAAATTGAAGAGCGACAAATGAAAGACGGACAGAAGGAAGAGGGACAAAAGGAAGAGAGGCGAAAGGAAGGTGGTCAGGAAGGGAGAGGGACAAAGAAAGAAAGACAAAAGAAAGAGACAAAAAAGGAAGTGAACCAAAATAGATAGGCAAAGGAAGAGGGCCAGAAAAAAGAGGAACAAGTCGACAAACAAAACAAAAACAGACAAAAAAAGAGGGATTAAACGAAAAGAGACACACGGAAGAAAAACAGAAGCAAGAGGTAAAGAAAGGAGAGGGACAAAAGGAAGTAAAACAAAAGTAGGAAAAAAAGGAAGAAGAGACAAAAGGAAAAGGGCAAACCATTGCTATGGATCTCTCTCGTTGCTAAGTTTCAGTCGCTCTCAAGGAATTTGTTTTTCGTTTTCCTCTTGGTGTTACCCTACGAGAGGGCCCTGTCCTCACCTTATATGATTCCACCACGGTGCAAACGGAAGTGAAAAAAACGGAAGATAGACAAAAGGAAGAGGGCCAAAAGTAAGGGAAACAAAATGAATAGAGACAAAATAATGTGAAACAAAAGGAAGAGACAAATGAAGACGCCTCTGAGATGTAAAGCAAATGCTTCGGCTCTATCTTTGTCGCTGCGGGCCCAGAATCCTGAGGAATTCCTTATAGGGGTGACGGTTTCAGTTGGAGAGCTTAGATTTGGGTGAGCCCTCCACAAGGGCTTGCACTAGTTGGCAAGAGTTTTTCAATATATTTAAGTTGTTCATTTTCAGAATCTTGATTCAGAGCCCGGTTTAGATTGCGGGTGGCTTCCGTAAGACGTTTGCGCATGGCGATCTGGTGGTTTGCCACGCTCGTCGCAGACGGCTCTTTTCCAGAACCAGCTGTTCAATTTGCCGGTTGATTTTGATAATAATAATTTCTAGATCCTGAAATAAATGACAACGCCGTGGACCTTTGATTTTATTCTTTGCTTTATTTTTGGGAGCAGCGATGGTGAAGCGTCCCATGTCAAAATGGATCTGCCTTAAACATTCTTCCTTAGGTTCTAATTAAGCCTAGGTCTCCTTGCTGCGCTGCTCACAGTTGGACAGCAGAGAGACGGTTATGTATATATCTTATATAGTATATATATATATGTATGCTCTCTTTAAGCTGGAGCGCTATGGTATATGCATGCACTTGAGTTCGATCAAGCGGTCGGCGCATGTAGCAGAATGCTTACATATGCTCTTTCTTTGTGAGCGCCGATCGACTCATATTTCGGCCACTTTGGCTAACGACCGGGGCTCTGTTTATGTAAACAGTGCAACAATAAGTGGTACAGTAAATATTCAATATATAGGGTTATATATATATATATATATATAGTTGTGGACATGAGGGGGTTGTGGACACCCCTGTGTAACTTTTGATCTGTCAAATGTCATGTGTGCGCAATTGAAGCTCGATTGTTTTGTGCCGAATACCAAACGGAAAGGACGGTTCTGCTTTGTGCCCCGAAAAATGAATTTTTCCATCGTGAAAAAAATCACAATAAAAAATTTGTTCATATGATTTTAAAACGGACACTTAAATGTCGGGGTTGTGGACACCCCATTTTTGATGTGACAAATATTAAAATATCGCCGTTGATTGAATTATAGGTATAGTTATATAAGTAAATATATTTTAATGGTGTTTATATTATTTACTTCTATGTTTGTTGCCAAAAAAATTGACCGCCTCCAATCCGTTTACTGCAATGATTGTGATCGGCCAGTGCACTTGAAGTGTGCTGACATGCGTGCCAGCTATTTCACATGCGCGAATTGTGATTCTGATTGGGAATAATGTCATGCGTAGTATTTTTCTTTCTTTACAAATGAATAAACTTCCATTTTTTTTCTTCATTTGATTGCGTTTAACTTGGTACTTTCCTAATTCTAGCAATTCTACAAAGGTGTCCACAACCCCCATTAAAATCTAAAATTGGCAAAAATGACTATTTTACAAAAACTTAAAGTTTTTCTATCAGTGATCACTGTAATTATTCAAAACTAGTTAGCTAAGGTCTCTAGCTTTCCATTGATATGCACCTCTCCGCATAATATGCTCCAGTTAAAAAGATATAAGTGAAAAATAAAAGTGTGTCCCCAACTGCCACCTTTCCCCTATGGATACTACATCTCCCTCCTTTTGAAAAATAACGTAATTTATGAAGTTATTTTTTTTTTAGATTTTACATACGCAGGCCGCGCACAAATAAATAAATAAATAATAAATAATAATAAACTGTAAATAAATAATAAATAATAATAAACTATAAATAAATAATACACAATAATAAACTATAAATAAATAAATCATAAATAAGAAACCAGAAATAATAATAATAAATAAAATAACAATAAATGATAATAATAACTGAAGTTTTTAATTAGTTTATTAAAAAATATTAACCGAAACTTTGGTGGCAAGAATATTAAGTTTAATCGGCGAACGACGAAAGCGAGAAAAAATATGCGTGTGCTCGGGTGAATTTCAATTTTCGACATAACTTCTATTTACCATATGTACTTAGGCCTAGCTTAACAGAGGTTGGCGAAGGCGGGGCGAATTCGCAAAGAGTGTTCGTCTAATATCGATCGTGTATAAAAAGTAATGCCAGACAAAAAAGTGAAAAAGAAAGGGTGTGGCCCTAATGGAAAAATACTTCCTTTTTCAAAAGAGAGTGGGTGGATTCCCTTCTCCATTTAGGGACGCGTGGAACTGACACACGGGAGCTGGTGTAAACAGAGAAGAGGGCCAGAAAAAAGGAGGAACAAGTCGACAAACCAAACAAAAAGAGACAAAAGGAAGAGGGATTAAACGAAAAGGGACACACGGAAGAAAAACAGAAGCAAGAGGCAAAGAAAGGAGAGGGACAAAAGGTAGTAAGACAAAAGGAGGAAAAAAAGGAAGAGAGAAAAAAGGAAAAAAGACAACAGGAATAGGAAAAAGGTAAGAGACAAAAAAAAGAGGGCAAACGGAAGTGAAACAAGACGAAGATAGACAAAGGAAGAGGGCCAAAAGTAAGTAACACAAAACGAATAGAGACAAAATAATGTGAAACGAAAAGAAAGAGACAAATGAAAGAGAGACACTAGAAAGAGGGACAGAAGGAAGAAAGACAAAAGGAAGAGGAACAAAAGGAAGTGAAACAGAAGGAATAGAGACTAAAGGAACAGATACGAAAGGATAAGTGAGAGAAGGAGGAGAGACAAAAGAAAGTGAGTCAAAAAGAAAGAGAGACAAAAGGAAATGGGACACAGGGAAGTGAAACAAATTGAAGAGAGACAAATATAAGAAGAGACAAAAGGAAGAGGGACAGAAGGGGGAGAGACAAAAGAAAGTGAGTCAAAAGAAAGAGAGACAAAAGTAAGAGAGATAAAAGGAAATGGGACACAGGGAAGTGAAACAAATTGAAGAGCGACAAATGAAAGACGGACAGAAGGAAGAGGGACAAAAGGAAGAGAGGCGAAAGGAAGGTGGTCAGAAGGGAGAGGGACAAAAGAAAGAAAGACAAAAGAAAGAGACAAAAAAGGAAGTGAACCAAAATAGATAGGCAAAAGGAAGAGGGCCAGAAAAAAAGAGGAACAAGTCGACAAACAAAACAAAAACAGACAAAAAAAGAGGGATTAAACGAAATGGGACACACGGAAGAAAAACAGAAGCAAGAGGTAAAGAAAGGAGAGGGACAAAAGGAAGTAAAACAAAAGTAGGAAAAAAGGAAGAAGAGACAAAAGGAAGGATCTCTCTCGTTGCTAAGTTTCAGTCGCTCTCAAGGAATTTGTTTTTCGTTTTCCTTTTGGTGTTACCCTACGAGAGGGCCCTGTCCTCACCTTATATGATTCCACCACGGTGCAAACGGAAGGGAAAAAACGGAAGATAGACAAAAGGAAGAGGGCCAAAAGTAAGGGAAACAAAACGAATAGAGACAAAATAATGTGAAACAAAAGGAAGAGACAAATGAAGACGCCTCTGAGATGTAAAGCAAATGCTTCGGCTCTATCTTTGTCGCTGCGGGCCCAGAATCCTGAGGAATTCCTTATAGGGGTGACGGTTTCAGTTGGAGAGCTTAGATTTGGGTGAGCCCTCCACAAGGGCTTGCACTAGTTGGCAAGAGTTTTTCAATATATTTAAGTTGTTCATTTTCAGAATCTTGATTCAGAGCCCGGTTTAGATTGCGGGTGGCTTCCGTAAGACGTTTGCGCATGGCGATCTGGTGGTTTGCCACGCTCGTCGCAGACGGCTCTTTTCCAGAACCAGCTGTTCAATTTGCCGGTTGATTTTGATAATAATAATTTCTAGATCCTGAAATAAATGACAACGCCGTGGACCTTTGATTTTATTCTTTGCTTTATTTTTGGGAGCAGCGATGGTGCCGCGTCCCATGTCAAAATGGATCTGCCTTAAACATTCTTCCTTAGGTTCTAATTAAGCCTAGGTCTCCTTGCTGCGCTGCTCACAGTTGGACAGCAGAGAGACGGTTATGTATATATCTTATATAGTATATAGTGACATATCCATAATCCCCTCTGCCTTAAGTATATATCCACCTTACACAACACCACAGCATATACACAACATACATACCCAACACTACCCTACACTTCACAATTGTAAATCAACATACCCAACACTACCCTATATGTACCCAATCAATAGATATAAACTGTCACCTAAATCCCAGACAAGGCCAAATGGAAAATCCCCAAGATCGAACAAAGGATGTAATCAGAACCCCAGACGCAGTAGCCACTGGTAGACTAAACATAAAAGTCTAAGTCCTCATCCGATTGTCACAATTCTACGTTCAAAGTTCGGACTCGCCAAAACTCGAAAACAAAAGTTTTAGATTACAAGATCGAAGAGCACCTTGTATCCAAGAGCGAATGCACTTGAATCCAAGAGTAGGAGAAAAGATAATTAGAACAAAGAACTCCAAAGTTCTCTTCAAAATTCTCTTAGGACCTTAAGTCCAAAGTCCATATCCAAAAAGCTCGAAACCGAGGCTTGAACGTCAATCAATTCAGATCAGTTAGTTAAGTTCAGTTTGAGACTTGAAATTATTCGGTCGGTGTTCTTCAATATAAAATATTGTAATTATTCAGTTAAATAAAATTTATATTTTTTAACTTATGAGTATTGCAAATATTTAATTGGCGCAGTCGGTAGGATTACAAATAAAAAGAGTCCTTTTTAGTACGGTACTGAGTAACTAAAGGATAAGCTATACAACTAGCTATCTTAACTCGGCGAATTAAATAAGTGATTCAAAATTTTTGTGATCCGCAGAAGAATCTACGTGAAAGTAGAATTCAGAAAACTAAATCCCGTGTGGTCAGCAACAAAAAACTGCAAATTATATAAAATCCCGTGTGGTCAGAAAAAACTGTAAATCAAACAAAAATCCCGTGCGGTCGGAAAAAAATTTTAATACAAAGTTTTAATTCCGAAGTTAAAAACTTATAACATTTTCAACACCGTGTATCAAACAAAAGCCACAAAAACAAAAAAACTATGGCAATGGCAAATCCCCCAATCTCCGAAGGCCACATGAACCAATTGTTGGCCCAAATGAAAGAAATAAACTACTACGGTGGACAGATTGGGAAACTATCCGAATTTATCGGTCAAGTTGAGATACTGCTTAACTTATACCCGACCCAGGAACCTCGACAGGCTCATATTATTTATGGGGCCATAAGACGTGTACTGGTGGACTCGGCATTGGAAGCCGTAATGCGGGCCAAAGCAACAACATGGATGGAGATGAAGACGGTACTATCTGCAAGATTCAAGGACCTTAGGCCGTATTCGAAACTGGTGAAGATCATGGAGGAGACGCAGTATCCCGGTAACTTAAGTAGATTTATTGATAATCTTGAAGCACAATTTAGGAATTTTTCTGATAAGTTAGAACTCGAAGCTAACCCTGCAATAAAAACTACCTATACAGAAATATTATACACCACAATGGAATCAGTAATTGAAGATAGATTGCCGGAAAAACTATACATATCGTTATCAAAAAAGAACATTGATAATGTTGAGAACTTAAAACAAACTGCAATGGAGCTTGGTATTTACCAGGAAAATTCGGAAGGACAAAATTTTGATAGAACAGACAGACAGAATAGAAGGAATAGGGGTAATAACAATAGCCAGAGAAATAATCAGAGATATTATAATAATAGGCAGCATAACTATGGTACCTACTACCCTTCAGTAAACCAAAATTCTAACATACCATCTCATAATTCGAACCAAACCAATAACAACCAAAATCAAAATTTGCATAGGGTTCCTGGTAGTCAGAGGGGAACGCATTACCCATTTCAACAAAACCCAAATCAAAGTAGATGGAATAACTCTCCTAATCATCAAACCTCATATCAACAAAATTTAAATCAAGGCAGGCAATTCCAACACGATCTAAATCAGGGTAGATGGAATAATCCACTTAATCATCAACCCTCCACATCAAATAACACAAATAATAACAGACCAGTAAAAAGACAAAGAGAGAGTCAGAGTGGACAGAGTAGGATGGACGTAAATTTTCATCAAGTTGCCTCGGACACTCAAGTGACATTAGAGGACGAACCTGTCCCTATGTCCGAATTAGAGGTGGAGAAACATCGATGCCAACATCGATATTATCGATGTTTTCGAAAAATCACAAACATCGATGTTTTTTTGATGTTTCATCGATGTTTTCCAATTTCTACAAACTTCAAATAAGTCGCCATTTGAAAAAATATTACATAGCTAATAAGTCAGTTTTGGAAATTGTTCAGGCCTAACTGGCTCAGATTCTCCCGATTTTAACAAAGAAAAGTGAATCAATTGTAAGTATGAATTAATTTTCCATATTTGCTAATACAATTATTGATAGCATATTTCAAATATAGTGTGACTTGCTGGTGGTGTTAGCTGGAGTCGTGGAAGACATGGATAAAGACCTGAAAAGTAAGTTTTTCACTCCCGAATAGGGCTTGTATGTAAATACATGGGAATGTATTTATATATGCATGTTGGTGTACTTTTTAATTGAATTGCATTAATTAGTATATTTGTTTCATAGGAGCAATTTCTGGACCAGAAGTATATGAAAATGTGGACGAAAATAAGAAAAAGAAACGTGATGTTTCCGTGGCATGGGACCATTTTAAAAAAGTGATGATAAAACTTATGGTGTCTGCAATTATTGTGGTAAATCCATAAAAACATCAGGAAACACGACAAATCTAATGGCTCATCTAAAACATGTCCATGCAGATCGCTTAAAGATCGGAACTGAACAAAAAACAATTGCATTGCAACTACATTTGGAAAATTCGACTACCTTTTATAATAACGACTCAGTCCGAAAACGCAATCTGGACAACAAGGTCATGAACATGATTGCAGTTGATATACAGCCATTCAGTTGCGTGGAGGACCAGGGCTTTAGGGAGCTTATTAAGGAATTGGACCCGCGTTACAAGCTCCCAAGTAGGTCGCACTTGCGCGACGTGGTGCTCCCAGCAAAATATGAGTCCCTAAGAAACAAGCTCATTTCAATATTGGCGAACATTGATTCTCTGGCTCTAACAACTGATTTATGGACTTCAAGAGCGAATGCAGGATATATAACGATTACTTGCCACTATGTAACAAATGGCTTCGAGCTGAAGTCTGCTGTACTGGCAACAAGGCAGCTCCTCGAAGCTACTAATCACAATGCAAACAATATATCCGAAACCATTAAGGCGGTGCTTGATGATTGGGGAATTTTTAATAAGATCGTTTGCGTTGTTACAGACAACGATCCAACCATGATAAAAGCATGTCGACTACTCGAATACAAGCACCTACCATGCGTAGCGCACACGCTAAATCTGCTCGTTCAGGATATACTCAAACTGACCGAAATGGATATAATATTGACAAAGTGTAAGAAAATAGTTTCATTTTTCAAAAAAAGTCAGATCGCATACGCGAAGTTTAAGGAAGCACAGGGTGTGGATAACCCTTATACTCTTCTTCAAGAGACTCCCACTCGCTGGAACAGCGCATATGCTATGATTAAAAGAATTCTAATGACCAATGAATCCATAACAATTGCATTGGTTAAGAGTTACAATGCGCCACAGCCGTTTTTAGCAGAAGAAGTCGATATTCTGCGAGACGTCTCGGAATTGCTGAGCCCCTTCGAAGATGCTACAGTTTTGGTCTCGTCGAATACAAATGTTTCGATTTCACTTATAATTCCGGTCATATGCGAGCTGCTTCATAAAATCAATAAAATAATGGTTAAAACCCAGGAAGGTAACAATATCTTAGCATACATAAAAATGAGACTACCTGAAAGACTAGCTACATATGAATTGAAGACAATTCCTCGAGTTGCAACCATTATTGACCCACGATTTAAGAAACATGGTTTCCTTTTGCCTTCTAATGCGGAAGAAGCTGCAAAAGCGGTCCAGGATATGCTTTTCTTAAGACTTTCCGCAAATCCACAGTCAACACCACTTGAACCACCAACACCAACTCAGGAACCCACACGGTTTTCCTTTTTAAAAGAAAAAACTAAAACTAAAGTACACTCTTCCTGGGCTGATGCTATCATTCTTATGCGCCAGTACATTGAAAAGGACAACCAGCCGGAAGAATGCAGCCCACTTACATATTGGAAGGTAAGAAATTATGCATTTTCTCTTAAAATGATTAAAAAAATTATTTATTTTAGATGGCTTCTGAAGCGGACGCTTTTAAGTCACTGGCCAAAAAATTCTTTTGCGTTCCCGCTTCGTCATGCGAGTCGGAAAGAATATTTAGTAAGGCGGGCCAATTAATTAGTGACCGTCGCACCAGGCTGTCGTCAACCGTAGTTGACAAACTGTTGTTTTTAAACAAAAATGAACATATTGATCTCGACCTGTGAATAATATAACTGAATACTTGTTACGTTTTGCTTAAAATACTGCCTTATTATTCAGGAAATATTAAAAAATAATATATATTTTTTTTTTTTAACATCGATGTTTCATCGATGTTTCATCGACAAAAACATCGAAAACATCGATGTCCGTAAACATCGATGTTTCTCCACCTCTAGTCCGAATGAACTACCATAATAAATTGTACAAAGGAATGCTCGACACAGGCTCATCCATCAATCTCATACGGGAAAATTTTGAAGGTTTAGAAGAAGAAGAAGAGAACTTGACAGTATACACTATAAACGGGGCAATAAAGTTAAAGAGAAGTATAAATATGAAACCCACGTCAGTATGCCCGTCGGTTCAAAAATTCTATATCCACAAATTTTCCGATAATCATGATTTCCTGTTAGGTCGAGGGTATCTAGAAGATACGAAGGCTAAGATCGACTTTGACAAAGAGACCGTTACTTTAAGCTCAAGGATCTTTAAGCTTATATATGAAGAATATAAGGGCGAGACCGCATCAGAATGCCTCGACCCAAAACAAGAAATTGATTCTGCTCCAGTAGAGGAAATCAATTTAAAAAAGCAGAAGGTTAAGATCGCACCTAAGTGCCTTAAACCAGAACTTAAAACAAAACCCAAACAACAAAAGAATGAGACCGCATCAAAAAAATGCCTCATTTCAGATGTTGTTAGTGACACAGTGGATGATGAAGCAACACATCTCAATCCCATGTCCATTGATAAAGAAATAATCAATTTTGCGATTAATAATGAATTACGTGAATGTAATGAATATAGACTGGAACATCTAAATGTTGAAGAGGTCGAATGTTTAAAGAAGGTCCTATATGACTATAGAGACATTCAGTACAAAGAAGGTGAAGATTTGACTTTCACAAGTACTATTAAACATGTTATCCAGACTCAGCATGAGGACCCGGTATACCGTAAACCCTATAAGTACCCCCAAAGTGTTGACGAGGAAGTCAACAAACAAATCAAAGAAATGATAGAACAAGGGATTATACGTAAATCAAAGTCCCCTTATTGTTCCCCTATCTGGGTGGTCCCCAAGAAGGCAGACGCCTATGGGAAGAAAAAGTATAGGTTGGTAGTCGACTATAGAAATCTCAATGAGGTAACGATTAACGACAAATTCCCCATTCCAAGAATGGATGAAATACTGGACAAACTGGGAAGATGCCAATATTTTACGACCATTGACCTAGCCAAGGGCTTCCATCAAATCCAAATGGATGAAAATTCGATATCGAAAACTGCTTTCTCAACTAAGCATGGGCATTACAAATATACGCGTATGCCTTTTGGATTAAAAAACGCCCCTGCAACTTTTCAGAGATGCATGAATAATCTGTTGGAAGATTTAATCTACAAAGATTGTTTGGTGTATTTAGATGATATAATTATCTACTCCACTTCGTTGGAGGAACATATCTTATCTCTGAAGAAAGTTTTTGAAAAGTTACGAGGTGCTAATTTGAAACTCCAGTTGGACAAGTGTGAATTCATGAAGAAAGAGACTGAATTCTTAGGTCACATAGTAACGACGAATGGCATAAAACCTAACCCAAATAAAACAAATGCAATTACAAATTTCCCATTACCGAAGACGCCTAAGCAAATAAAATCATTTTTGGGACTATGTGGGTTCTATCGCAAGTTTATTCCTAACTTTGCCAAAGTAGTGAAACCTATGACCCTCAAGCTAAAGAAAGGCGCTGTAATTGATACCAAATGCAAAGACTATGTCGAGGCATTTGAAAGGTTAAAGGTCTTGATAACCTCAGATCCTATTTTAATTTATCCTGACTTTTCAAAGCCTTTTTTATTTAACAACTGACGCGAGTAACATAGCTATTGGTGCTGTATTGTCACAAAATCAGAAGCCTGTTTGTTATGCCAGCAGAACGCTGAACGAACATGAAATAAACTATGCTACCATTGAAAAAGAACTATTAGCTATAGTTTGGGCTACGAAATATTTCAGGTCATACCTATTCGGAAGGCCATTTGAAATTTTAAGTGACCATAAACCATTAGTATGGCTTAATAACATCAAAGAGCCAAACATGAAACTACAGAGATGGAAAATAAAATTGAATGAATTTGATTATAAAATCAAATATCTTCCAGGTAAGGAGAATTATGTAGCGGATGCTCTTTCCCGCACAAAAATTGAGGAAGTAATGGTTGGCGAAATCGCAAATAGTGCAGATGCAACCATTCACAGTGCCACTGAAGATAATCTAAATTATATATCCATCACGGAAAGACCCCTGAATTTCTTTTCTAGACAAATAGAAATAGAAAAAGGAGACAGCGATACGACAGAAGTAAAACATTTCTTTCAGAAGTTACAGATTAAAATAATCTATAAAGAAATGACAGTCGAACTCGCCAAAACACTCATTAAGGAATATGTGTGTACTAAGAAAAGTGCCATATATTTCCCTAATGATGAGGATTTCTTGATTTTCCAGAGGGCATTTACCGAAATCATAAGCCCCAACAATTTCACGAAATTATTAAGATGTACTAAGAAGCTAATTGATATACTAACCTATGCAGAATTCAAAGATCTAATTCTAAAGAATCATAAGGAAGTATTACATCCTGGTATAGAAAAAACCATTAACTGGTTCAAAGAAGAATACTATTACCCGGACAGTCAGAAGCTCATTCAGAACATCATTAACGAATGTGAAATCTGTAATCTGGCAAAAACAGAACACCGAAATACAAAACTGACTTTCGAAACAACCCCGGAAATATTAAACGCAAGAGAAAAATACGTAATAGATTTTTATCTTACGGGAAACCAGATCTTCCTATCATGTATTGATGTCTATTCGAAATTTGCATCACTAGTTGAGGTAAAAAGTAGAGATTGGCTGGAAGCTAAAAGGGCCATAATGAAGATTTTCAATGATATGGGAAAACCTCAGGAAATCAAAGCAGATAAAGACTCAGCCTTTATGTGTGCAGCTTTGCATAATTGGTTAACCTCTGAAGGCGTGAATATTTCCGTTACAACCAGCAAAAATGGCGTGTCTGATATAGAAAGGTTTCACAAGACTGTGAACGAAAAATTGAGAATAATTGGTAGCGAACGGAACATAGAAGATAGATGTACAAGATTTGAAATAATCTTATATGTCTATAATCACAAAACCAAACACAACGCTACTAAGAGAACTCCAGCGGATATTTTTCTATATGCAGGTAGCCCCGATTTTAATGTACAGCAAAACAAAATCGATAAGATCGAGCAGCTGAATAAAAAAAGACACGATTTTGAAATAGATACTAAATACCGTCAAGCTCCACTTGTAAAAAGCAAGATTACCAATCCGTTTAAGAAAACAGGAAGGATTGAGCAGGTGGATGATAAACACTTTGAAGAAACTAACCGTGGCAGGAAGATCGTGCACTATAAATCAAAATTTAAGAAACAAAAGAAGATTAATAAAAGTAAATACGATAATTCCAGAGCAACCGAGGAAACGTGAAGGACGCAACATGCTACTGATAATGTTTATTTGCATGTTTACCCTTATCAATACGGTTAAAGGCGGTAATATCGAAGTAAATCCACTCAATGCGAAGAACGGTTACTTAATGTTTCAAACCGGAACAATGGACATACCAACGAATTATGAATATCACTCTCTGATCATAAATACGACGCAGACAATGCTAATGTTCGAAGACCTATTAAACGAAGCAAAGAATTTCTCCCATGTACCTCAAGTACGATACTTAGTAGAAAAACTAAGACGAGAAATTAATGGTCTGAGAATCATTAAACGAAGGAAAAGAGGTCTGGTAAACGTAGTGGGATCTGTATACAAATATTTATTTGGAACCCTAGATCAGAACGATAAGGATGAGTTAGAAGAGAAGATTAACGACTTATCAGATAATTCAATACAAAAACACGACTTAGACATGATCATAGATGTAATTAATAGCGGGATTAACGTTATTAACAAACTCGAGGCAAAGAAAGAAATAGATCAGCAAATTTTCATATTAATTTTCAATCTACAGCAATTTACTGAATACATAGAAGACATTGAATTGGGTATGCAGTTAACCAGATTAGGGATCTTCAATCCAAAATTATTGAAACATGACTATTTAAAAGAAATAAATTCGGAAAAGATTCTAAAAATATAAACATCAACATGGTTTAGGACAGACACAAAAGAAATTTTGATTATTTCTCATGTTCCCAGTAAAGTTACTAGAGCTCCATTAATTCAAATAATTCCATATCCAGATGAAGATAACAATATTCTTACCGAACAAGTTTCCGAGAATTTATTTATTTATTTAACAATCAGGTGTATCGAAAAGATACAGAAGAAATAGTTCTTGACAAGTGTATAAAGGGAATTATTAAACAAGAACCTACCGAATGTAAATACACCAAGACACATAAAAATTTCCAGACGAATTATATAGAACCGAATATTCTTTTAACGTGGAACATTCCAAAAACAACAGTAAATCAAAATTGCATACCAAATACCATTGTAATATCAGGACACAATATTATAAAAATTAAAAATTGTACTATGCAAGTTGATGAACATATAATTTCAAACAATTTCGCAGATTTTACACAGTCAGTCTACATTTCAAATAACATCACACGATTAGAACCAATAGAATATTCAAAAACCAAGGAAATGATAGATTCCCACGTAAAATACTACACTATATTTCAAATCATATGTATCACTACTTTTGTTATTACAATCATAAGCTTAATTTTGTATTTAACATTTAAATTCAAAAATATACCTAAGCAAATAATTGTAAAATATCGTAAGCAAAGAGAAGAACAACCGCACCCCGTGAATAATGAACACACTCAGTTAGAAACCAGTACAATTCAACCAGAAAATAACATTATGTTATATCCAAATTATCCAACTTTAGTGACCTGAGGACAGGCCAAATTCAAAGGATGGGGGAGTGACATATCCATAATCCCCTCTGCCTTAAGTATATATCCACCTTACACAACACCACAGCATATACACAACATACATACCCAACACTACCCTACACTTCACAATTGTAAATCAACATACCCAACACTACCCTATATGTACCCAATCAATAGATATAAACTGTCACCTAAATCCCAGACAAGGCTAAATGGAAAATCCCCAAGATCGAACAAAGGATGTAATCAGAACCCCAGACGCAGTAGCCACTGGTAGACTAAACATAAAAGTCTAAGTCCTCATCCGATTGTCACAATTCTACGTTCAAAGTTCGGACTCGCCAAAACTCGAAAACAAAAGTTTTAGATTAAGTTCAGTTTGAGACTTGAAATTATTCGGTCGGTGTTCTTCAATATAAAATATTGTAATTATTCAGTTAAATAAAATTTATATTTTTTTAACTTATGAGTATTGCAAATATTTAATTATATATATTGTATATATGTATGCTCTCTTTAAGCTGGAGCGCTATGGTATATGCATGCACTTGAGTTCGATCAAGCGGTCGGCGCATGTAGCAGAATGCTTACATATGCTCTTTCTTTGTGAGCGCCGATCGACTCATATTTCGGCCACTTTGGATAACGACCGGGGCTCTGTTTATGTAAACAGTGCAACAATAAGTGGTACAGTAAATATTCAATATATAGGGTTATATATATATATATATGCAACGATAGTCATCGATATGCGATAATCGTTAATCATCGCAAAGGGTTGCGTCGTGAGCGGAGGCAGAAGAGGAAGCAGAGCGACAGTCGAAAAAGAACAAACGGAGTTGAAAGTTGTGCAGCAAAAATAGATCGTCAAGCCGAAAGTTGTCGAGTCCGGAGTAAGGCAGAGTTGCGTAGTCGTCGTATGTCCGGAGATTAAGAGGTGTTGGCGCGAGTCATCTTTTTATTAAATACCAAAATAACCAAGAAAACTATTATAATATCCAAATAAAACTGATAAACAATTGTGTTAAACAATAAATATCCTGCATTTGGGGGCTCAACCAATAAAACAATAAAAAGTTGACCCATTTGTAAAGTGCAGAAAGTTGAACAGTTGTGGAATTTCGCAAGTTGGTTGGCGTCGGTCGGAAATTCCTAGAAGCGTGGTGAATTTCGCAAGTTGGTTGGCGTCTGTCGGAAATTTCTAGAAGCGTCTTCGCGCGAAATTCACCGCAAGTTGGTTGGCGTCGGTCAGAAATTTCTAGAAAAAATTGAAATAAAAATAAAAGAGATGCAAGAAGAGAGTAATAGAAACCTACAACAAATAATTCAGCTGCTTACTCTTAAGATTCAAGCCGATGAAATTACCCAGAGAGAGCCGAAAGTAACTGCAGACAATTTTGCAAAAATTGTACCCGACTTCGATGGCGTCAGCATCCCAGTGGAGATTTGGCTTGAAAATTTTGAGCAGAACGCAGATGCATATGAGCTTACGGAAAAACAACGATATGTGCAGGCACGAGGAAAAATGGTTAAAATAGCCAAGTTGTTTCTGGAGTCAGAGTTGGTGAGCACATATGAGCAACTTAAAAATGCCCTAATTGGCGAATTTAAGTGCGCGTCGAAAAGTGCCGATGTACATGCAAAGTTGACGCACAGGAAGAAGAAGAGCGACGAAAGCATGCACGAATACATACTAACAATGAAAAAAATTGCAGCGCTTGGACAAGTCGATGTTGAGTCTATTATCGCTTATATAGTGGACGGGCTGGATATTAAAAGCGAGTTCAAGTTTGCATTATACGGCAGCAAATCATACAGCGAACTGTCGGAAAAATATGAGTTGTACGAGAGCAAGTGTGTTGTCGAAAAACCACAAAAGCAATACAGTGGTGGCAGAAAAAATATAACCGATGGAAAAAGTATTCGTTGCTACAACTGCGGCTCTAATGAACACATGAGAAAAGACTGCAAGGAAGAAACAAAATGTTTTAACTGAACATTTAAACAGCGGTCATATATCTTCAAATTGTCCACAAGCTGTAAGAAGTGTTCAAGTCGTAAAGGATACTAAGCGCTTGAAAGTAGTTTTGCTGAACGGTACAGAGGTCGCCTGCCTTGTGGACACAGGATCCGATGTGTCAATCGTATGTCAGTCTTTGTACAATAAACTTCAAAGTACGGGAATGCAGAAGTGTTATTCTGTTCTACGAGGCCTTGGAAACGCTGAGACGCAGCCGCTAGGTTCATTTATGGGCAAAGTACACGTTGACGGGATCGAAGCCATACAAAAGTTTGTTGTGATACCAGACAATCACATCGAGAACGACGTAGTACTTGGCTTTGACTTTGCATCGCAGTTCTGCGTGACTTTGAACGGCGGACAATTCATCTTTACAAAGGCGTCAGCGCGGCCGGAATGCGCTGAATCAAAAGAGCTAAGTATGTACAATATTGTTGAGACTGGTAGTAACATAGATGCTTCTCCACAGTACAAGCCGATGATCGAGTCAATGATAGCAGAGTATAAACCAGCCGAAAACAACGCTGAATGCCCGGTGTCGATGAAGATCGTGCTAGAGGAGCGTACAAAACCATTTCGTCATCAACCAAGCCGTCACTCAGCTGTGGAATCCGAGTCGATCAGAAAACAAGTGGACGCCTGGTTGCAGGATGGCATTGTGCGCAAATCTTCATCGAACTTTGCCAGTCGAGTCGTCGTGGTCAAGAAGAAGGATGGCACGGACAGAATCTGCGTTGACTTTCGTCAATTAAATAGTATGGTACTTAAGGACTGCTTCCCAGTGCCACGCATGGACGATGTGCTGGAACAGCTTCAGTCCGCAAATGTATTCGTAGTTATGGATCTGGAGAATAGCTTCCTTCACGTACCAATTGAGGAGTCCAGCCGCAAGTTTACAGCGTTTATAACCAAGGAAGGGCTTTTTGAATTCAATCGAGCGCCGTATGGTTTTTGCAACTCGCCGGCCGTTTTCAATCGTTTTGTCAGTTGCGTATTTGAAGACTTGATTATGCAGGACGTACTTCAGTTGTACATTGACGACATTATAATATACGCAAACACAAACGAGGAATGCATGTCAAAGTTGAGAGCAGTTCTAAATCAAGCAGCCAAGTTTAATCTAAAAAATCAAATGGAGTAAGTGCCACTTCCTTAAGAACAGAATTGACTTTCTGGGCCACACCGTTGAAATGGGCAAGATTTGACCAGGACTGGAGAAAACGCAAGCTGTGCAGAGGTTCAAATGTCCAAAGAACATAAAAGGCGTCCAATCCTTTTTGGGGTTGACCGGATTTTTCCGCAAATTCATTCGAGATTACGCTCAGATCCCTCGCCCGTTAACTAACTTGTTAAAAAAAGACGTGGTTTTCAAGATGGAGGCAGAAGAACTAAACGCTATAAGCTCTCTAAAAAATTCATTGTCATCAGAACCTGTACTAAGCATATACTGTCGAGAGGCGCCAACTGAGCTACATACGGATGCGTCCAAGGATGGATTTGGTGCAGTATTGACTCAGGAGTTTGACAAGCAGCAGCATCCAGTATTTTATTGGAGCAAGAAGACGTCGCAGAGCGATTCAAAGCGCCACAGCTACATTCTGGAGGTCAAAGCAGCATATCTTGCCATGCAGAAATTACGCTACTACCTGCTAGGCATATAGTTCAAGTTGGTGACAGATTGCGCTGCTTTTTCGCAAACAATAAAGAAAAAAGATGTGCCACGAGAAGTTGCACAGTGGATACTTGCTCTGCAGGACTTTAATTTCGAAGTCGAGCATCGATCCGGCAGCAGGCTGAAGCACGTTGACAGTCTCAGCCGATATCCACAAGATGTTTTTGCCATAACTTCAGAAGTTGCAGCTAGATTAAAAGTTGCCCAGGAAAAGGATAACTACATTAAAGCTATAGCAGAAATATTAAAATTGCAGCCGTATGAAAATTTTTAGCTAAGTGGTGGAGTTGTATATAAAACCATGAATGGCAGTAACTTGTTGGTTGTACCCAAAACAATGGAGCATGAAGTTATAGCGGATGCACACAGTGTTGGCCATTTTGCATTGCAAAAAACAATTCACACACTACAGCAGCAGTTCTGGATACCACATATGGAACGAAAAGTAGCCCAGCTGATTAACAATTGCGTCAAGTGCATTATTGTCAACAAGAAGTTGGGAAAGCCAGAAGGATTTTTGAACTGCATCGAAAAGGGAGATAAGCCACTTCATACCCTCCACATCGATCACTTGGGGCCCATGGATTCAACGTCAAAGGGTTACAAATACATATTTGCAATCGTAGATGGATTCTCCAAGTTCGTATGGCTTTTCACCACTAAGAGCACCGGCACCGATGAAGTTGTAAAAAAGTTGGAGGAATGGTCTAATATTTTTGGTCAGCCGCTACGCATTATCAGTGACAGGGGCGTGGCATTTACCTCAAACAACTTTGAAGAATATACCAAGTCAAATGGTATTGAACACGTTTGGACAACAACAGGAGTTGCTCGCGGCAACGGTCAGATAGAGCGAGTCAACAGATGCATTCTATCAATAATCAGCAAGTTATCAATTGATGACACTTCAAAGTGGTACAAGCATGTATCCCAGGTGCAGAAAGCGATCAATGCCCATGTTCATTGCTCCACAAAGAAGACGCCATTTCAAGTAATGTTTGGAGTAAACATGAGGAATAAGGTTAGTGACAATATACTAACTACTCTAGAACAAGAGCTGGTGACAGACTTCGACGCCGAGAGAGCTGAAGTACGCAAGGAGGTAAAAGCACATATTCAGCAGGCGCAGGAAAAGTATAAAGATGGCTATGATCGCAAACGCAAGGACGAGCATACATATAACGAAGGAGATCTGGTGGCTATTAAACGAACCCAGTTTGTGACTGGCAGAAAACTAGCTAGCAGTTTTCTCGGGCCATATGAGATAACTAAAGTAAAAGAAACGGCCGATACGAGGTACGGAAAGCAGCTCAGGTGGAAGGCCCTACAGTAACTGCAACATGTGCAGAAAATATGAAGCTATGGAAGTACGCGTCTACAAATGAAGATCTATGGTCGTCTGGGTCAGACGACAGTGATCAGGATGGCCGAATGTAACGATAGTCATCGATATGCGATAATCGTTAATCATCGCAAAGGGTTGCGTCGTGAGCGGAGGCAGAAGAGGAAGCAGAGCGACAGTCGAAAAAGAACAAACGGAGTTGAAAGTTGTGCAGCAAAAATAGATAGTCAAGCCGAAAGTTGTCGAGTCCGGAGTAAGGCAGAGTTGCGTAGTCGTCGTATGTCCGGAGATTAAGAGGTGTTGGCGCGAGTCATCTTTTTATTAAATACCAAAATCACCAAGAAAACTATTATAATATCCAAATAAAACTGATAAACAATTGTGTTAAACAATAAATATCCTACATATATATATAGTTGTGGACATGAGGGGGTTGTGGACACCCCTGTGTAACTTTTGATCTGTCAAATGTCATGTGTGCGCAATTGAAGCTCGATTGTTTTGTGCCGAATACCAAACGGAAAGGACGGTTCTGCTTTGTGCCCCGAAAAATGAATTTTTCCATCGTGAAAAAAATCACAATAAAAAATTTGTTCATATGATTTTAAAACGGACACTTAAATGTCGGGGGTTGTGGACACCCCATTTTTGATGTGACAAATATTAAAATATCGCCGTTGATTGAATTATAGGTATAGTTATATAAGTAAATATATTTTAATGGTGTTTATATTATTTACTTCGATGTTTGTTGCCAAAAAAATTGACCGCCTCCAATCCGTTTACTGCAATGATTGTGATCGGCCAGTGCACTTGAAGTGTGCTGACATGCGTGCCAGCTATTTCACATGCGCGAATTGTGATTCTGATTGGGAATAATGTCATGCGTAGTATTTTTCTTTCTTTACAAATGAATAAACTTCCATTTTTTTTCTTCATTTGATTGCGTTTAACTTGGTACTTTCCTAATTCTAGCAATTCTACAAAGGTGTCCACAACCCCCATTAAAATCTAAAATTGGCAAAAATGACTATTTTACAAGAACTTAAAAGTTTTTCTATCAGTGATCACTGTAATTATTTAAAAACTAGTTAGCTAAGGTCTCTAGCTTTCCATTGATATGCACCTCTCCGCATAATATGCTCCAGTTAAAAAGATATAAGTGAAAAATAAAAGTGTGTCCCCAACTGCCACCTTTCCCCTATGCATACTACATCTCCCTCCTTTTGAAAAATAACGTAATTTATGAAGTTATTTTTTTTTTTTTAGATTTTACATACGCAGGCCGCGCACAAATAAATAAATAAATAATAAATAATAATAAACTGTAAATAAAAGTGTGTCCCCAACTGCCACCTTTCCCCTATGCATACTACATCTCCCTCCTTTTGAAAAATAACGTAATTTATGAAGTTATTTTTTTTTTTTTAGATTTTACATACGCAGGCCGCGCACAAATAAATAAATAAATAATAAATAATAATAAACTATAAATAAATAATAAATAATAATAAACTATAAATAAATAATACACAATAATAAACTATAAATAAATAAATCATAAATAAGAAACCAGAAATAATAATAATAAATAAAATAACAATAAATGATAATAATAACTGAAGTTTTTAATTAGTTTATTAAAAATATTAACCGAAACTTTGGTGGCAAGAATATTAAGTTTAATCGGCGAACGACGAAAGCGAGAAAAAATATGCGTGTGCTCGGGTGAATTTCAATTTTCGACATATCTTCTATTTACCATATGTACTTAGGCCTAGCTTAACAGAGGTTGGCGAAGGCGGGGCGAATTCGCAAAGAGCGAGAGAGAGCTTTATT
The DNA here is from genome assembly GCA_018151655.1 of Drosophila bocqueti. Lineage (NCBI taxonomy): Eukaryota > Metazoa > Arthropoda > Insecta > Diptera > Drosophilidae > Drosophila > Drosophila bocqueti. The sequence goes on along the minus strand of JAECXF010000289.1, from coordinate 349,870 downwards.
ATGCTCCCGCCTTCGCCCTAAACTAACTTACACTAGACTTCAAATTTTTCCTTCTCTATCTATGGCAACAATACAAAACAACAATAAACAATAAGCGACCATCTGGAATCAGCCACCAGTTACTATTAATTAATGAGGAAAATCAAACCTATTGGTTGTGGGAAAACGAAAATAATGGCAGTATTGGAGCTATCGGCAGGATGATACGGAAACCCAACATTGAAAAAAGATATATCTATATAAACAAAAATTATTGTTAATATCGTATAAATAATACGCAAAAATTCTTTAAGATATTCAAACAATTATTTTTATGAATTTAATTTGGTGAAACCCAACATTGAAAAAAAGATATATCTATATAAACAAAAATTATTGTTAATCTATATATATAAAATGCTTTGTCCTGACTGACTGACTGACTGACTGACTGACTGACTGATATATCACAGCCATGGCCAAACCACATGTCTTAGAGACTTGAAGTTTTTTTTTTAAATCAGAAAACAAATTTCCAGATTCGTATGGGTATTTTAATTTTCTAATTCCACCTGCAACCTATTTTAAAAAATAAAAAACATAAATTAAAAAAAATAATATTAATGGGATAATATTGATATTCGTCTAAGGCTTAGAGTAGGCCTTGCCTCATTTTATATTTGTCATTCGACTTCAAAGAATCTTTATTTCTCATTCAGTGCGCTAACTTCAAAGCGAAATTTAATACGAAATTTTAAGTGTGGATCTGCATCCGATCAAAGCGAGGATGCAATAGCGGGCCCTCTAGTATCGTATAAATAATAACGCAAAAATTCTTTAAGATATTCTAATAATACTTATAGTATGTCTACTTCTCAACTTAACAGAGAAGACGAAAATAGTCAAGATAGGAGTAATATTTGTGGGATTTGTGTCAGAAATATTGAGTATCAAGCCCAAGAGTTTCGGACAAGGTGCAAGCATAAGTTCCACCTAGTCTGTTTTAATACCCGTCGGGGAGAAAAAACCGTCTGTCCGGTCTGCGGGGAATACCTGCAAAATGCAGCACCTTCATTAGCCGAGGAGTTGGCTACACCGCAGAGAGAAGAGGTAAACATGAGGTTACGATCGCAGGGCGTGGATGAGGCCACACAATCCGAAGAGTCTCGTACAAGTAGGTCAGCAGAACAAGATACGCAGATAAGCGCAGATACGTCAATTTCCAATAGAGACGCAGAGGCTGTTGGCCATATTCAGGAGGGAATAGCTCAATTAAATATATCTTTGACACAAACTATGGCACAAATTAGCCAAATGGCACAAGCCATGTCTCAGTTGCCGGCGGCAATAGAAGGAGGCTTTCGGAGGTTATCGAATCTAAATGGTCCCTCATCACAACCAACGACAGGGCACCAAACATTTCAACAGCTGTTTCAGATACCCCCTCGCACTTCATTTGGTGCACAAGCTCCAGAAACGCAGCCTGCATACACTAGATCGAATACCCTTTTTCCTGGGATCTCCCAGCATTCGATAGAGCTTAGGTCTGACCGAATAAGTCAAATCATATCCAATTGGAAGATACGATTTTCAGGTTCGTCTTCCATGTCTGTAGACGACTTTGTATACAGAGTGGAAGCTCTGGGAAACCAAACACTGGATGGCAATCTACAAGTGCTAGCGCGATACGCTAATTACCTGTTTGAAGGCAGTGCCTTGGAGTGGTTTTGGCGCTATCATAAAAGTGTCTCGCTAGTTACTTGGGATCAATTAAGTGCGGTTCTTAAAACTCAGTTTAAGGATGGTCGAACTGACTTAGAAATCCGTACGGCGTTGGCTCAAAGAAAACAAAAACCATCGGAAACATTTGATATGATTCCGCCCGGTCCCGGACTTTTGTACTTGTCGAAAGAGTCTATCGCCCATTGGATTCTTTCCATGGTGACGATGTCTTCGACTCTTAGCTGTTGTTCCGCCGGTTGTCTTTCCACTACACTCGTTTCCTCTTTCTGGTTACCTGGGAAGTGTGTGTCCAGCAGGATCTCCAGTGTCTCTTCTGCTGACGTACTTCCTGTACCGTCAGGCCTGTTTATGAGAGTGGGGCTTGTATGCCCCTTGGCTAGAATTTTGCTCAACCTAGCCGAGTCTTTGATTCCTTCTAGCGATTCGCAATACCTGCTCCAAGAGTCTTTCTTGGCTGCGTATATCGCTTTCTTTTATTCTTTTTGTATTTCCTTATACGGCTGCCAGTTTCTGATGCCGTAACTTGTATTTTCTTGCCTTTTTCCTGAGCTCGCTAAGCTCTTTGTTCCACCATTGCGGGTATGTCTTTGAAGTTTTTAATTAGTTTATTAAAAATATTAACCGAAACTTTGGTGGCAAGAATAATTAAGTTTAATCGGCGAACGACGACAAGCGAGAAAAAATATGCGTGTGCTCGGGTGAATTTCAATTTTCGACATAACTTCTATTTACCATATGTACTTAGGCCTAGCTTAACAGAGGTTGGCGAAGGCGGGGCGAATTCGCAAAGAGCGAGAGAGAGCTTTATTATGCTCCCGCCTTCGCCCTAAACTAACTTACACTAGACTTCAAATTTTTCCTTCTCTATCTATGGCAACAATACAAAACAACAATAAACAATAAGCGACCATCTGGAATCAGCCAACACCGGCCCCGTTGAACGCCTCCACGGCTTCAACAAATCGGCAGCGGCGCCAGCTTGTGGATCGCCCTCCGGAAGATCGCTCCATCGCTCCTCCTAAGGTCGACGACCCTGACCTTGCCGTCCTCTCCTGCGTGCGTTGCGACTATCCTTCCCAGGAGCCACTGTTGAGGCAGCAGGTTGTCCTCTGCCACGACGACGAGTTGGCCCTCCTCGACGTTGGCCTTCTCCTCGTGCCACTTGCCGATTAGGCCAGTGAACCATATCGACTGCCCTAATTCGTCGACGTCACAACCTCTCGAAACGATATCTGCTGGGTTCTGCTTTGTGGGAACATGCCGCCATGTAGCTTTTCCAGACCATTCTTGAATCTCCGCTATCCTGTTCGAAACGAATGTCGACAACGAAGATGGATGAGATCGAATCCAATGAAGAGTAACTTCAGGGTCCGACCAGTATACAATACAATCAGTATACAGTATAGTATACAATCTCGTCGTTCAAGATTAGCGTCAATCCGAATATCTTTGACACAATTTGCTCTGGTGACTTCTGGCCCGAGCACGTTGTAGTTAAAGAATTCGAGGCTAAAACAAAGAAAAAGCGGCCAGTCGGAGTTCGCCTCCCTATACCGCCACAAACCGCTAGGACCACCGCTAAGACCACCTCAACACCTTCAGTCCCAAAAAACTAACCACTTCCTTCCAACTTTCCTATCAGAATACTAGAGGCTTACGCAGCAAGCTCTCGAAATTGTCTCAGAACTTGTTGCCCTTGACGATATCACCGATATCGAGTTTATTTGTGTTAAACTTTCATTTCCAGGTAGTCTTATTTACATAACTTGCTCCTATGTTCCACCATCGGCTGAGGAGCCCATTTATTGGAAACATTGGATGGCCTGCTTGACATATCCTTGTCTCAAGTTAACCATGTCCTGAATTCCCTAAACCGTTTATTGGATCTTTGTTTCGTCTCTGATCCTCTAGGTGTTGACTTAGTTAGAGTTCCTCCATTGACGCTACCTGAAGATCCTTACCATCCAACTTTCGAAGTGACTATCGATACGGGGACGGTTGTAAAGAACGAATCTGATTGTTTAGCCAATAAGGTTCGCTGTTTTCGTAAAGCTAACTTTCATGTGCTAAATAATCTTATATCTGAATTCGATTGGTCAAATCTGTACATGTGCACTGAAATGGCAGCCGCCGTGGACATTTTTTACAGTGCCATGAACTCGTTCTTCTTATCCTGTGTTCCGTTAACCTATCCGTCTATCTCTAGTAAACCACCTTGGTTTAATAAGGAGCTGACACGCCTAAAAAATGTTAAGTCTAGGCTTTATAATAAATATAAACTTACTCGTTCTAAAACTGTCTTTTCTAACTATCTCAGGGCTCGGTCGAAATTTACCGTGCATAACGCTCGGTCTTATAAAAATTATCTGAATCGTTGTAGGGTTCAGTTCTCACAGGACCCGAAACAGTTTTATAATTTTGTTAACACCAAGCGTAAACCAAACCTATACCCTTCCTCGCTTTCATTTAAAAATTCTTCAGCAAAATCGGATCAGGCAATCGCCGATCTCTTTGCTGAGTTTTTTAAAACTACTTATTCTTTCTCAAACCAGATAAACCTGACGTATTCTTTCCCTATGCCCAAATGACCTTCCTCTAGTGCTACCCAACTCTAGGGTACTTATGTACGCAGACGATGTCAAACTGTGCGTGCAGTATAACGACAGCTCATGCCAGTCAGACTTACAATCCGATCTTGACAACTTCCAGGCATGGTGTAGTGTTAACTTATTAAATCTCAATAGCTCAAAATGCAAACTGATGACATTTTCACGTGTCACTCCCCAGTATGCAACGTATACGCTTAATGAATGTGCATTGGAAAGAATAACTCTCGTTGACGATCTAGGTGTCCGTCTAGATCCACCAACGCTGTCCATCTGGTGTAGAGGTGTGTGGGCAACTCCGGGGGAACATCTGCGACGGGAAGCGTGACATCCTCGTTTGCCTCTCTGTCTGGCGCAACAGCGAGTATCTCAACTGGTTCCACTTCACCCAATATTGTTTGCGCAGGAAGCCGGTACTCCTGCGCGCTGAGGTTTACTAGGTGCAGGGCACTGGTGTTGTTGGAGGTGTCCACCAGAGCGCTACCCAGTAAAACTTGAGGTGGTAGTTGAGAATGTGTTCCCCGTTCCAGCATTGCCAAAGGCAACTGCTCTTCAGACATGCACTGAACCGTCAAGTGAGCATCAGTATATGGCAGGATACAAGCCGGTGCAGTTAAAAAGAACAAATTTCGATGCTGCGTATCTGGGGCATATAGCGGTAAAAGTCCCCAAGGAAACCGCAGCTGAAGCTCCTTCAAATCCACGTTGGCTTTATAGCTTAGCAAAAGTCCATGCCCAACAGACTAGGAGTGCTGCCCTCCACCAAGAAGAACTCGTGATTGACCGGCCTTCCGGCAATTTCCAACCTTGCGCTGACTCGAGCGGTGGCAACGAATTTCTCCGCCGATGGTCCTTGTAGAGTCACTCGACACGGGGCGCTTGGCAGCTGTTCCGGCAAATCCTTTTCGTTTAGCAAGGAGACAGCGGCTCCTGTATCGACGATCAAACGCACAGGGCGTTTCTGTAAGAAAACCAAACAATGTAAATGTGGTCCGCCTATGGCACTACAAGTATACGTAGCTTGGGAGGGCGTAGACTGGATCCTGCTACGTTCGGCATCAGTAACTTCCTCCTTCCTGAGTCTCTCCATTAAGGGTGTTGCTGGCGGATCTCTAAATGGATTCTCAGCAAACAACCGCCCCAAGACGGAATCCACTAAGTGCAAGTCCGATTCTTCCCCCTGTGCAGGCGAAGGCCGTGCGATCCCGTGGTGCTTGGCGGCGGCGGCAGCTCGGATCGAACCTCTCGTTGAAGGCGGCCCCTGAAACAACTTCGGGTAAGCGGACTGTGCTTCCCCTGGAGAGGTGTCTGGTTTGGGAGAGCTCCGGATTGCGGCCACCTCTATGTCCGGAAATTGCTTGGTACTCTCTTTAGGCGGCGGCGGCGAAAACAAGGGGGCCAGGACGGCTTCAACTCGATGAGGAGGAAGGCTCTGTCGGACGGCTTCAACTCGATGAGGAGGAAGGCTCTGTCGGGTGCCTGGTTGTTTATTGAGCGGCGACGGCGGCGGCGGCTGCGCGTAAAGATGTGGCGGAGCGTCCGGCATGACGGCAATCTTGTGATACTGTGATAAGTCGGCTCTTTCGTTGGGCGGCGGCGGCACAAGCACGGGGGCCAGGACGGCTTCGACTCTATGAGGAGGAAGGCTCTGTCGGGGGCCAGGTGGCTTATGGGGCGGCGGCTGCGCGTAAAGACGCTGCGAGATGTCACAGTGGTTTGATTCCGTTGCTAGAGGCAATCGGCGACCGTTGCGCCGTCGTCGGGGAAAGGAATGGGTGAGCAGACGCTCACTGGGGCTTTCTTCGCTGGCTGTCAACCCCTGCCCCGAGAGGCTGACGGCACTTAGTTTTCCGAGACCTGACCAGCCCGGTCGCGCCTACGTGAGCGCCGAGGTCCCCTCCTCGGTATGTCTTCAGAATCGCCCTCGGGAACGGCTGCAACCGTCATCACGGCCGCACCTGGACGTCGTCGGCATTGGGCGTCGATGCGGCAAGCCATGTCGAGGGCCTCCGTCAACGACCGCGGATTGCTGCTGATGATGGGGACTTGGTATCCGGTCTCTCGGATCCCATCAACGAAACGCTGCACTACGATGCTGTTATACGTTGCGGGTGGCAACTCACCGAATACTCCTCTGCCCAGGCGTTCTAGCTCCATGGCGAAATCCTCGAAGGACTCTCGGGGTCCTTGCATTCGGTTATGGAAAGCGTGATAACCGGTATGCTTATTAATGGTGAAGTAGTCGCGCATAGCTGCGGTAGTGTCCTCATACGAGCGAAGTGTGGCTTCCGGGAGAGTGGCGTGGAAACGCTGAGCACGGCCACTCAGGCTGGAGTACAATTTCCTGCACTTCTTCCTGTCTGACCAGCGGTATTCCTCCGCCATGTCATCTAGAAGGCGCTGAAATTCTGGCCAGGGACGGGTGCCATCAAAGGTGGGCGGCAGCTCAGAATCTGACGATATTTCCCAACGGGATATTGAGTCGCCGGCCAGCTGCGGCGCAGGAGTTTGTTCACTGAGCCCGGCACCCATTTTCCGGGCACCCAATGAACGTCTCTGCTCCGGGCCCGTACCTGACGCTTCAGAAAGCCGGGGTGAGCTGGCGACCATTCCCTGGGAACCCAACGAACGTCTCTGTTCCGGGTCCGTACCTGACGCTTCAGAAAACCGGGGTGGGCTGGTGGAATGCCGTTCGCTCCCTGCGCCGTCGCGGATTCGCGCCGACTCTTCCACGCCGATGGCTGATCGGTCACCCAGCAGCATCGCCTTCTCCATGGTGGCCCACAACTGTTCGAACTTCTGTTCCATCCTTTGATTAATTGTCTCATCCAACAGCTCCACCTGCTGTTGGAACAACTTTTGGCGGTTTAGTCATCTAGCGCGGTGCCCTCCCCCCTCCCCGCCCCCCCCCCCCCCCCCCCGCCGGTTTTTTTTTTTTGGCCGGGGGGTTTTTTTTTTTTTTTTTTTTTTTTTTTTTGGGGGTTTTTCGAACCCTAAGGCCCCCCCCCCTGGCCCCAATGTAACGTTTTCGGCCGGGGGGGACCTTTTGTTTAGCAAGGTGTTAAAACCAAAGATATTTCCAACCACTTTTTATTACTTCAAGCCAAACAACTTTTTATTAGAACTGCTCTCAGATGAACCCGAAAACCGACTGAACTAATCCCAATCGAGCGATTGGGTCTTGACATTTTTAACCAATGCCTACTTAACATTCGTTACACTGCCCCCCTTTCTCAGTCTCGAGCCTCCTGGCCGAGTATTTAGGAATTTGGATCCCGATATGGAGCCAGACGGTTAACGTGCACGGTCCTGGTTGTACGTTTTTCTGGGCAACCGTATCTCGTAGACCAAGTCGGAGAACTGACGGAGAACCGTAGCTGGTCCAATCCAGTCGGACTGAAGTTTTGGGCAACGTCCTACCCTTCGTGTAGGAGAGTATAGCCAGACTTCCTCCCCAACAACAAACTTCACTGGATTCGACCGGAGATCGTAGCGAATTTTGTTGATGTTTGCGGCTGCGATCAAGTGTTGTCGTCCGATCTCCTGCGTTTGTCGGAGGCGGTCCTGTAGTTGCTCAATAAAAACCGGGTAACTTTCTGGACCACGAGATGGTCGACCGTACAACAACTCGCACGGTAGTCTCAATTCTCGTCCCATCATCAATAACGAAGGGGAGAACCCCGTCGCCTCATGTGGGGCAGATCGATAGGCCCACAGAGCTAATGGTAGCAGTTGATCCCAGTCGCGTTGATCTGCGGCCACGAATTTCGCCAAATAATCCAAGAGAGTCCGGTTGAATCTCTCAACCATCCCGTCTGATTGAGGATGCAAAGGTGTTGTACGCGTCTTTTCCACGTCCAGTATGCGCAGGCAAGCTCGGAATACTTCTGACTCAAAACTACGTCCTTGATCCGAGTGAAGGATGAACGGGACGCCATAACGACAGAACACCTCTTGGACGAGGGCTCGCGCCACGGTTTCGGCAGATTGGTTGGGTAGAGCGATGCACTCCGGCCATTTGGTGAAATAGCACATCACGACAGCGATGTAGCGATTCCCAAGTGCAGTAGTAGGCAGGGGACCCAGGATGTCAATGGCAAGTCGTTCGAATGGGGCGCCCAGAACTTTGGGCTGGAGGACGCCTACTGTACGACGGGTCGGGCCTCTTCTGGCATTGCATATGGTGCAGCGGGCACACCAGAGGGTCGCATCAGCGGTTTGTCCAATCCAAAAGTAGCGTTTCTTAAGTTTAGCTACTGTCTTCTTAATCCCAAAGTGTCCGCCGGTAGTGGAGCTATGGGCGTTGCGTATGGCATCTTCTTGAAGAGAACGAGGAACGACCAGGGCAGTGTCGGCCGTTTTGGTCTTTATCATAAGCAGACCCTCTTCCACGAAAAGATGCTCGAACAAATGCCAATAAGCTTTTGCTTCGGGACTTTCACTCCATGTATCAGGTTTACTCGGCCGATCTCCTCTTTTAACCCACTGTAGGACCAGTGCTAACGTGGGATCCTTCTCCTGACTGCTAGCGAGAACGGCGGGTTGGGTTTGCAGGAACATAACACCGTGGCTGTCCTGTTGTTCCGCTTTAGTGCAGGTACGGCATTCGCCACAGGGACGCCGAGACAAGGCGTCGGCGTTTACATGCAGCTTTCCGCTGCGGTGTTGAATGTCCATGTCGTATTGTTGTAGCCGTTCAATCCAGCGAGCAAGTTGTCCCTCCGGTTCTCGAAAATTGAACAGCCATCGGAGGCACGAGTGATCCGTGCGTAGCAGAAATTTCCGGCCAAATAAGTAGGGATGAAAATGCTTCGTAGACAGGACCACTGCCAGTAGCTCTCGCCTAGTTACGCAATAGTTGCGTTCGGACACACTAAACGTCTTACTGTAATACTCCAGAACACGCTCATGTCCATCTTGTAGTTGACTGAGCACCGCTCCAACTCCATGGTTTGACGCGTCAGTATCCACGATAAATAGGCCATCAGGAGCAGGAAACGTTAGGATCGGTGGCGTAGTCAGCTTGATTTTTAGCGCTTCGAATGCATCCTGAACGGTTGATGACCACGTGAAGGGACGTTTAGCTTCCGTTAACTCATGTAAAGGTCGTGCAATGGTGGCGAAATCTGGAATAAATTTGCGGTAGTACGAACACAGTCCCACAAACGACCGCACTTCCTTCCTGTCCCGAGGTGTTGGCCACTCAATGATTTTTTTAATCTTCTCGGGACATGCCTTCAGGCCCTTGCGGCTGACAATATGGCCAAGGTAGTTAACTTCCGATCTAAAGAAATGGCACTTGCGGGGCCCTAACTTCAAGCCTACACTCTGCAATCTTTCGAATACTTGCTGCAGGTGGTCCAGGTGTTCCTCGGCGGTGTGAGAATGAACGATTATGTCATCGAGGTATACCAGAGTGGATTTCCATGCTGGGCCAGAAAATAACCCATCCATCAACCTCTCGAACGTAGCCGGCGCGTTGGTCAGGCCGAACGGCATCACGTTAAATTCAAATAGACCAGCATCACACGCAAATGCGGTCTTGGGCCTGGAGCTCTCGTCCATTTCCACTTGCCAGTAGCCGCTCTGCAGATCCATGGTAGAGAACCAACAGGCCTCGTGCATGGTGGTCAGGATGTCATCCATCCTCGGTAGGGGATACGAGTCCTTAACGGTGATGTCGTTTAAACGTCGATAATCCACACAAAACCGGGTAGAACCGTCCTTTTTCTTGACAAGAACAATCGGCGATGCCCACGGGCTAGTAGACGGGCGAACTATGCCCTTAGCCTCCATGTCAGCTACAAGTTGCTCTACCTCGGCCTTCTTAGACAGCGCTAGACGACGCACTGGCTGTTTTATCGGCCGAGCTTGTCCCGTATCGATGACATGGCGGGTTATGTTAGTACGGCCTAAGTCATCGCTATGTTGAGAAAACACTGACTGATAGCGGTCCACCAACGCTGTCCATCTGGTGTAGAGGTGTGTGGGCAACTCCGGGGGAACATCTGCGACGGGAAGCGTGACATCCTCGTTTGCCTCTCTGTCTGGCGCAACAGCGAGTATCTCAACTGGTTCCACTTCACCCAATATTGTTTGCGCAGGAAGCCGGTACTCCTGCGCGCTGAGGTTTACTAGGTGCAGGGCACTGGTGTTGTTGGAGGTGTCCACCAGAGCGCTACCCAGTAAAACTTGAGGTGGTAGTTGAGAATGTGTTCCCCGTTCCAGCATTGCCAAAGGCAACTGCTCTTCAGACATGCACTGAACCGTCAAGTGAGCATCAGTATATGGCAGGATACAAGCCGGTGCAGTTAAAAAGAACAAATTTCGATGCTGCGTATCTGGGGCATATAGCGGTAAAAGTCCCCAAGGAAACCGCAGCTGAAGCTCCTTCAAATCCACGTTGGCTTTATAGCTTAGCAAAAAGTCCATGCCCAACAGACTAGGAGTGCTGCCCTCCACCAAGAAGAACTCGTGATTGACCGGCCTTCCGGCAATTTCCAACCTTGCGCTGACTCGAGCGGTGGCAACGAATTTCTCCGCCGATGGTCCTTGTAGAGTCACTCGACACGGGGCGCTTGGCAGCTGTTCCGGCAAATCCTTTTCGTTTAGCAAGGAGACAGCGGCTCCTGTATCGACGATCAAACGCACAGGGCGTTTCTGTAAGAAAACCAAACAATGTAAATGTGGTCCGCCTATGGCACTACAAGTATACGTAGCTTGGGAGGGCGTAGACTGGATCCTGCTACGTTCGGCATCAGTAACTTCCTCCTTCCTGAGTCTCTCCATTAAGGGTGTTGCTGGCGGATCTCTAAATGGATTCTCAGCAAACAACCGGCCCAAGACGGAATCCACTAAGTGCAAGTCCGATTCTTCCCCCTGTGCAGGCGAAGGCCGTGCGATCCCGTGGTGCTTGGCGGCGGCGGCAGCTCAGATCGAACCTCTCGTTGAAGGCGGCCCCTGAAACAACTTCGGGTAAGCGGACTGTGCTTCCCTTGGAGAGGTGTCTGGTTTGGGAGAGCTCCGGATTGCGGCCACCTCTATGTCCGGAAATTGCTTGGTACTCTCTTTAGGCGGCGGCGGCGAAAACAAGGGGGCCAGGACGGCTTCAACTCGATGAGGAGGAAGGCTCTGTCGGGTGCCTGGTTGTTTATTGAGCGGCGACGGCGGCGGCGGCTGCGCGTAAAGATGTGGCGGAGCGTCCGGCATGACGGCAATCTTGTGATACTGTGATAAGTCGGCTCTTTCGTTGGGCGGCGGCGGCACAAGCACGGGGGCCAGGACGGCTTCGACTCTATGAGGAGGAAGGCTCTGTCGGGGGCCAGGTGGCTTATGGGGCGGCGGCTGCGCGTAAAGACGCTGCGAGATGTCACAGTGGTTTGATTCCGTTGCTAGAGGCAATCGGCGACCGTTGCGCCGTCGTCGGGGAAAGGAATGGGTGAGCAGACGCTCACTGGGGCTTTCTTCGCTGGCTGTCAACCCCTGCCCCGAGAGGCTGACGGCACTTAGTTTTCCGAGACCTGACCAGCCCGGTCGCGCCTACGTGAGCGCCGAGGTCCCCCTCCTCGGTATGTCTTCAGAATCGCCCTCGGGAACGGCTGCAACCGTCATCACGGCCGCACCTGGACGTCGTCGGCATTGGGCGTCGATGCGGCAAGCCATGTCGAGGGCCTCCGTCAACGACCGCGGATTGCTGCTGATGATGGGGACTTGGTATCCGGTCTCTCGGATCCCATCAACGAAACGCTGCACTACGATGCTGTTATACGTTGCGGGTGGCAACTCACCGAATACTCCTCTGCCCAGGCGTTCTAGCTCCATGGCGAAATCCTCGAAGGACTCTCGGGGTCCTTGCATTCGGTTATGGAAAGCGTGATAACCGGTATGCTTATTAATGGTGAAGTAGTCGCGCATAGCTGCGGTAGTGTCCTCATACGAGCGAAGTGTGGCTTCCGGGAGAGTGGCGTGGAAACGCTGAGCACGGCCACTCAGGCTGGAGTACAATTTCCTGCACTTCTTCCTGTCTGACCAGCGGTATTCCTCAGCCATGTCATCTAGAAGGCGCTGAAATTCTGGCCAGGGACGGGTGCCATCAAAGGTGGGCGGCAGCTCAGAATCTGACGATATTTCCCAACGGGATATTGAGTCGCCGGCCAGCTGCGGCGCAGGAGTTTGTTCACTGAGCCCGGCACCCATTTCCCGGGCACCCAATGAACGTCTCTGCTCCGGGCCCGTACCTGACGCTTCAGAAAGCCGGGGTGAGCTGGCGACCATTCCCTGGGAACCCAACGAACGTCTCTGTTCCGGGTCCGTACCTGACGCTTCAGAAAACCGGGGTGGGCTGGTGGAATGCCGTTCGCTCCCTGCGCCGTCGCGGATTCGCGCCGACTCTTCCACGCCGATGGCTGATCGGTCACCCAGCAGCATCGCCTTCTCCATGGTGGCCCACAACTGTTCGAACTTCTGTTCCATCCTTTGATTAATTGTCTCATCCAACAGCTCCACCTGCTGTTGGAACAACTTGACTGAGCGGTTTAAGTCATCTAGCGCGGTGCCTTCCGTCTGCGCAGGCAGACTCCCTGGCCCCACAGGCGAGGCTTGGCGGTTGCGGCGAGCGGACTTCTTTGGCATTTTATTATTTTTAAGGTCAGGGTTTTTTGCGAACCCTAAGGACCCCACACCTGGCACCAATGTAACGATTTACGGCCGAGCGGAACCTTTTGTTTAGCAAGGTGTTAAAACCAAAGATATTTCCAACCACTTTTTATTACTTCAAGCCAAACAACTTTTTATTAGAACTGCTCTCAGATGAACCCGAAAACCGACTGAACTAATCCCAATCGAGCGATTGGGTCTTGACATTTTTAACCAATGCCTACTTAACATTCGTTACACTGCCCCCCTTTCTCAGTCTCGAGCCTCCTGGCCGAGTATTTAGGAATTTGGATCCCGATATGGAGCCAGACGGTTAACGTGCACGGTCCTGGTTGTACGTTTTCCGGGCAACCGTATCTCGTAGACCAAGTCGGAGAACTGACGGAGAACCGTAGCTGGTCCAATCCAGTCGGACTGAAGTTTTGGGCAACGTCCTACCCTTCGTGTAGGAGAGTATAGCCAGACTTCCTCCCCAACAACAAACTTCACTGGATTCGACCGGAGATCGTAGCGAATTTTGTTGATGTTTGCGGCTGCGATCAAGTGTTGTCGTCCGATCTCCTGCGTTTGTCGGAGGCGGTCCTGTAGTTGCTCAATAAAAACCGGGTAACTTTCTGGACCACGAGATGGTCGACCGTACAACAACTCGCACGGTAGTCTCAATTCTCGTCCCATCATCAATAACGAAGGGGGAGAACCCCGTCGCCTCATGTGGGGCAGATCGATAGGCCCACAGAGCTAATGGTAGCAGTTGATCCCAGTCGCGTTGATCTGCGGCCACGAATTTCGCCAAATAATCCAAGAGAGTCCGGTTGAATCTCTCAACCATCCCGTCTGATTGAGGATGCAAAGGTGTTGTACGCGTCTTTTCCACGTCCAGTATGCGCAGGCAAGCTCGGAATACTTCTGACTCAAAACTACGTCCTTGATCCGAGTAAAGGATGAACGGGACGCCATAACGACAGAACACCTCTTGGACGAGGGCTCGCGCCACGGTTTCGGCAGATTGGTTGGGTAGAGCGATGCACTCCGGCCATTTGGTGAAATAGCACATCACGACAGCGATGTAGCGATTCCCAAGTGCAGTAGTAGGCAGGGGACCCAGGATGTCAATGGCAAGTCGTTCGAATGGGGCGCCCAGAACTTTGGGCTGGAGGACGCCTACTGTACGACGGGTCGGGCCTCTTCTGGCATTGCATATGGTGCAGCGGGCACACCAGAGGGTCGCATCAGCGGTTTGTCCAATCCAAAAGTAGCGTTTCTTAAGTTTAGCTACTGTCTTCTTAATCCCAAAGTGTCCGCCGGTAGTGGAGCTATGGGCGTTGCGTATGGCATCTTCTTGAAGAGAACGAGGAACGACCAGGGCAGTGTCGGCCGTTTTGGTCTTTATCATAAGCAGACTCTCTTCCACGAAAAGATGCTCGAACAAATGCCAATAAGCTTTTGCTTCGGGACTTTCACTCCATGTATCAGGTTTACTCGGCCGATCTCCTCTTTTAACCCACTGTAGGACCAGTGCTAACGTGGGATCCTTCTCCTGACTGCTAGCGAGAACGGCGGGTTGGGTTTGCAGGAACATAACACCGTGGCTGTCCTGTTGTTCCGCTTTAGTGCAGGTACGGCATTCGCCACAGGGACGCCGAGACAAGGCGTCGGCGTTTACATGCAGCTTTCCGCTGCGGTGTTGAACGTCCATGTCGTATTGTTGTAGCCGTTCAATCCAGCGAGCAAGTTGTCCCTCCGGTTCTCGAAAATTGAACAGCCATCGGAGGCACGAGTGATCCGTGCGTAGCAGAAATTTCCGGCCAAATAAGTAGGGATGAAAATGCTTCGTAGACAGGACCACTGCCAGTAGCTCTCGCCTAGTTACGCAATAGTTGCGTTCGGACACACTAAACGTCTTACTGTAATACTCCAGAACACGCTCATGTCCATCTTGTAGTTGACTGAGCACCGCTCCAACTCCATGGTTTGACGCGACAGTATCCACGATAAATAGGCCATCAGGAGCAGGAAACGTTAGGATCGGTGGCGTAGTCAGCTTGATTTTTAGCGCTTCGAATGCATCCTGAACGGTTGATGACCACGTGAAGGGACGTTTAGCTTCCGTTAACTCATGTAAAGGTCGTGCAATGGTGGCGAAATCTGGAATAAATTTGCGGTAGTACGAACACAGTCCCACAAACGACCGCACTTCCTTCCTTCCCTATCTAACCGTAGAACTATGCTTGGTGTCGTCTTTCTACACAAGCTAATTCATGGTGACGTAGAGAGCCCCTACCTGCTAGGACAGCTTAACTTTCACGTTCCTCGACTAACATCTAGAACCTTTATCCCTGTTCACGCTTATTTTCCGGAGGCAGTGTGATCCCGTACACTCGCTCTCTCTCTCCCTCTTCCACTGCACTTTTGTGCATCGAGCTCCTAGTCCGCTCTCCCCAAGTTAGTTTTAAGGTTCTTCTTGTTAGTACTAATTTACGATTCCATCAATAAAGACCTCAAACGCACGTCGCGTAATACCCCGAAGTTCTACCGTGTTTTTCTTATCGAGTGCATTTCAGCTTAAAGCCATCCCCCTCCGAACATTTGGTCCTTCGAGCCGGATAATTTCTCTCCAGCAGTTCCGGTGGCTTTAACACCGCACAAGATAAGTAAACATTTTACTTTGCTGCCCTGCCGTTAATTTTTATGATTTGTGTCTAAATCCTAGTCCGATTGATCCGACACAACGGCAGCTTCCAATTCCGAATCCGATTTGTAGAATCCTAGTGTCGCAATTAATTTATATTAATTTTCCGCGAATTCAACATTCTAAGAGCGTGTGTTTAAATATATGCCATAAGCCACAGTGAAACTTTCAATTTCGAATTTCTCTTCGTTCACTGTGATCCGCTTGCATTTATTTCCACTTCTACACCTACATACATATGTCCACTTATCTACAATCGGCACCAACAATTTACGCTATAAATATTCCTATCCTGGATAATAATAGTAAATAAACATTCAAAAATCCAAAAGTGTAAATTAAATATATGTACGTCTATAAGCCACAGTGAAACTTCTAGTTCCGAAATTCTCTTCCTTCACTGTGTTCCGCTTGCATTACATATTTACACTCTCCGATATGCAATACAGTCCACTCCACTGATCTACGATCGCCAAAGCATTTTAAACAAAATTAAATAAATATATACACTTATAAATATTTAAACTTAAAATAAATATAGTTGCAATATTTCCTAAACTTAAAACTACATAATTCTACAAAGTCTACAATTCTAATTCTACAAATACAGTCCACCGCTCCTATAAATAAATAAATATATCCCCAAAATCACGGCACAGAAACGCCGACTTAATTTGTGCATTTATTTATCAGCTCGTCCCTGCTCTATCCTGAGCGGAGCTTCATCCAAATAAACAATATTTATTGTCATTCCTTTGCTCTATCCTGAGCTCAGCTGCATGCAAACATAGGCAAACATTGCAATTACATATGTACATATGTAATCGTCGGCAAGTCGACGCTCCGACTTTGGCAATTTTCTCCGCCTCCGTTGTCTCCGCTATTTTGCATTCGCAACGGCTAATGCATAAACATATTCACACGTACGCCTTATCTCCAAGAACAGTACCGCGGAAAATACAGCAGCGGTCAACTGAATAAATCCAGGCACACAAAATAATTTTAAAATTATTTTTTATAAAAATTCCAACTAACTGAATCAGTTAGGAATTCAAGTGCGCTTCCATATCCGCATTAGTGTGACCGTATCCGTTTTGCAGCAGAGAGAATATTATTCAATTAATTCGTTATTAAATTAAATTTAATTTAATTTTATATATTCCGATTGGTTCCTAAATTCCAATCCTGCTTCTACAAATAAATTAAATTCCTAATTCATTCCGATTGGTTCCTAAATTCCAATTCCAGCTTCGACACGTATAACTAAATCGTCCAAAACAAAATAAGTTGATTTTCGATTTCTTAACTGGTTGTACGCTTTATCCAGCGTCCCGAATATAAGTTGTTTTCGATCATTCAACTGGTTGAACGCTTTATCCAGCGTCCCAAATATAAGTTGTCTTTCGATCTTTCAACTGGTTGTACGCTTTATCCAGCGTCCCGAAAATATAAGTTAATTCGATCCGAAATATAAACATAAAGAAACAATCCAGTTTGTTCTTTAAATATCCAAAATGACTGCTTCCAGTTTAAATAAATTTATTTCTATCTGTGACCGTCTAAGTCACTTCGATTCCAAAATCTGCAATCCAGCAGCACCAAGTCCATCCAAGTACACGTGCCAAATCCATCTCGACCAAGTCCGAGCGCTATGGGATAAGGTCGAGAAAGAGTACGAAGCTTGTTCAGAGCAAATTTCAGTTGGCTTAGAGGGCACGGGGGACACCTTACCTACTCTAAAGGCAAAATACGAGTATGCCTATTTTATATACGAAAGGTGTGCCGCAAAGCTCATGGAACAGATCGAAACGATCGCTTCTACAACAGCTCAAGTCCAACCCGTTCCGCCCCAAAATTCCTATCCGTCTGGCTGTCAGCTTCCTCCGTGCGAAACAGAAGTTTTCTCGGGCGATTACATTCGCTGGCCGATTTTCCGAGACCTTTTCACAGCGGTCTATATAGACAATCCTGCGCTGACCCCTGTTGAAAAGTTGTTCTATCTAAATGCCAAGACTAGTGGTGAAGCTCATTCCGTAGTTTCCAATTCGCCACTCACCAACGGTGGTTTCCGCTCAGCCTGGAAAAACCTATCTGAGCGTTTCGAAAATAAACGAGCGCTGGTGAACAGCCAACTGAAAAAGCTATTAAACATGCCGTCCGTCGCACAAGAATCTTCGGCAGCCTTGAAGGAGCTGCAAAATACAATCCAGAACTGCCTCACATCCCTAAATTTGTCCGGCCTTCCTACGGATAATTGGGATTGTCTCCTGGTTTATTTGTGTTCTACGAAACTTCCAAAACTGACGCTCTCACTATGGGAGCAGTCCTTAACAAATAAAACCGAAATTCCAACGTGGCAAGAACTTGATTCATTCCTGACTGAGCGCGATAGAACTCTAGAAACTATAGATTCTATCCAACCTCCTAAGTTGCGCCTCCATCCGTCAGAACCGACACCCTCCGACGTGCCGCCACGAATACTGAAATCCTTCAGTACGAGGATCGTTACGATATCTAAAAGTTGCGATGTATGTTCCAAAGAGAACCATCCAGTGCGTTTATGTCCACGCTTCCTTCAGATGACGACAGAGGATCGTACATCTTATATCCAGAAGAAGCGGTTGTGCTTAAATTGCTTTGCAAGCGGTCATCAACTCCGTAATTGCACAAGCGCCCACAAGTGCTTCACGTGTCACGGTCGGCATCACACTTTGTTGCATCCCAGCAACTGCTCCTCCAGTGAACCGACTGCTCCTGATACTGCTTCTGCTCCGATCCAAAGAATTTCCTCGTTCTCCACACGAGTGACAACTGCTCCTGATTCTTCTAATTACTGGGTTCCGTACAACGAGATGACATGCAGACGTTCCCGAGGTATTTTATCCTACCCATGCCGAGTCTGCCAAGGGAACCATCCTCTTCGGAAATGCCACCGTTTCCTTCGGCTTAGCGCTGAGAAACGGCTCCAGGCCGTCATACAAAAGAAGTACTGCGTCAATTGCCTGGCCCACCATCATTCCACGGGATCTTGCCGCAGTGACGACCGATGCCAGTCGTGTGGCCAGGATCACCACACACTTCTACATGTCCACGAGCGCTCAGCGTATCCAACGCTTTCCCCGAGCAAAGGCCTCCTATATTCCTACAGCGTATCCTCGCTAGGGGGCCTCGAAGGCCTTCTTATAATTTTGCTGCGTGTCCTCGCAAGGGGGGGGGAGAATGTTCACGCCAAAAGGGCGCTTATTTTCCGGAGGCAGTGTGATCCCGTACACTCGCTCTCTCTCTCCCTCTTCCACTGCACTTTTGTGCATCGAGCTCCTAGTCCGCTCTCCCCAAGTTAGTTTTAAGGTTCTTCTTGTTAGTACTAATTTACGATTCCATCAATAAAGACCTCAAACGCACGTCGCGTAATACCCCGAAGTTCTACCGTGTTTTTCTTATCGAGTGCATTTCAGGTTAAAGCCATCCCCCTCCGAACAATCCCCTTAGCAATAAAGCACTGTAAGAGGGAGTTTGAGGCACATGAACCTTTTAGGGTCTTATGTGTCGATTACAACCGACTTTTTAAATTTATAGAGGGACCTGAGAGCCTCCCTCGTCTTAAAACTGTATTGCTAGTAGAATTAGCTCGTAATGTTGCATGAAGCTAAACCTAACTTTCCTCGTTCTTTCCTATATTTTCCTTCTCACGCGTCTATCTAGTACGCGATCGAGCCGTACGTCACACGGCTGCGCCCCTCGGTCGGTTGGGCGGAAGGTGGGCGTGGGACTCACGCGTTAAAAAAAAAAAATAAATAAAAAATTCGTTCGATAGGGACTTTTAATAAGTGTTTGATTCTATGGCAGAGATCTGGGAGAAGGTGAGCGGCACATAACTCAAGCCTTGGGAGCGTTTAGGTCTTGAGAGGCGCTATTTTCGACTTTGAAGTCAACAACGATAATTTAAAACCTTCGGCAGTTTTGCTACGAATATAGACGCAAGCTCCATAAGCTCTCATGGAGGCGTCGGCAAAGGCATGTAGCTGTACCGGTGACAATGGGTCGGTATGCACGAACCGAGGAATCGATATCTCATCCAGTTGAGACAGAGTGCTTTTTAGCATATCCCAAGCTGTTTCCAAATGCATCGGAATTGACTCATCCCAGTCTAACTTATTAAGCCAGAGTTCCTGCAATAGGATCTTTCCTTTAATCACAATGGGACTTAACAAGCCGAGGGGGTCAAAAAGCTTCGATGTCACCGATAGTATGTTCCGTTTTCTCGCTCGGAGACCCATGAGAGAAGTGTCAATCTTAAACTTGAAGGCATCTTCGCTAGGCAACCACGATATTCCTAACGCCTTAGTTGACTCTGAATCCGAGATAGGTATCGACTTAACTGTGCTCTGCTGTTTGAAGAACCTGAGACACTTCAGACTTAATTGTCTTCAGCTCCTCTATGCATGCAGCACCAGTTAACATGTCATCGACGTAAAAATCGGATTCAATTACGTCGGCAGCTCTAGGGAATGAAATTTTAGCAGATTCACTCAACCTCTTTAAACACCGAATAGCAGGAAATGGGGCTGGTCCAGTACCATATGTGACGGTGTTGAGCTTGTATAATCTCAAGGATTCAGAGGGGTCTCTCCTCCACACTACGAGTTGAAACTTCCTATCCGCTTCATTAACCATTACTTGGCGATACATCTTCTTTACATCGGCAGTCAGAGCATACCTGTGCAGCCGAAAGCGGAGTAGAGTGGAGTACAACTCTTCTTGAATTGTCGGCCCCACCATCAGGATGTCGTTTAAGGCCACCTGAGACGATGTTTTACAGGACGCCTTAACACGCATTGATGGGGAATGACATAATGTGGAGTGGAAGGGATTTTGTTGTCTGTATGCGACATATGACCTAGGGCGAGATATTCTTCCATGAATTCCAAATACATGGTCTTCATGTTAGGATCTCGAGACAACCTTCGCTCAAGCGACAAAAACCGTCGCTTTGCAACCTCAAAGGAGTTGCCTAATCCATTTGGATCAGATTTAAACGGCAGCCTTACTTTAAACCGACCTTATGGCAATACCTGAGTAGTCTTCCTGTAATGGTCTTTACATAACTTGTGCTCAGGCGACAGAATTTTCTTTGGATTTGGCTTTTCCTTTAGCGACCAAAATTTCTGTAGTGAGCTGTCAATCGATACTAACGGTTCTTCACTACAACTGAAACTATTCACAACTTGTTTCGAGACTGCAGACTTGTATCTGCCCGAAACAACCCAACCAAGAAGGGTCTTTTGTAGAGTTGGATAGTCAGGACCTTGTCTAATTTGACCACCAGCCAGCAATTCGAAAAATGATTCGGCTCCTATCATCATATCAATCTTTTGTGACTTGTAGAAATAATGGTCTGCTAATGGTAGGTTCTTCGGGATCTTCCAATCACTGACGTTCACCGACTGATCAGGATGGTAACCGGAGATCGATTTTAAGATCCAGAAATCGAACGCGAACTCACTACCATTTATTCGCGACTTCACCACTGTGTGTACCTTTTTCTTGACTTGAGAATTGGACTCGCCAATACCAAGTAAGTTGATACACGACTCCTCTCTACGAATCTGTAAGCGGTTCGCCAGTTCTTCCGTAATAAAATTAGTTTGAGACCCAGAGTCTCGTAGAGCTCGGGCTAAAACGAATTCTCCGTTTTTTGTACGGACGCTTACGATTGACGTAGCCAAAATCACCCTGTCCAATGACGTGGCATGCATAACATGTGACGTGGAAGGCTGATCTTGGTTAAAAGGAGGAGAAATATTCTCTTGGGGGGGTGGCAACGCTAAACTGTTCTCAGGCACTGTATATCTATGAAGAAGAATATGGTGTGAGCGGTCACAAGCTCGACACTTTTGCCTTTGCATTTAAAAAACAGTATGACCATTTCGCAGACAATTGATACATAAGGAGGCAGACTTCACAAACTCAAACCTTTGCATTACAGAGAGACGCCCAAACGGGCTACAATTCTGTAGCAAATGATCTGCTGCATTGCAATAGCTACAAGTTTGCTGAGGCTTGCTGTTGGAGGAGGAACACGAAAATGAGCTACGATTATGTGGCTTGCTCGACACTAATTTATCTTGCTTCGGCTTTATCGATTCTTCAGCTGATAAATGCTGATATCGTCGATTTAACATTTTTTCAAAATCGGCCCAAAGCGGCAAAGTCTCATAATCGAGCTGTTCCTCCCATTTTTGTTTGGTCACTGGGTCGACTCTATTCAATACCAAATATATCAACATTGCATTCGAAATTTTTGTATCATCTCCTATCGATAACAGAGAACCATAAATCGACGAAACAGTATCGATAAGGTTTCTCAAGGAGGAAGCGGACTGATGCGATATTTTTGGAAGACTAAACAATGTTGATATATTATTCATAAAGATGAGGCATTCGTTATCGTAAACCTTTTTTAAACTGGCTAGTGCCTTTTCGTAATTGCTCTCGGTGACTTGGTAAGCTTTAATTGTTCCTAAAGCTTGTGACGTTCAGTCAAGCCTCGGGTAGGTCAGGGCTGGCCAGGGTCATCCAGGACATTTATTTGGTTCAGGAAAGTGGTGCTAGAAAAGGAATTTCCGACCCGAGTCCCAGTAATAACGCCGGTTTTAACCTCAACTAGGCTTAAAATATACTAAGTTTATTGATTTTCTTGACAGAGTAACTGGTTCCGTAGACGGGGTGTCGATCGGTCCGGCGACTATCGACGAGCGTCCGTGTCCTGCGGGAAGGTGCCTCGTGTCCGGGGTCCGTGGGTGTAGCTTCCTGCCGTCCGGGTGGGATGATTGGGGATCCAGCGGCGCGCCCCTTGTCCTCGGAGATACGTAGTGTTGATCAATTAAGACGAGACCGTCAATAAGGAGACGTAGTATTAATGAAGTAGGACGAAACCGTCAGCCGGACGAGACCGTCCACGAGATACTTAGTGTTGTGAATATAGGACGAGACCGTCAGCGAGATACTTAGTGTTGAGCAAAATTAGGACGAAACCGTCAGCAGGACGGAATCGTCAGCGAGTTACGAGAAATAGGACGAAACCGTCAGCGGTGTATGAGAGAAGTAGGACGAAACCGTCAGCTAGGTATGGGAGAAATAGGACGAAACCGTCAGCTAGGTATGAGAGAAATAGGACGAAACCGTCAGCGGTGTATGAGAGAAATAGGACGAAACCGTCAGCAGTGTATGAGAGAAGTAGGACGAAACCGTCAGCGAGGCGTACGAGAAATAGGACGAAACCGTCTGCAGGACGAAACCGTCAGCGAGGCGTAAGAGAAATAAGACGAAACCGTCTGCAGGACGAAACCGTCAGCGAGGCGTAAGAGAAATAGGACGAAACCGTCAGCAGGACGGAACCGTCAGCGAGTTACGAGAAATAGGACGAAACCGTCAGCGGTGTATGAGAGAAGTAGGACGAAACCGTCAGCGGGACGAAACCGTCAGCTAGGTATGAGAGAAATAGGACGAAACCGTCAGCGGTGTATGAGAGAAATAGGACGAAACCGTCAGCAGTGTATGAGAGAAGTAGGACGAAACCGTCAGCGAGGCGTACGAGAAATAGGACGAAACCGTCTGCAGGACGAAACCGTCAGCGAGGCGTAAGAGAAATAGGACGAAACCGTCTGCAGGACGAAACCGTCAGCGAGGCGTAAGAGAAATAGGACGAAACCGTCTGCAGGACGAAACCGTCAGCGAGGCGTAAGAGAAATAGGACGAAACCGTCTGCAGGACGAAACCGTCAGCGAGGCGTAAGAGAAATAGGACGAAACCGTCTGCAGGACGAAACCGTCAGCGAGGCGTAAGAGAAATAGGACGAAACCGTCTGTAGGACGAGACCGTCAGCGGAAGACTTAGTATGGCGAAATAGACTTAGTATGGAGGAATAGGACGAAGCCGTCAACCGATACCTAGTGTGGTTAAAGTCTTACTCCTTGTTACCGCTGCTTCCAATTCCTGAGTTGCTGCTTGCTTGCTGCGCGCTGGTGACTTCCACCTTGGTCGACTCCGACCACCGAATGATAGCTCTGAGGCCAGCGGCCTGCTTTATATAGCGCTTGGCCGGTTTTAGTGTGCCTGCACGGGCCGTGGATTTGCCCGAATTAGTGTGGCAGATGTCCGGGATTTGCCCGACTTAGTGTGGCCAGAGCCCTTGTTTGTTTGGGCGGGCGCGCGCACCGTGTTTGAATTTGAATTTCTTTATCGCTGGGTGGTTGTTTATGGGTCCGGGTTATGAGTTATTATTAGTTATTTACAGTTGTTATTATTTATTATTTATTTAGTTTAGTGGTTATGTATTTACAGTTTGTATTATTTATTATTTACTTAGTTTAGTTATTATTTATTTACAGTCTGAGTTGTTTATTATTTATTTAGTTTAGTTATTATTTATTTACAGTCTGTATTGTTTATTATTTATTTAGTTTAGTTATTATTTATATACAGTTTGTATTATTTATTATTTATTTGTTCGCCCCGCGTCACACTCCCCCCTCCTTAGGGAAGTGGCGCTTTATCGTTACGAAGTTCCCTCTGTTTGAGGTAATTCGCCACCAGGTGCTGCCGTCTCTCTCCAGCCAGCGTTTTTGCGTTCTCTTTTTCTTCTGTGCCAGTGTTGCCCGTATCTTTCTCATTGTCTCGTCTGAGATTCGGGCTCCTTCCGGCATTGTCCATCCTGATACGCTTCCCATGTTGTCCGTATGGAGTTCCAGGATGTCCCGATCTGGTGAGCTTTCTCGCGGTGTTATGTCCCTTGACGCTGAGCCCATTATTCCGGCTGTTCGGAAGTTGATGAGCGTTGCTGATGTTTCCATTGTTCGGTTTTCATAGCTTTGTCCGGTTGTTTGTGCGGTTGTCGTCGTCGGTTTGTTTGTTGTCTGTATCTCCCGGCTGCTCTGCTGGCGTCCATTGCCATCCCTTGGAAGATGCGCGATTCTGGTCCGGCCCCTTTGGACGATCTCCGTCACCGGTCGGGCCCTTCCTTCGTCGCTCATCTCCCTTGGGTTTGTTCTGCCAGTATTCCCGGGTGGGGTTCCGACTTCCCCGTCCCGGCCCTGTTGGACGATTTCCGTCATCGGTCGGACCGTGGCGGGGTAGCCTGATCCCCTCTGGCATTGTGGTTGAGACGCTCCGGCTTGGACCCTTCGAATGATTTCCGTCGGCTGGATCCTTGCTTCGCGGGTTGCTTCCCTCGTCGCTGCCGGTCCCTCGGCTTCCGGATGGGCGGTTGTGCTGCTTCGGCCTCCCTGGACGGGCTCCGTCGGCCGTGAGGTCGCTGCAACACTTGTTCCTTCTTGAACCTCCGGTCGATTTGGCGGTACCATTTTTGGTGGTGCCGTCCTTTTTCGGGTCGTACCCTGTGCCGGTGGCTCGATCAGTCTTGATCGGGTTTGCCCCTCCTTCGCCTTGGCATGGCTCTTCCTAAATCGCTCGGCGCTTAATTTGAATTTATTCATTTCGCTGCCGCTCGCCTTCTGTGGCTCTGACTGCTTTTGACTCTGCTTATATAGGCCTTGTCCGCTTTTTGGTGTGACTGTCTTCGCTCTTGTTTTCCCTCCTTAGTGTGCCCGTTGTCGCTGGTAGTTTGAATCCGTCACTTTTCCACTGTTGTCGATATATCGATATGCCTTGGTCCGATAGTTGATTGATCGTGTTCGTGTTGGTTTGTGTCTTCGCTTACGTGCGGTTTTGTGTCCCCGATATATATTCGTTTTGTTTTCCGTGTTGTTTGGTTTCGAACTGTCAGTATTACCGGAGACACGAACCCTGTTACTTTCCACGGACCGTCGTATTTTGGGGCCAGTTTTGCATTGAACTTTTCCGCCGCGTTGGATAAGTGGTGTGTCTTACACCATACGAGGTCCCCTCTTGCCGGTTTCCACTCTCTCTTTCGCAGGTCATACTGGCGCTTTTGTTGTTCAGCTGCTTTCCCCATGTGTCCTGCGGCTTCTTTCCGTATGCTTTCTATCCGTTCCCATCGTTCTTTTACGCTTTCCTCCTTTATCCCTGAGCCTTCCGTCTCCCTGTCGAATACTGTGTTGGGTATTCTTAATTCTTTCCCCAGTACTATCTGTGCGGGGCTGTATTTGGTGGACTCCGACGTGCTGCTGTTGAATGCCAGCATCAGTTCTGGGAGTTTGTCGGCCAGAAGTATTTCGTTCTTATCCTTCTTGCTGTTTTGAACATCCCCATGTGCCCTGTTTCGGCCTGGCAATGATTCTCTGTTAGAATCTGTTGCACTTCTTCTTCTGGCACGCACAGTTTCCACGGGTGTTGGTCCCTTTTGTCCTGACTCAGTTTATACAGTCGTTTTCCTTCTATTCGGAACTCTGTGTCTTGTGGGTCCTCTTGTAGTTCTCTGATCTTCCGGCTTATCCAGCCTTCGGTGTTTTTAATCGCTTTTAGTTCCACTGGTGGGGCTCTTGACAGTGTGTCTGCCACCACATTCAGTTTCCCTTTCCGATACTGCACCTCAAATTGGTATGGTTGGAGTCCCAATGCCCATCGCGCTATTCTTCCTGCTGGACTTTTGATGGAGTTCAACCATCTAAGTGCCATATGGTCTGTCACCACTATAAATTGGTATCCTTCCAGGTACATCTTAAACTTCCCGATGCCCCAATGGATTGCTAGACATTCCTTTTCTGTTGCGCTGTAGTTTTGCTCCGCCTTACTCAACTTTCGGCTGGCAAACGATATGACGTGTTCTCCGTCTTCTGTTTCTTGGGTCAGTACGGCTCCAATGCCCACGTCGCTGGCATCCGTCTGCAGTTTGAACTGCTTTGTAAAGTCGGGACATACCAGTACCGGTGCTTCTGTGAGGCTTTCCTTTAGACTGTCAAAGGATTGTTGGTGACGATCGCTCCACTCGAATTTTTTCCCTTTGCAGATTAACTCATGTAGCGGTCCCGCTTGTTCGGTGAACTTTGGTATGAACCTTCTATACCATGAGGCCATCCCTAGAAAGCTGTGTACTTCTTTGGTGGTTTTCGGCGCTGGTAGGTCTTTGATTGCTGCTACCTTTTCGGGATCCGTTCGGATGCCCTGGTCGCTTACCACGTGTCCCAGGTATTTTAGCTCCTTTTGGAAAAACTTGCATTTTTCTGGGTTGATGCGTAGGTTTGCTTGCTGTAATCTCCTGAATACCTCTTTCAGTTTTTCCAGGTGTTCTTCTTTGGTGCGTCCTATCACGATTATGTCATCTAGGTACGCGAAGGCAAATGGCTCCATTTCCGGTCCGATAACGTTATCCAGTGCTCTTTGGAAGGTTGCTGGCGCTGTGGTCAGCCCAAATGGCATTACTGTCCACTGGAACAGCCCTCGTCCCGGTACCGTAAACGCCGTATATTGTCTGCTCTTCTCCTCTTCTGGGATTTGCCAGTAGCCCGATTTCAAGTCTATGGTGCTTATGAATTTGGCTTCCCGTAGTTGGTCGAGGATGAAGTTCATACGTGGTACGGGGTACGCATCCTTTTCTGTCCTGTCGTTCAGCAACCTGTAGTCGATGCACATTCTCCATTCGTTATTCTTTTTCCTTACTAGCACTACGGGTGCGCTGTATGGACTTCGTGATCGCTCTATCAAGCCCAGGCTTAGCAACTCATCCACCTGTTCGTTGATTATCGCCTGCTGTTTTGGGTTTCGCGGATAATACCTTTGCTTGATGGGTTTGTCGTCCTTGAGGTATATTTTGTGTACGGCCGCGTTGCTGACTCCTTCCATGTTCTCGAATATCCGCTTATTTTCTTCCAGGAATGCTTCGATATCTTCTCCGGACAGTTCCCCTGGCGACGTTGTCTCTTCTGTGCCTTGTCTCTCTTCTCTTCCTCCGTTGTTGAATCCCCTGATTTTCAGCTCTAATCCGCCGCATCTGAGCACGCTTTCTGCTCCTGCCAGAAAGTCCATTCCCAAGAGGATTCCTCCCTCTACGTTCGGTAGGATCATGAATGTTATTTCAAATCTCCGTCCTCCGAACTCTACGTTTGTTTTGAATCCTCCCATCGCCTTCTGTCGAGATCCATCCGCTAGTGATATCTCCGCCTGCATCCTGTTCCATCTTCCTTCCTCTCTTAGATCTTGGAACATGTTTCTGCTTATCGCGCTCTTTGTTGCTCCGGTGTCTATTATGCCCTTGGCGCTCCTACACCCTACTCCAAATTGCGCTACTATCTGGTAGCCGTCGCACATCATATCACCCGCTGCTGGACCTATTCTTCGTGCCTGAGCTGCCAGCTCTATCCGCTCAGGCCTCCGGCGTTTCCCGACCTGGTTCGACAGCATTCTGTTGTTCTGACTCCGTTTCTCCCGCACACCCAGCAGAACAGCCTTGGTGGGTTGCCGCATGTGCGTGCCGTATGCCCGGTTCCGCCGCATCGCATGCATATTTCCGGCCTCACCGGCTGCGGTGCCGTTTGCCCGGTTTGTGCTTCCATCTGCTCGATCTCTTCCACCTCTTCGGCGAGCTTGAGGAATTCCGTCAGTGTTGTAAATCCGGTTCTTCTTGCATATAGTTTCAGCTTGCTCCTGCAGTTTTTGTACACCCAGTCTAGTTTTTCTGATTCCGATAGCTTCGTGAATCTCATGAGCTTCCTTAGGTTCATCGCATATTCCCTTACTGGCTCGTTTTCTCTTTGTCTTAGCTGCGCTATCTGGGTTTCCAGCTACTCTCCGTACCGAGGCGGTATAAAGTACTCCAGCAGTTCCGTTCGGACTTGTGCCCATGATGTGATCCTTGTTGGTGTCGTGTTCCACCAATCTATTGCGATCCCTTCCAGTATGAATGGCATTGTCTGGACCAGCTGATCGAGATGGAGTCCGTATCCATTTGCCCATTGCTCCATTTTTTCTAGAAATTCTAGCGGATTGGACGTTCCTTGGTACCTGATATCCCAATTTCGTACCCTGTCAATTATCCCTGTCTCCTTCTTTCCCTCCATTTTTGGTTCCATTTCGTTGTCCATCCTTGTTTTTTCTTCCGTTACTATGATTTCCGGTATTCTAGCGGGACTTTTCTCCCTCCTGTATTTTTCTGCCAGCAGTGTCAGTTTCTTCCTTACTGTTTCTGCGTGGTCCGTCCTTTTTGAGAAAGCAGCCAATGTTTTCCGTAAATCCTCGTTCTTTCCTGATGAATCCAATCCAAATTCACTCGCGTATTCTATCAGTTCGGGTTTTGTTGCCATATATACCCAACTGGACATTACTTTCTCGGCGTCGGCTCCTTCTAAACACCACTTAAACCTGCTCGGGCGCCACCTGTGACGTTCAGTCAAGCCTCGGGTAGGTCAGGGCTGGCCAGGGTCATCCAGGACATTTATTTGGTTCAGGAAAGTGGTGCTAGAAAAGGAATTTCCGACCCGAGTCCCAGTAATAACGCCGGTTTTAACCTCAACTAGGCTTAAAATATACTAAGTTTATTGATTTTCTTGACAGAGTAACTGGTTCCGTAGACGGGGTGTCGATCGGTCCGGCGACTATCGACGAGCGTCCGTGTCCTGCGAGAAGGTGCCTCGTGTCCGGGGTCCGTGGGTGTAGCTTCCTGCCGTCCGGGTGGGATGATTGGGGATCCAGCGGCGCGCCCCTTGTCCTCGGAGATACGTAGTGTTGATCAATTAAGACGAGACCGTCAATAAGGAGACGTAGTATTAATGAAGTAGGACGAAACCGTCAGCCGGACGAGACCGTCCACGAGATACTTAGTGTTGAGAATATAGGACGAGACCGTCAGCGAGATACTTAGTGTTGAGCAAAATTAGGACGAAACCGTCAGCAGGACGGAACCGTCAGCGAGTTACGAGAAATAGGACGAAACCGTCAGCGGTGTATGAGAGAAGTAGGACGAAACCGTCAGCTAGGTATGGGAGAAATAGGACGAAACCGTCAGCGGTGTATGAGAGAAATAGGACGAAACCGTCAGCAGTGTATGAGAGAAGTAGGACGAAACCGTCTGCAGGACGAAACCGTCAGCGAGGCGTACGAGAAATAGGACGAAACCGTCTGCAGGACGAAACCGTCAGCGAGGCGTAAGAGAAATAGGACGAAACCGTCAGCGAGGCGTAAGAGAAATAGGACGAAACCGTCTGCAGGACGAAACCGTCAGCGAGGCGTAAGAGAAATAGGACGGAACCGTCTGCAGGACGAAACCGTCAACGAGGCGTAAGAGAAATAGGACGAAACCGTCTGCAGGACGAGACCGTCAGCGAAAGACTTAGTGTTGAAAACTAGGACGGAACCGTCAGCACAAGACTTAGTATGGCGAAATAGACTTAGTATGGAGGAATAGGACGAAGCCGTCAACCGATACCTAGTGTGGTTAAAGTCTTACTCCTTGTTACCGCTGCTTCCAATTCCTGAGTTGCTGCTTGCTTGCTGCGCGCTGGTGACTTCCACCTTGGTCGACTCCGACCACCGAATGATAGCTCTGAGGCCAGCGGCCTGCTTTATATAGCGCTTGGCCGGTTTTAGTGTGCCTGCACGGGCCGTGGATTTGCCCGAATTAGTGTGGCAGATGTCCGGGATTTGCCCGACTTAGTGTGGCCAGAGCCCTTGTTTGTTTGGGCGGGCGCGCGCACCGTGTTTGAATTTGAATTTCTTTATCGCTGGGTGGTTGTTTATGGGTCCGGGTTATGAGTTATTATTAGTTATTTACAGTTGTTATTATTTATTTAGTTTAGTGGTTATGTATTTACAGTTTGTATTATTTATTATTTACTTAGTTTAGTTATTATTTATTATTTACTTAGTTTAGTTATTATTTATTTACAGTCTGAGTTGTTTATTATTTATTTAGTTTAGTTATTATTTATTTACAGTCTGTATTGTTTATTATTTATTTAGTTTAGTTATTATTTATATACAGTTTGTATTATTTATTATTTATTTGTGCGCCCCGCGTCATAAGCTTCACCAGAGAGACATGAAATTAAATGGTTAAATTTTTCGATAACTGGAATGCTGGCGTCTTTATGAACCAACGTTTCGAAAAGGCTGATGAAATTGTTGAACTCCGAATAATCTCCAATGAATTTTGGCAATGCCAAATTCGGAAGTCGCGCACGAGTTGGAGCTACAGCAGCTGGTCCCGGAGCTTCGCTGACGCTTGCTACCTTCAAAGCAGCCAACAGGGACATTATTTTTGCTTTGGTTACTATACAAAGTTCTTCCAACTCGTCGCCAAATTCATCGCCACAATCTATTTCTTCTATCTGTTCTTGTATATAAGGCTGTCTGTGTATTAGTGCGCAAGCTTGGATTAACTTCCCAACTATTAATGCGAGTTTCAACGAGAGGGGGGAGGGGGCAACAGTGATTGCAATAATACAGTACAAATAATAAATCAATGTTGCGTCCAAAAGCGGTTCAATATATGTATGTGTATGTATTTTATCAACAAATAAATTGGATAATTTGCATGCAATCTAGCTCTACTATATTGATACGTACATATGTGCCAAGAACTGAAAGCGAGGTGCAATATTTCAGCACAAGACAATAAACATGAAATTTGTCTATAACTCTAGCTTTCAATTTTTTGCACAAATACCTCTGATTTCCGAATGCTAAATTTAGCGGCCACTTTCCTTAAAGTTCCCTCGGTGGTGGCGGCAATTCTGGAAGCAGAGTATTTCGCGACCGACACGAAATATGTTAAATATGTAGATTTGTATTTAAACACAATATCGCGTCGCGGGCAACAATATATCTATTATTGGCACACAAAGCACTCAAAAAAACAAAGAACAATTTTTTTTGTATTGCACTTTTATGGTTAGGTTTAATATACATATATGTATTGTATATATATATGTGTCACTGTTACTTTTATTAATGTTGCCTTTTGTTTAACTAATTATCTTGTCCACCCGGGGGCGCCATAATAATAATAACCCATAATAATAAACTGTAAATAAATAAAATAACAAATAATAATAATAACCCCTAATAATAAAAACCCATAAACAACCACCCAGTGATAAAGAAGTTCAAATTCGAACGAGCCGCGCGCGCGCGCCCAACCAAGCGAAAGGATACTCTAAAACCGAACGCTGGCAACACTATTAATAGCCAGGAGCATGGCTCGAACCATCGTTACGTATCCTGCTGACTTCAGGGTCCTGCTTCAACAATAATTACGTATTCTGCCGACTTTAGGACCCTGCTTCAACAACATTGACGGGCCACGCCGATCCTGCTACAACAACAACTACGTATTTCGCCGACTTCGTCCTACATTGAACCCCTTCCCGTATTCTGCTGACTTCAGGGTCCCCAACAACAACATTTATTTTTCTCCGCTGACTTCAGGGTCCTATAACACTTCTCTCCGCTGACTTCAGGGTCCTATAATACTTCTCCCCGCTGACTTCAGGGTCCTACAATACTTCTCTCCGCTGACTTCAGGGTCCTATAACACTTCTCTCCGCTGACTTCAGGGTCCTATAATACCCTTCCCCGCTGACTTCAGGGTCCGCACCCGTCTTCTCGTATTCCTCCCAGGGATTCGACGGAGCCTGTTCCAGCCAGACGCGAGAGGCCACACCCACAGACGCGGATACCGGACACGAGAAGCTTCGCCCCGGACTCGGACGCTCGTCGAGGAACACCCTCCGTGGACAATCGTCCACACCGCCCGTCTTGTACATATAAGCCTAGTTAAGGTTAAACTCTGCGCGTTCTCACTGGGACTCGGGTCGGGGATTCCTTTTCTAGCACCACTATCCTGAACCAAATAAATGTGCAGTTAAGACAGAGAGAGAACGAGCCAGTAAGGGAATACGCGATGAACCTGAGGAAGCTGATGAGGTTCACGAAACTGTCGGAAACAGAAAAGCTAGACTGGGTATACAAGAACTGCAGGAGCAAGCTAAAACTATACGCAAGGAGGACCGGATTTACAACACTGACGGAGTTCCCAAGCTAGCCGAGGAGGTGGAGGAAATCGAACAGATGGAAGCACAAACCGGACAAGCAGTGTCACAACCGGTGAGGCAAGAAATATGCATGCGATGCGGCGGAACCGGTCATACGGCACGCACATGCGGCAACCCACCAAGGCTGTTCTGCTGGGTGTGCGGGAGAAACGGAGTCAGAACAACAGAATGTTGCCGGGCCAGGTCGGGAAACGACGGAGACCTGAGCGGGTAGAGCTGGCAGCTCAGGCGCGAAGAATAGGTCCAGCAGCAGGTGATGAGGTGCGACGGCTACCAGAGTGTAGCGCAGTTTGGAGTAGGGTGTAGGAGTGCCAAGGGCATAATAGACACCGGAG
Organism: Drosophila bocqueti; assembly: GCA_018151655.1. Taxonomy (NCBI): domain Eukaryota; kingdom Metazoa; phylum Arthropoda; class Insecta; order Diptera; family Drosophilidae; genus Drosophila; species Drosophila bocqueti. The sequence goes on along the minus strand of JAECXF010000289.1, from coordinate 316,899 downwards.
CGACAAAAAGCGCGATAAGCAGAAATATGTTCCAAGATCTGAGAGAGGAGGGAAGGTGGAACAGCATGCAGGCGGAGATATCACTGGCGGACGGATCTCGACAGAATGCGACGGGAGGATTCAAGACAAACGTGGAGTTCGGAGGACGGAGATTTGAAATAACATTCATGATCCTACCGAACGTAGAAGGAGGAATCCTCTTGGGGATGGACTTTCTGGCAGGAGAAGAGAGCGTGCTCAGATGCGGCGGATTGGAGCTGGAGATCCGGGGAACCGAAAACGGAGGGAGGAAGGAGAGACGAAACACAAGGGAGACAACGTCACCAAGGGAGCTGTCCGAGGAGGAGATCAATGCATTCTTGGAAGAAAACAAGATGATATTCGAGAACATGGAAGGAGTCAGCAACGCAGCCGTACACAAAATATACCTCAGGGACGACAAACCCATCAAACAGAGGTACTATCCGCGAAACCCAAAACAACAGGCGATAATCAACGAACAGGTAGATGAGTTGCTAAGCCTGGGCCTGATAGAGCGATCACGAAGTCCATACAGCGCACCTGTAGTGCTAGTAAGGAAAAAGAATAACGAATGGAGAATGTCCATCGACTACAGGTTGCTGAACGACAGGACAGAGAAGGATGCGTACCCCGTACCACGTATGAACTTCATCCTCGACCAATTACGGGAAGCCAAATTCATAAGCACCATAGACTTGAAATCGGGCTACTGGCAAATCCCAGTGGAGGAGAAGAGCAGACAATATACGGCATTTACGGTACCAGGGCGAGGGCTGTTCCAATGGACTGTAATGCCATTCGGGCTGACCACAGCGCCGGCAACATTCCAAAGAGCACTGGATAACTTTATCGGGCCAGAAATGGAGCCATTTGCCTTCGCGTACCTAGATGACATAATCGTGATAGGACGCACCAAAGAAGAACTCCTGGCAAAACTGAAAGAGGTATTCAGGAGATTGCAGCAAGCGAACCTACGCATCAACCCAGACAAATGCAAGTTCTTTCAAAAGGAGTTAAAATACCTGGGACACGTAGTAAGCGACCAGGGCATCCGAACGGATCCCGAAAAGGTAGCAGCAATCAAAGATTTACCAGCGCCGAAGGCCACTAAAGAGGTGCACAGCTTTCTCGGGATGGCCTCATGGTATAGGAGGTTCATACCAAAGTTTACATAACAAGCGGGACCGCTACAGGAGTTAATCCGGAAAGGAAAAAGGTTCGAGTGGAGCGATCGTCACCAAGAATCCTTTGACAGTCTAAAGAAAAGCCTCACAGAAGCACCAGTACTGGTATGCCCGGACTTTACAAAACAGTTCAAACTGCAGACGGACGCCACCGACGTGGGCATCGGAGCCGTACTGACCCAAGAAACAGAAGACGGAGAACACATCATATCGTTTGCCAGCCGAAAGTTGAGTAAGGCGGAGCAAAACTATAGCGCAACGGAAAAGGAATGTCTAGCAATCCATTGGGGCATCGGGAAGTTTAAGATGTACCTGGAAGGATACCAATTCATAGTGGTGACAGACCATATGGCGCTTAGATTGCTGAACTCAATCAAAAGCCCGGCAGGAAGGATAGCGCGATGGGCATTGGGACTTCAGCCATACCAATTTGAGGTGCAGTATCGGAAAGGGAAACAGAATGTTGTGGCGGACACACTGTCAAGAGCCCCACCAGTGGAACTAAAGGCGATCAGAAACACCGAAGGCTGGATAAACCGGATGATCAGGGAACTGCAAGAGGACCCACAAGACACGGAGTTCCGAAGAGAAGGAAAACGGCTGTATAATCTGTATCAAGACAGAAGGGACCAACACCCGTGGAAACTGTGCGTGCCAGAAGAGAAAGTTCAACAGATCCTGACGCAGAATCACTGCCAGGCAGAAACAGGACACATGGGGATGTTCAAAACAGCGAGAAGGATAAGAACTAAGCACTTCTGGCCGCAACTAACGAAAGACGTGAGGAACTTCGTACGGAGCTGTGAAAGCTGCCAGCGATATAAAGTGGCGCAGCAAAAAGCAGCAGGGAAGATGCTGACCAAAGTCGCGGAAGCCCCGTGGGAGACAGTATGTGTCGACTTCATAGGGCCGTTGCCACGGTCAAAGCATGGAAACACGGCACTACTGGTCATGGTGTATAAGTTCTCGAAATGGGTGGAGTTGGCAGCGATCAGACAAGCAACAGCGGACTCATTCCTGCGGGTGTTTCGGGAAAGGATAGTGACCAGGTATGGAGCTCCAAAAATACTAATATCAGACAATGGAGTCCAATTCACCGGGCGCAAGACGAAGCACGAAATGGAAAAATGGGGCATACGTCAACAATTTACGGCCCCATACACCCCGCAGGAAAACCCGACAGAGAGAACCAATAGGACCGTAAAGACAATTATCTCCCAAATAACAGGCGAGGACCAGACGAACTGGGATGACAAAATCCCAGAACTAATGCTGGCTTTCAACAGCAGCACGTCGGAGTCCACCAAATATAGCCCAGCGCAGATAGTGTTAGGGAAAGAATTACGAATACCCAACACGGTGTTCGATAAAGAAACAGAAGGCTCGGGGATGAAAGAAGAAAGCGTGGAGGAAAGGTTGAGACGGATAGGAAACATACGGAAGGAGGCTGAAAGTCACATGGGAAAAGCAGCAGAACAACAAAAACGCCAGTACGACTTACGGAAAAGAGAGTGGAAACCAGCAAGAGGGGAACTCGTGTGGTGCAAGACGCACCACTTATCCAATGCAGTGGAAAAATTCAACGCCAAACTCGCTCCAAAATACGACGGACCTTGGAAAGTGATAGGGTTCGTGTCTCCGGTGATCCTGACAGTTCGAAACCAAACAACACGAAAAACAAAACGAATATATATCGGGGACATAAAACCGCACATAAGCGAAGACACGAACCATCACGAACACGATCAATCGACTATCGGAACAAGGAATATCGATATATCGATACCAGGACCAATTATCAATTATCATTCTCTCTTCCAAGTGAACGGACGTGTTTTTTCCTTGCGCTCTCGTTTTGTGTTAATTTTTGCATTAAAACAACCGGGGTTTTATTTAAATCTTCTACTTTGTGATAAATAAAGTTCCCGTTCACTTCATGTGCAGCTATTCTGTTTTGTGTATTTAATTGTTATTATTTTCACAATTTAGTTTGTGCTGCCGGTGTTTGCTTTGCATTTTTTGCATTCCTCTTTGTGCCTTCTCCGTTTAGTTTGCGCCGTCGCGACAGCTAAACGTTAAGCTCGCTCCCACGCTCACCCGTTTACCCGCTCTCTTGTTCTCTCCGCTGACTTCAGGGTCCTATAATACGTCTCTCCCCTGACTTCAGGGTCCTACAATACTTCTCTCCGCTGACTTCAGGGTCCCAACAACAACATTTATTTCTCTCCGCTGACTTCAGGGTCCTATAATACTTCTCTCCGCTGACTTCAGGGTCCTATAATACTTCTCCCCGCTGACTTCAGGGTCCTACAATACTTCTCTCCGCTGACTTCAGGGTCCTATAACACTTCTCTCCGCTGACTTCAGGGTCCGCACCCGTATTCTCGTATACCTCCCAGGGGTTCGACGGAGCCTGTTCCAGCCAGACGCGAGAGGCCCCACCCACAGACGCGGACAGCGGACACGAGAAGCTTCACCCCGGACTCAGACGCTCGTCGAGGAACACCCTCCGTGGACAATCGTCCACACCGCCCGTCTTCATATCCTGTTGCATTACACGCTGTCGAGAAACCAATAAACCTTGTACATATAAGCCTAGTTAAGGTTAAACTCTGCGCGTTCTCACTGGGACTCGGGTCGGGGATTCCTTTTCTAGCACCACTATCCTGAACCAAATAAATGTGCAGTTAAGACAGAGAGAGAACGAGCCAGTAAGGGAATACGCGATGAACCTGAGGAAGCTGATGAGGTTCACGAAACTGTCGGAAACAGAAAAGCTAGACTGGGTATACAAGAACTGCAGGAGCAAGCTAAAACTATACGCAAGGAGGACCGGATTTACAACACTGACGGAGTTCCCAAGCTAGCCGAGGAGGTGGAGGAAATCGAACAGATGGTCTAAAAGAGACCATTGTGCCAAAATTTCAGATTTAAAGCTTTGGACACTCTCAAATTTCTTGTTGTTGGCGTAAACTCGCCTTGCTAAGATACCCTAGATGTTCTCAATTGGGTTTAGGTCCGGGGAGCACGCTGGCCAATCCAAAATGCTTATTCTGTGGTCACTTATGACGCGCTGGGTCTATCTGCTCCGGTGTATTGATGCATTGTTTTGCATAAAAACGTGATTTGTTTCCCCATTTTGCTCCAAAAATGGCAGAAGACGCTCCTCCAATACTGCTATATACTCTCTACTATTCATTCGTGAGCTTGTGAAAGCCAAATCAAGCGTTCCAGAAGAAGTGAACGCTCTCCAAACCATTGTGGATCCGCCTCCAAAATTCCGCTTAGAAAACATTAGTGGATCCTTTCGTAAATCCCTCCAATAGTGTCGAAATCCTTCTGGGCCGTCCAGATTAAATTTTTTTTCATCAGAAAAAATTATCTGAATGAGAAGTATTAACCAAAGATGTAAAATGAAAATAAAGTCGAACTTGCCTACCGAGGCCCAGCTTCTCTCCAAGTTTTTTCAACAAATTGAAGCCGTGCAGTTTTGTGGTGCGGTTTTAAGAACGGAATCTTCTTTAAAACTCCTCTCACAATGCACTCCAATGATTGCAGCGTCCGCCAAACAGTCATTCGTGACACAGGTTTACTGCAACTTGTCGCAAGGGTGGAGCATGAGGCAAACGAATTGCTAGCTTTCCCGATAATATGACGTTTATCGCGGTCGGACAACTTTGGTTTCCTTCCAGACCTACGCTTCACACCATATCCATTCGGATTTTCCAAAAATTTTGTGATAACACAACGTGTTCGGCCAATTTTCCGCGATATTTCGCTAACATTAAAGCCAATATCGTTTTAGGCTTTAATTCTTTCTTTTTCCTCGTCGGTTAATAAAGTTCCACGCGGCATTTTATTACGAATGAATTAAATTAATAAGTGAAATATGAAACAAAATTATTAGAAACCAATTCTTCCTCTCTAGCCGCACAAATTGGTATGTGTCGTATAATTTTGATACAGTTGCAGGCATGACGAAAATCGGGCTTTTGTGCTTTTCTTAGTGCTGATTGAAAACGAAAGATGCAATCAGAGATAAGAAGATCTCATTTTAAGCAGAATTGATTAAGCTTTCATTCTGCATACTTGATTTTGATGTACTATGCTTCTCCATCGACCTACGAGGGCCGAAACTCAAATTTTCGGGGTGTCGTATAATTCTGGGCAGGAGTGTACTAGCTCTTTTGTAAGCTACTTCTAATCTATATTTACTCTCCTTAGCATAGTCATCTATATTATAATATTGTCTCTATGTTATCTTTACTATTAAATTGTTTTGGTAAATTATTTGTTTTACCAAATACTAACTCATTTGGACAGTAATTATGTGCCATTTAGAGGGTCGTGGTGAAACAGAAAACGAAGTATTGAAGCCATACATCTGTAACGAAGTCACAACCCGGTATATATATAAAAATATGTAAATATAAGCTAAGCCTAAGTTCACTCCAAACACCCGCAAACCCACTCATTCTCCTCGAGCACAAGCCACTCACTCACACCCCGCAAGCGCGAGCAACAAATCACTCGAACACAAAACCCACTCAAACGTCGATGAGCTACGGAGGGGAAGACGAGCAAGAGAGAGAGCAACCGCCGATCGCCGGCAAAGGCGTCGGCACGCGCCAAAAGGGCGACAAGCTGACAAAAGCTGTATCCTCGGGAGTGGAAAATTACCACGCCACTGCCGATCGCCGGGAGAGCAGCAGCTTCGCCGCTACCACCAACGCATAGTGGAGCAACGTCACGAGCCAAGCAGCTTCCCTATTGGTCCGATCGGCACGCGCCAGAAGTGCGAAAACGGAGACCAGAGCGACGACGCATGCGCCGAAATACCCCGAGAAGGAGAACGGTGCTGCCGGCACGATCGCCAGCGGGAGTGAAAGGGAGGCAAAGTGACGCCACCGGCGACAAAGCCGACAGAGCTCCCGGCAGAATGAGGCCATGGTCAAGCTACGATAAGAAGAGCTTAAATTAATAAGTCTCGAGCTGCGAAACCGACCAGACGCGAAATTACAGAGTGCGAAAACCATAGTCCTGCGGTCCCGCCTCCACGCGGTTGAGCAACACGTGTCCGCCGTCGCGAGTGTTGCGCTACCACCGTCGCCCAGGACCTCGACAGGATCGTCGAAAGGACGCCGCCTTTTCCCCAAGGAGTGTGTGTTTGTGCGGGTGAGTGATGGCCGCGGGCCACAATTTGCTAGGGGCCGGAGAAAGGTGCCCGCCAAACTAAGGCCCTTCTCTTCCCCCCTTCCCCGCCGTTTTCTTTGGGCCGGCGGCCATATATATATATATATATATAACTCTTAGCACTTGTTACCGCCGGGTGAAGGAGCCCGCCGGATTAGGGCTCTTCCCCGCGCGCCGTTCCTTTAGGCCGCCGGCCATAACTCTATAAAAAATTAAAGCTAACATCGTGGAGATTCATCGCCTCTTAGATCTTGCCCCCTTAAGCTCCGGGTTGACCCAGTGTTCCCCTCCCTCGTTACTGGGCCCCTCCGCCGCTCGGAAATTCCGGGGGCGTAGGTGTGGGCCGTCCGGAAATTCCTCCGGGCCCACGGGGGTGCCCCGCGGCGCGGAAATCCTTCCAGGCGGGGCACAGGTGGACCGTCCGAAAATTCTTACGGGTCCCTGGGGGGCACACGCCGTTCGGAAATCCTTCCAGGCGTGGCGCATAGGCGGGCCGACCGGAAATTCCTCCGGGTCCGCAGGGACCGCCGATCGGAAATCCTTTCAGGCGGTTCCGAGGCTTTCTCTCTTTTTTTTTCTCCCGCTTAGCTCGACCCCCATTAAAAATAGTTAAAATTTCGGCCATTTTTGTCCAGGCTGCCGCAGCAATAAATAAATTACTGTGGGGACCTCTGGAGCCGCTGAGGTTTACCCCGGCCAGAGACGCTTCCTTACACATCCCAATCAGTTTTATCAACCGATATATATGAGCGTATGTGTTCGTTGAAAGTTCTATGACTACGTTCTATTGTTCCAACGGTCTGGTGGTGGTGTGCCGTAGATGTTATATTTTCAATTCCTAGATATTTGCATAAATCATTTATAATTGAATTCTTGTATTCTGTTCCCATTAGAGGTGCCGAAACATCGATGTTTGGAAGCATCGATGTTTCGATGTTTTTCACAAAAAACATCGATGTAACATCGATGTTTTCTAACAAAATGTATATTTGAATTAACACTTGAAAAAGAAAATAATATAAAAACAATGCGAATTCTTTTCACAGTGTAATAGGAAATTAAACTTATGTAAACATCCCATTTTGAACTGCGCGCCCTAAGTATAACCGAATTGTACAATGTATATAAAGTGTTATCGATCTATATAGAATTAAGCTAGATTATAAGAGTAAAGAAATACGGTCACTTGGATGTTGTAAAAAGATCGACCAACATGTGTGTAAAATAAAATAATAGCAAATCAATTAAAATAATAGCAATCCGACGCTATAACATTTAAAATAAAAACCTGGAATATTACACTTATAAGAGATCTGTTTCAACAGTCTACCTATAATTAGTACATATTGTATATGTAATCACTTTGTTGTCGATATGTTCAAATTTTTGTTTATAAATATAAATTTTCCCACTAAATCGGATTTGAGACCAGTTCGGCGATCGGAAATGATTTCTCCCGCTTTGCTAAAAGCCCATTCCGATTCAACCGAAGTTGTAGGCACACAAAAGTATTTCAACGCCAGTTCCTTGAAAGGTGCCATATTGTTTGAACTCTCCTAAAATTAAAAATATTAATTTAAATAGCTCATAGTACGAAATTAAAAAATTTACCTTCCAAAAAATGAGTGGGTCGCACTTTTCTGGCTCGTTCGCCATCTCAAGATGCTGCCGGAGCAAAACAAATTGAGTCCGAACGCGTGGTAATTAAAATATTTAAAACAAATTCTTCTAATTTGCATACCTTTAGCGTTGTACCTCTTCTTCTTGTTCTTGAAATAGTGACGAACCAAAAACATCGATAGTCGATTGAAAACATCGATGTTTTGGAAATTTTCAAAAACATCGATACATCGATGTTAGCATCGATGTTTCGGCACCTCTAGTTCCCATGTCCGTAATGAACGTCTTTATTGGACCGTACTTCAAAATAAATAGTTCAAAAATTGCTTTAGCGACAGTGTTCGCGTTCTTATTTGGAACTGGTATGGCAACTAAATTGTAAGGAAGCGTCTCTGGCCGGGGTAATCCTCAGCGGCTCCAGAGGTCCCCACAGAATTTATTTATTTCTGCGGCAGCCAGGACATAACGGCGGCCGGGGTTTAGCTAGATAATTTTAAGCGGGGTTCGAACTAGGCGGGGAAATGAGAGAGAGAAAACGAGAGGAAAAGCCTCGGAACCGCCTGGAAGGCTTTCCGATCGGCGGTCCCTGCGAACCCGGAGGATTTTCCGGTCTCAATGGTCTCAATGGCGATTAGATGGTCTCAATGTAAACCAATCTTCTAACTCTTGAAAATCTAAAACGCAATTAAATCGTTTTATAAAATCTAAACCTATAATCCCATCGCTTGGTAGTGGTGAATTAAAATCTACCAAGTGAAAATTGTGCGGGATTATATAATTTTCTGTCTGTAGCTCTACGGAGGCTTGGCCTTTCGAGTATATTACTCCTTTGCCTATGCCTTGGATACTAACTATTTTATCCCTGTTGATGTCATGAAAGACATCGGAATCAGTTCTTAATAGGGATATATCTGCACCAGTGTCAATTAAAAATGTTAGCTTTTCTAGTTGCTACATTTGTTAGTGTTATAAATATATTGAGACTGAGGTTTACTTTATGAACCTTGGCATATATTAGGTTTTTGCACCTAAAGGTCACTGCTGGTTTTCCGGGTTGCTTTGAACAACTCGGACTTGTCCATTATTGGCATTATTGTAGGAGTTGCTCCTTTGGCCTCCTCGATAATTACCTCTGTTATTGTAGCGCCGGTTATTGTTATTATAACCTCCGCGGTTTTGGCCGTCTCGGTTATATCCACCTCGGTGTTGTCCACCTCGGTTTCGATAACCTCCGCGGTTCGCTACATTATTATAATAGAGTACGGCGTTTGAATGCCCAGTTGCGTCAGTGCAACTGTTTACGAATTTCGAGATTGCATCGTTCATGTTGTTGAACGTGCCTGCCTGCATGATAAGTTTTACCTTATCTATTGAGCAATTTTTAGTCATTGCCTTTACAGCGTGTGTTACACTGTATTTGGCTGCCAGTTCTTGGGGTAGCCCATCACTAATATAGGCTCCTTCTAAAGCTTTAGTTAATAGCTCCACCTCTTGGGTGTAAACGTTCGCTGTTTTGCTTTTTTGTTGTAGGTTCATCAATTTTGCTGATAACACCTCAACTGATTCACCTTTAACAGCGGACTGAAGCTTGTTTATGACCTCAATTATTGTTGTCTCACTGTTAATTAGGTTTCTGGCTGACCCTTTTAGTTTTGTCTTAACTACTCCCATTCCTACAAAAGGAGACTCCCACCACCTTATGAATTTTTTCCCCTTACTAACAAATGGAATGGTCCAGACTCTCCTCAGAAATCAAAGAGGTACGAGTAGAATTTGATAAATCATTTAAGTGCTTAAATAAAAGCGCTGTAATATCAAATCAGACCAAGATAAAACACGTTGAGATTCTTATTGAAAAATACAATAAAATACGTGAATTAATCTCAGCTAATAAAAACAGGCTCAGCGGCCTAAACTGGGTGCAAGCTTCAGACATCTTAAAACGCTTGCGGGAACAATTGATTTGTGTATCAGATAGGCATAAATTATTTTTATTTTGCCCATCTATATTAAGTACACCGGCATCATTTGATCCATCAGTGTTGCTGTCACCGGACATTAAGGAGTCAGAAGAGACTATTAACGTGTCCGTACAACCTGCATCACTTGACCCATCTGTGTTGTTGTCAAGGGAAGTTAAAGAGTCGGAAGAGACTATTAACGTGTCCACACAACCTTCGTCATTTGATCCATCTGTGTTGCTATCAACACGTAACGTGCCCGAACAACCAGAAGGCATCCAGCCAAGTACAAATTTAACAATGGCTCAGACCAATATTGATTTTATAAACACAGCATCTAAGCTTATACCAGTTTTTGATGGTAAAGCGGAAAACTTGAGAAGTTTTTTGGATGCTCTCAATATAGTCGACACCATAAAAGGTGAACATGAGCAACTGGCTGTGTCGATAATTAAGACAAAACTAAAAGGGTCAGCCAGAAACCTAATTAACAGTGAGACAACAATAATTGAGGTCATAAACAAGCTTCAGTCCGCTGTTAAAGGTGAATCAGTTGAGGTGTTATCAGCAAAATTGATGAACCTACAACAAAAAAGCAAAACAGCGAACGTTTACACCCAAGAGGTGGAGCTATTAACTAAAGCTTTAGAAGGAGCCTATATTAGTGATGGGCTACCCCAAGAACTGGCAGCCAAATACAGTGTAACACACGCTGTAAAGGCAATGACTAAAAATTGCTCAATAGATAAGGTAAAACTTATCATGCAGGCAGGCACGTTCAACAACATGAACGATGCAATCTCGAAATTCGTAAACAGTTGCACTGACGCAACTGGGCATTCAAACGCCGTACTCTATTATAATAATGTAGCGAACCGCGGAGGTTATCGAAACCGAGGTGGACAACACCGAGGTGGATATAACCGAGACGGCCAAAACCGCGGAGGTTATAATAACAATAACCGGCGCTACAATAACAGAGGTAATTATCGAGGAGGCCAAAGGAGCAACTCCTACAATAATGCCAATAATGGACAAGTCCGAGTTGTTCAAAGCAACCCGGAAAACCAGCAGTGACCTTTAGGTGCAAAAACCTAATATATGCCAAGGTTCATAAAGTAAACCTCAGTCTCAATATATTTATAACACTAACAAATGTAGCAACTAGCAAAAAGCTAACATTTTTAATTGACACTGGTGCAGATATATCCCTATTAAGAACTGATTCCGATGTCTTTCATGACATCAACAGGGATAAAATAGTTAGTATCCAAGGCATAGGCAAAGGAGTAATATACTCGAAAGGCCAAGCCTCCGTAGAGCTACAGACAGAAAATTATATAATCCCGCACAATTTTCACTTGGTAGATTTTAATTCACCACTACCAAGCGATGGGATTATAGGTTTAGATTTTATAAAACGATTTAATTGCGTTTTAGATTTTCAAGAGTTAGAAGATTGGTTTACATTGAGACCATCTAACTTACATTTTCCAATCAATGTTCCCATACAGTTTAACTCTGGTAATAATTCAATATATTTACCAGCAAGAACGCAAGTCGTCCGAAAAATAGAGCTAACCTCGAATGAGGATAGCATATTGATCCCAAATCAGGAAATTCAAAATGGCATTTATGTTGCAAACACAATTGCCACAGCATCAAATGCATTTGTCCGTTTACTAAATACAACCAGTACCGACCAGTTAGTTAACATCAACAACTTGCAATACGAATCACTTTCGAACTATGAAATAGTTCAAACTCCTCCAAGCAATAGGGAAAAAACTGTCCTAGCTCAACTAACTAAGAATTTTCCACCCCAGTTCAAAACAGAACTGGTGGAAATATGCACCATGTATAGTGATGTGTTCGGTCTTGAAACAGAGGCGATCACAACCAACAACTTTTATAAACAAAAATTGAGACTGAAAGATACAGAACCGGTTTATATTAAAAACTATAGAAGTCCACATAGCCATCTGGAAGAGATCCAGAAGCAAGTAGGGAAACTGATTACGGATCGTATAGTCGAACCATCCGTATCAGAATATAATAGTCCACTCTTGTTAGTTCCGAAAAAAGCCCTTCCGGGCTCAATAGATAAAAAATGGCGATTAGTAATCGACTATCGTCAAATTAATAAAAAACTTTTGGCTGATAAGTTTCCTCTGCCAAGAATCGAAGATATTCTAGATCAACTTGGCCGAGCAAAATATTTTTCGTGTCTTGATTTAATGTCAGGATTTCATCAAATTGAACTTGATGAAAATTCAAGAGATATAACGTCGTTTTCAACGAGCAATGGCTCATATCGCTTTACGCGATTACCTTTCGGCTTAAAAATAGCACCAAATTCATTCCAGAGGATGATGCCAATGATGATGCCAATGATGATGACTATAGCATTCTCAGGACTTGAACCTTCCCAAGCCTTCCTTTATATGGATGACTTAATAGTTATTGGATGCTCAGAGCGACACATGATCAAAAACTCATGCGTGAAGTGACCTTTCTAGGTCACAAATGCACAGATAAAGGAATCTTGCCAGATGACAAGAAATATGACGTCATCAAAAATTATCCAGTCTCACATGATGCGGACAGCGCTAAAAGATTCATTGCATTTTGCAATTATTACCGACGTTTTATAAAGAATTTCGCCGACTATTCACGGCACATAACAAGATTATGTAAAAAGAATGTTCCTTTTGAATGGTCAATCGAATGCCAAACTGCATTCGAGCACCTAAAACATCACCTTATGCAACCAACTCTGTTACAATATCCAGATTTTAGTAAAGAATTTTGCATAATCACAGATGCAAGCAAACAAGCGTGTGGAGCGGTGTTAACTCAAAAGCACAATGAACTCCAACTTCCAGTTGCATACGCTTCAAGAGCCTTTACAAAAGGAGAAAGTAACAAGAGTACAACGGAACAAGAGTTAGCAGCTATTCATTGGGCAATAGTGCATTTCAGACCATATATTTATGGCAAGCACTTCACTGTCAAAACAGATCACAGACCACTCACGTATCTGTTTTCGATGGTAAATCCCAGCTCTAAACTAACCCGAATGAGGCTAGAATTAGAAGAATATGACTTCACTGTAGAGTACCTAAAGGGCAAGGACAATCATGTAGCGGATGCGTTATCAAGAATAACCATCGACGAACTAAAACACATGAATGCAACCATATTAAAAGTCACTACGCGAAATCAAAGTAAACAGAATAAATCCTGCGCAGGACATGAACAATTAGAATTGCCAAAGCAATCTATTGTCAACGCTTCTAAGCCCAACGTATATGAAGTCATAACAAATGACGAAGTACGTAAAGTAGTGACCTTGCGAATAACCGAATCCAAATGCTCATTAAAGCATGGAAATAAAGTTGTTGCAAGAATTGATGTTAGCGATCTGTACACCAATGGAATTCTAGACTTAGGTCAGTTCTTCCAAAGGCTTGAAACGCAAGCCGGTATACTTAAGATCAGCCGACTCAAAGTGGCACCGAGCGAAAAGATCTTTGAATTAACTTCAATAGAATCTTTTATCAAAATGGGCAATAAAAAACTAAAAACATTACGAGTAGCGCTACTCAAGCCGGTGACCCTAATAAAAAATACAAAAGATCAAGAAGCGATTCTGTTTACAAACCATGACGATCCCATACAAGGTGGTCATACAGGCATTTCAAGAACATTGGCCAAAATAAAAAGACACTACTATTGGAAAAACATGACACGTGATGTCAAGGAGTACGTACGTAGATGTCAAAAATGCCTGACGTCGAAAACAACGACGCACACAAAAACAACTATGACCCTAACTGACACACCAACTAAAGCGTTCGACAGAGTGATAGTAGACACTATTGGTCCACTACCTAAGTCAGAAAATGGCAATGAATATGCAGTCACCTTAATATGTGACCTAACTAAATATTTAGTTGCCATTCCAATTGCAAATAAAAGTGCAAACACCGTCGCAAAAGCAATTTTTGAAAATTTTATTCTGAAGTACGGTCCAATGAAGACGTTCATTACGGACATGGGAACAGAATACAAAAATTCAATTATAAATGATTTATGCAGTTATATGAAAATAGACAACATAACGTCTACTGCATATCATCACCAGACTTTGGGTACCGTTGAAAGAAGTCATAGAACCTTCAACGAGTACATTCGTTCATATATATCAGTTGACAAAACTGATTGGGACATATGGTTACAATATTTTGTGTATTGTTTTAATACTACACCATCAGTAACCCATAATTACTGCCCATATGAACTAGTATTTGGTAAGCCAAGTAACTTGCCAATACATTTTAATAAAATAGATAGAATAGAACCTATATATAATATAGATGACTACGCTAAAGAAGTTAAATTTAGATTAGAAAACGCGTATAAGAGGGCCCGTATAATGTTAGAAAATAATAAAATAAGACAAAAATTAGCATATGACAATAGGGTATCAGATTTTAAAATAGACGTAGGCGATAAAGTTTTATTGAAAAATGAAACAGCACATAAGTTAGAACCAGTCTATATAGGACCATTTGAGGTCATTAGAATAGAAGAAAGGAATAATATAATAATAAAAAATAAGAAAAATAAGGAACAAAAAGTTCATAAGGATAGGTTAAAACCAATATGAAAAGTATAATAATATTAATACACAAAAAAAAAAAATATAGTGAAGAAAGTAATTTTACACACATAAAAAAAAAAAAATAAAAAAAAAAAAAAAAAAAAAAAAAAAAAAAAAATAATAATAAATATATAGATATAAATATAAATAAAAATAAATACATAAATCGCTTAAGAAAATCGTATAAAATAACTTCATAGAATTACGTTATTTTTCAAAAGGAGGGAGATGTAGTATGCGCCTATGTAACATTAAGAACATTTAAGTACAAAAGTACTTAAAGCATACAAACGCATAGCACTGCGTTTATGCAATCAATAAGACCCAGACGGATGTAACATGATCATCCACTTTAAGGGGCCAATATATATTTGCACGGTCAGCGTTCCCACGCTTACCAAGTGCCAAATACATAAGTGCATAACTCTCTCTCCCAATCAGCATATATAGATATACGATATACATAAGTGAGCCGCTCCGCTGCTGGCGTAGCCGCAGCTACGCGGTTTAGCCTTAGGCGAAATGTATTTAAGGAACATATGAAATAATTAAATTAACAATTAAGAAAACACTTTCATTGGAGCGGGACCTTACCTGCTCCAATCAATAAAAACCCATTAAAACCAAAAACCGAAGTGTTTCATATTATATCCGAACACTGTTGTCACTGCGGGATCCCAGGAAACAAATTGGAGGACGAAACAGCAAAAAACGAACATAATTTCCCTCTGATTACCCAAAAAAAACTTCAACACATCACACATCTTCGAACACCTCAAACGAAACACCGAAACCTTTTAAAATGCAATACTCAACAATTCCTCAATCCACTATAAAAATATCAGCCACGACAGTACCCCGGCAAAAAACATTTCATGAGCAGACTCAATCAAATTCACAAGAATAAGACTAGGACACACCAATCTAACCCACAACTACATATTTAATAAAACTCCACCACCAATATGCACAACCTTCAACACCGACATTACAAATACAACAAACAAACAATTCAAAATGGATTTTTAATTAGTTTATTAAAAACAACCGAAAACTTTTGGTGGCAAGAATTAATAATTTTATTATGGCGAACTACGAGAGGCGAAAGAAAGAGGTGCGTTCGACTCGATTTTAAATTCCAACATAAATTCTATTTCCATCTAACATACTTAAAGCCTAGCTTAACAGAGATTGGCGAAGGTGGGGCGAATTCGCAAAGAGCGAGAGAGAGCTTTATTATGCTCCCGCCTTCGCCCTAAACTAACTTACATTGGACTTCAAAATATATCTTTTTCATAAATTCCCAACAATAAACAAAAAAAAATAAACGATAAAATAAAACAGATAAAAATCTGCCTTCAGCCAACACCGGCCCCGTTGAATGCTTCCAGGGCTTCAACCAACTGGCAGCGGCGCCAGCTTATGAATCGGCCTCCGAAAAACTGATCCGTCGCTCCTTCTAATGTCGACGATCCTGACCATGCCCCGTCCTCTCCTGCGTGCGTCTCGACGATCCGTCCCAGGAGCCACTGTTGAGGCGGCAGGTTGTCCTCTGCCACGACGACGAGCTGCCCCTCCTCGACGCTGTCCTGCTGCTGGTGCCACTTGCCCCGCACCTGAAGGCCCAGGACATATTCCCGGGACCATCGCCGCCAGAACATTTGCCTGACTGACGAGACAAGCCGCCATCGACGCAAGCAACTGAGACCCGCCTGGTCCGGGGTCCGGAGTGCTGGTGCTGCGATGAGGGGCCCGCCTGTCAGCAGGTGTCCGGGAGTTAGCGCCTCTCCGTCGCTTGGGTCCTGGCTGAGAGCTCCGAGTGGCCGCGAGTTCATTACCGCCTCGATCCCGACGAGGACTGTTCCCAGCTCTTCGGCGTTGAGGAGTGCGCTGACCACCGCTCGTAGGAGTAGGTGCTTGGCAGTTTTGACACCTGCCTCCCATAGTCCGCCCATGTGCGGAGCCCGAGGGGGTATGAACGCAAATTCGCATCCGCTTCTTGATGCGAATTCTCGAATTGCGTCCGCCTGCTCCTCGAGCCGCTCGCGAAGGGCCTGGAAGTGGCGACTCGCTCCGACGAAGTTCGTCGCGTTGTCGCAATGCACCGTCTGCGGACATCCTCGTCGACCAATGAACCTTTGGAAAGCCAATAAAAAGGAGTCAGTACTTAGATCGGAGACTATCTCTAAGTGAACCGCCTTGGACGCAAAACAAACAAATAAGGCAACGTAGGACTTGTACGGAGGCCTTCCTCGAATTTTCAATGTCGTATAGACAGGGCCACAAAAATCAACGCCACATATCGCAAATGGGCGGAGAGCACGGGTAAATTTCCCATCATTTGTGTCATCAGTCGAGGCTTGCATTTAAAGCAGCGTATACATGATCGAACTGTCTGACTGCAGAGTTCCTGAGCGTTTACGGTCCAAATACGCTGTCGTAGGATGCTCACAAGTGCTCGAGGGCCGACATGAAAGTTTGAATGGTGCAGATGCCGGACGTAGCTCTGTACAAATTGGGAGCGTTTCGTCAACAGCAAGGGAAATTTGGCATCGTATGATATAGGAGCGTTAGCTAGTCGCCCCCCAACTCGCAACAACGAAAAATTGCACCAAGTGCCCGTGTCCTCATGGATGAATGGGTTCAGTCTCTGAAGACTTGGGCCGACCTTGGAACCTTTGCGAACTTTTTCAATTTCTATTTGATACTCGTGCTTTTGTACTATTTCGATAATCTTATTAAACGCTTCATAATATTCAGTCGGTGACAGAGTTTCTTCGAAAACTATACTCTTGTCCTTGCATTTTCTTATAAAGCGGAACATGTAAGCGAACACTCTAAGCAGATTGAGGTGTGACGAGAATCCCTCGATGACATCCAGTAAATCGGAAGTTTGCGCAGCAGCGGTCAGTCCGACCACATTCTTCCTAGATTCCTGGCGCACGACTTCCTCATCCGGTTCGAGATGTGCATTTTTGGGCCAGTTTTCTTCTTCGTCCTTCAGAAATGATGGGCCAGTGAACCAGATCGACTGCCCTATTTCTTCGACGTCACAACCTCTCGAAACTATATCTGCTGGGTTCTGCTTTGTGGGGACATGCCGCCATGTAGCTTCTTCTGACCACTCTTGAATCTCCGCTACCCTGTTCGAAACGAATGTCGACAACGACGCACAATGGCGCAAAAGATACAGATAGGTTGCAAAAATCAACTTTTTGATGACAACGGATCGTAAAATTTGTTATTGCAGTCGACAGGTAATAGTTCAAAAGGGCTGAATCCAAAAAATTATTCAAATCGGTTTAGTATTTTAGAAGTTACACGTGTTCAAAGTTAAACCTTTTTTGGGTTGCAAAAAAAGCTTGTCGTTTTTCAAAAAAATTCTGACTTTGCGGTCGATTTTTAGGTAAAATATGTAACCGACCGGCATGGTTATGGTCTCTATCGAAAGAGTCATCAAATCTCGGTAAAACCAAGGTAGAATAAAATTATAATATTTTTTGCACGAGCAGGCATACCTGTTTTACCGAAGTACTAATTTTGCACCTATTTTTCAACTTTGATGGAAAATAAAAAATAGAACTTACGCCGACTGATGGGTTTGGCGTATGAGGTGTTGTTCCTGAATATGTTCTTTATCATAATCAAAAAAGATCGGGTCCCCCGACGTCCCACCCCGAATTTCCAAGGCAAAAGATACTTTCAACTCAGCGTCAAAAAGGGGCAGTTTCGATTCAATTCCTGACTTTCTAAGGACACGTAATGATTTGAAATGAATGTATAATGATTAATTATTCTTCAACAATATTAAATAATGTAAAATTGAATGATTATTTTGACCAAAAAGTGCATAAATGATTGAAAATTGGTCAAAAATTTGGTCAACAAAAAATAAATATTTTTTTTTTTGTTTAAAATGTATTATTTTTTTGTTTTTAAAACATTAAATATTCACCATATCAGCATTTTCAGAGAAAACAAATGAAAAGTGTTTTTCGAAATTGGATAAAAATTGAGAAAACTGCCTCAAAAAGCATTAATTTTCGAGTATAAAATCTACTATTTATCACACCATATAGCATGACGACTTAATCGAAAGGTATTACAATTACCTTTCAAATAAAAAAAAATTATGAAAATATCTCAACTGGTTCAAGAGTTATGATTTTTGCAACCCAGAACTATCTAATGCGCCACTGTGCGACGATGGATGAGATCGGATCCAGTAAAGAGTAACTTCAGAATCCGACCAGTACACAATTCGTTCGATAGGGACTTTTAATAAGGGTCTGATTCGGTGGCAGAGATCAGCAAGAAGGTGAGCGGCACATAACTCAAGCCTTGGGAGCGTTTTGGTCTTGAGCGGCGCTACTTTCGACTTTGAAGTCAACAACGATAATTTAAAACCTTCAGCAGTTTCGCTACGAATATAGACGCAAGCTCCATAAGCTCTCATGGATGCGTCGGCAAAGGCATGTCACTGTACTGGTGACATCGGGTCGGTATGCACGAACCGAGGAATAGATATCTCATCCAGTTGAGACAGAGTGCTTTTTAGCATATCACAAGCTGTTTCCAAATGCATCGGAATCGACTCATCCCAGTCTAACTTATTAAGCCAGAGTTCCTGCAATAGGATCTTTCCTTTAATTAATGGGACTTAATAAACCGAGGGGGTCAAACAGCTTCGATGTCACCGACAGTATGTTCCGTTTTGTCGCTCGGAGACCCATGACAGAAGTGTCAACTTTGAACTTGAAGGCATCTTCGCTAGGCAACCACGATATTCCTAGCGCCTTAGTTGACTCTGAATCCGAGATAGGTATCGACTTAACTGTGCTCTCAGATGCAGTGACCTCAGGTGAGTTTGAAAACCACTTTGTCAACTCAAAACCTGCTGTTTTAAGAATCTGAGACACTTCAGACTTAATTGTCTTTAGCTCCTCTACGCATGCAGCACCAGTTAACATGTCATCGACGTAAAAATCGGATCCAATTACGTCGGCAGCTCTAGGGAATGATAATTTCGCAGATTCACTCAACCTTTTTAAACACCGAATAGCCAGAAATGGGGCTGGTCCAGTACCATATGTGACGGTGTTGAGCTGGTATAATCTCAAGGTTTCAGAGGGGTCTCTCCTCCACACTATGAGTTGAAACTTCCTATCCGCTTCATTAACCATTACTTGGCGATACATCTTTTTTACATCGGCAGTCAGGGCATACCTGTGCAGCTGGAAGCGGAGTAGAGTGGAGTACAACTCTTCTTGAATTGTCGGCCCCACCATCAGGATGTCGTTTAAGGCCACCTGAGACGATGTTTTGCACGACGCATCGAACACGACGCGCAGCTTTGTTGACTGTAGGCGACCTAGGGCGAGATATTCTTCCATGAATTCCAAATACATGGTCTTCGTGTTAGGATCTCGAGACAACCTTCGCTCAAGCGACAAAAACCGCCGTTTTGCAACCTGGAAGGAGTTGCCTAATCCATTTGGATCAGATTTAAACGGCAGCCTAACTTCAAACCGACCTGATGGCAATACCTGAGTAGTCTTCCTGTAATGGTCTTCACATAACTTGTGCTCAGGCGACAGAATTTTCTTTGGATTTGGCATTTCCTCCAGCGACCAAAATTTCTGTAGTGTGCTGTCAATCGATACTAACGGTTCTTCACTACAACTGAAACTATTCACAACTTGTTTCGGGACTGCAGACTTGTATCTGCCCGAAACAACCCAACCAAGAAGGGTCTTTTGTAGAGTTGGATAGTCAGGACCTTGTCTAATTTGACCAACAGCCAGCAATTCGAAAAATGATTCGGCTCCTATCAACATATCAATCTTTTGTGACTTGTAGAAATAAGGGTCTGCTAATGGTAGGTTCTTCGGGATCTTCCAATCACTGACGTTCACCGACTGATCAGGATGGTATCCGGAGATCGATTTTAAGATCCAGAAATCGAACGAGAACTCACTACCATTTATTCGCGACTTCACCACTGTGTGTACCTTTTTCTTGACTTGAGAATTGGACTCGCCAATACCAAGCAAGTTGATACACGACTCCTCTCTACGAATCTGTAAGCGGTTCGCCAGTTCTTCCGTAATAAAATTAGTTTGAGACCCAGAGTCTAGTAGAGCTCGGGCTAAAACGAATTCTCCGTTCTTTGTACGGACGCTTACGATTGACGTAGCCAAAATCACCCTGTCCAATGACGTGGCATGCATAACATGAGACGTGGAAGGCTGATCTTGGTTAAAAGGAGGAAAAATATTCTCTTGGGGGGGTGGCAACGCTAAACTGTTCTCAGGCACTGTATATCGATGAAGAAGAATATGGTGTGAGCGGTCACACGCTCGACACTTTTTGCCTTTGCATTTGGAAACAGTATGGTCTTTTCGCAGACAATTGATACATAAGGAGGCAGACTTCACAAACTCGAACCTCTGCATTACAGAGAGGCGCCCAAACGGGCTACAATTCTGTAGCATATGATCTGCTGCATTGCAATAGCTACAAGTTTGCTGAGGCTTGCTGTTGGAGGAGGAACACGAAAATGAGCTAAGATTATGTGGCTTGCTCGACACTAATTTATCTTGCTTCGGCTTTGTCGATTCTTCAGCTGATAAATGCTGATATCGGCGATTAAACATTTTTTCGAAATCGGACCAAAGCGGCAAGGTTTCATAATCGAGCTGTTCCTCCCATTTTTGTTTGGTCACTGGGTCGACTCTATTCAATACCAAATATATCAACATTGCATTCGAAAGTTTGGTATCATCTCCTATCGATAACAATGTTGATATATTATTCATAAAGATGAGGCATTCGTTATCGTAAACCTTTTTTAAACTGGCTAGTGCCTTTTCGTAATTGCTCTCGGTGACTTGGTAAGCTTTAATGGTTCCTAAAGCTTCACCAGAGAGACATGAAATTAAGTGGTTAAATTTTTCGATAACTGGAACGCTGCACAGTGGGCGATTTGGCCAATCCAGCGAAAGAAAATGAATAACTCAAAAAATAAAAGATTTTTCAAAAGAAAAATTTTTTTATCGTAATAATAAGTTAAAAAGCCATACAAAAAATTATTTTTTTTTAAATTTAATTTTTTATTTTTAAAAATAAAAAAAAAATTTTATTTCTTAATTTAACAAAATTTTTGTTTTCTTTTTTTTTGTTTGTTATTTATTTTTAAGTATAAAAAAAATTATTCGGAGTCGCTGCTCCAATCAGATCCTGATATTTCGCCCTCCTTTACAAAGCCCAAAAGCAGCATGCCATACTGAAAAAAGGGCGCTTCTGGACCAATTACATGATTTCTGCAATATGAAATATATTAGATGACGCACTTTGACGCAGCTAAGTTTGGTCATTTTGAATAGAGGACGATTCATATTTTCAAATGTATACAGAATGATCGCGGACAAGTACGGTCAATATTACTTCTATTCCACAGAAGTTAACAATTATTCACAAAAAGGGTAATTTAAAGCTTACCACATTCAATCACCATTTAATAATTCAACACTTATTACAGGTCACAAAACGTATTTTTTCTATTACTACATACCTGAATTCTTGTAAATCCAAAAAAAAATCTTCGAAAAGGTTAAAATTTCAATTTTTACAAAAGAATTGAAGTTCGTCGAAAAAACGCTGGAAAGACTTATTATGATTGCAGCGAAAACATATGCTCACTTTGAAAGCTCACAGCTGATCAAATATATCGATTAAAACAAAAAAAATAGTATTTTTGTGCTAATTAAATATTTAGTTATCGGCGGGAATTCAAATTTTGAAACATTTTAACAAAAAATTTTTGAATTTCCTGTCGCTAGATCGGCCAAATCGCCCACTGTGCGCTGGCGTCTTTATGAACCAAAGTTTCGAAAAGGCTGATGAAATTTTTAAACTCCGAATAATCTCCACTGAATTTTGGCAATGCCAAATTCGGCAGCCGCGCACGAGTTGGAGCTACAGTAGCTAATCCCGGAGTTTCGTTGACGCTTGCTGCCTTCAAGGCAGATAAAAGCGACATTATTTTCGCCTTGGTCACTATACCAAGTTCCTCCAACTCGTCGCCAAATTCATCGCCACTATCTATTTCTTCTATCTGTTCTTGTAGTTGAGTTGCCTTATGAATTGAAGCATTTAAGTTTTCTAGTCGACATTTTAATTCTTCCTCTAATAACGGAATCGATCCCGCTTCTAATCGCTCATTTAATCGGCGAATTGTTTTGACCCGACTTTGGAGCTTGCGTCTCAGCTCTCCCAGAATCGATTTATTTTTGGTTTCTAGGCTCATTTTAAATTAAATATTTAAATAATTAAAATATTATTTCAAGAAGTGGCCGAAACAAATTATCTCAAATCAGACCGATAATAATAATTTAATCACTTTCGAATTAACAATTATAAATTTATTAAATAAAAAAAAAATAAATTATTTTAAATTTAATAAATTATTTATTTAATGTTCGAATAGTATTAAATATTTTTTTTGATGAGAACAACGAAAATTATTTAAATTCAAATCAAGTCACGCAGTATCAATTAATAGTGGGTGCGAAATGACGCCGAAAAGGGTATACCCGCAGAATATAGGGTAGCGCGTCACTTGGCGGTCCGCTAATCTAAGCGCGCCAACGAAAAGGGCCAAACAACAACAACGCAGGTAGCGGTGCAAAAGCGAGAGCGAAAACGAAAAATTCACCGCTGCAGCTGCTAGTATATAAGGCTGTATGTATGTATGTATGCGCAAGCTTGGATTAACTTCCCAACTATTAATGCGAGTTTTAACGAAGAGGGGAAAGGGGGCGACAGTGATTGCAGTACACTACAAAAAAACAATAAATAAATGTTGCGTCCAAGAGCGGTTCAATGTTTATGTATGTATGTTATAAACAATATAAATTGAATATTTTTCATGCAATCTAGCTCTACTATTGATACGTATGTGCCAAGAATTGAAAGCGAGGTGCAATATTTCAGCACAAGACAATAAACAATTAAATTTGTCTCCAACTCAAGCTTTCAATTTGTTGCACAAATACCTCTGATTTCCTTTGGGTACTTTGAGCAGCCACTTTCCTTTACGGTGAAAATCCCTCGGTGGTGGCAGCAATTTTCAGGAACCAGGAATCAGGTATTACGCGACCGGCACGAATATGTTTAAAATAAATTTATTTAAACACAAACTAAGCGCGTCGCGGGCAACAATTATTTTTGATTGAATTTGTAGGCACTAAAGCACACAAAAAAAATAATTTTAATTGCACTTTTGATTTTGCATATATATGCAATATATATATGTTTACGTGTCACTGTCACTTCAATTGTTGCCGTTTTTTAAATTTAACTAATCTTGTCCACCCGGGGGCGCCATGGATTTTTAATTAGTTTATTAAAAACAACCGAAAACTTTTGGTGGCAAGAATTAATAATTTTAATATGGCGAACTACGAGAGGCGAATGAAAGAGGTGCGTTCGACTCCATTTTAAATTCCAACATAAATTCTATTTCCATCTAACATACTTAAAGCCTAGCTTAACAGAGGTTGGCGAAGGCGGGGCGAATTCGCAAAGAGCGAGAGAGAGCTTTATTATGCTCCCGCCTTCGTCCTAAACTAACTTACACTAGACTTCAAAATATATCTTTTTCATAAATTCCCAACAATAAACAAAAAACAATAAACGATAAAATAAAACAGATAAAAATCTCCCTTCAGCCAACACAAAAAATTACCTCATTTGAAAATATTCATCACACTATGCAATTCTAAAAAAAATACAAAACTTTACCACACAATATAAATATAAACAATCATATTCATTAATATCAGCGCTACATCTAAATAACTTAGCTTTAAACAAACTATTACATAGTTATCAATATTAAATTAAGAATCTCACTTGTACATACATAATACCACTAAAAACAAAAGTTTATAATCAGCTGCTATAGCCAATTAAGATTTTGCTTAATTTTTATTACGTGTTAATTTCTCAATAATAATAATAATAATAAATAATAATTCCAAAACATAAAACTGAAATTTACTACAAATTCAGTCCACTTCTACTAAAAGTAAATATATCCAAAAACCCGCGGCACAGCAACGCCGACATAATTTGTGCATTTATTTATCTATTCTTCAGCTCTATCCTGAGCTGAGCTACATCCAAATAAACATATATGTATTTATTGTCTTTCCATTGCTCTATTCTGAGCGGCGCCACATGCAAGCATAGACAGACATATACACATTTCAATTACATACGTAATCGTATGCAAGTCGACGCTCCGATTTTTGGCAATTTTTTCGCCATATTTTTTTACACGCTTTTTTTCTAGACGTAGTGTGATTCCGTAAACTCTTCCTATCTTTTCCTCCAGACTTTCAGTCCACAGAGCTTCCAATCCGCTCTCCAAAGCTAGTTTTAAGACTTCTTGTATCGAATACTTATTTACCATTCTACCAATAAACACCGACGCACGTCGCGCAAAGCCCCGAATAGCTTCTACGTGTTTTACTTATCAAGTGCATTCCATTAAAGTATAAAAAGATTTTCCCGATTCGAATATGGAGATTGCCAAATATGGGTTTTGCCAGTTTTTCTAAAGCGCATAGATCAAATGGAATGGATTGTTCTTTACAAACAACACCTCTTTAATTTCAGCATCTACGATCGCCTCCGAGTATAAACCTCTCACTATAATGTTGTAGAAGGGTGTACAAGCTATCCCAGGACAATGGAGCTAAAGGATAAAGATATATTGAGTCAAGGTTGCTATTTTGATTTGAGCAGCACTGAGGCATAATGAAAGGTGGTGGAAATGATTCAAGCCGTTTTTACCAATAATGCCGCGCCTCCTCTGGCCAAAAATATGTGGAATGCACGGGAACGATCATATAAGAGGAAGCTGCAGTCAGTGTAAGTGCAAAGGTCGGTCTCGGTGATACCCATGACGTTAATGCTGAAGAAAAACCAGAAGTTCCACCCTATTAAAAAAGAGAGCCACTGCAGTATTGGCGATGAAGCAGTTGGGAACGAGCGTTCGGTCCATTTAAAGATCTCTAACAACAAGTTAGCAGCAGCACGAGGTGGTCTACAGTGCTTTACAGGTCCTTGAGCAACTAAGTAATTTTGGAAAAGGCCCAAGGCAACTGAGTTCGGAGCCAGAGTTAAGTTACCAAGGTTGTGGGTGCGACAGATTCATCTCAAGAACTTCTACACCTACCAAAAAAAAAGCAGCAAGGGACTCCAAGTAGTACTAAAAGGAATCTTACCTGACGTTGCCCCCTCTAAGATTCAAGAAATGTTCCGCAAACAAAGATGACCCCCAACAGAAAAAATATGGCAACTGTGGAGGAAACCATACGCCAAACTAAAGAGGCTGTGCGGTCAACAAGTAGCTGAAAAGTCGCATGCGACGAGCGACAGCTACGCGCCGAAGCATTAGAACAGGAATGGAAAATCCACCCCAGACACACTCAGAAAATGCTCTGCAGGTTCCAGGATCCATGGGTTCCAGGGTTCCGCACACAAATTGTAAACTATGATGTTTACCAACCAACAAAGTATGATGGAAATGATATAATTTATGAAAACAACTATGCTTCAGTTTGCTTCAGTTGCTTGTAGCACAATAGTCAAAATAATAAATGTCTAACCTACTTATATCCACTTCCACATAAGAGGTTACACCTCCTACCGCACAGATCATCCGGATGGCAGGGCCCACGGCGAAACCGGCATCTATATCAGAGAACGCATCAAACACCACTATCACCAAAGGATTGCAACAAATTACTTGAAAGCCACGTCCATAAAAGTGCACTCAGGAAACGGCAAAACACACGCACTGGGGATCACGCCTCGTACTTCCAAGGAAAGGCAACTGTATAATGCACTTATAAAAGTGAGCAATAAACTATACTACGTGTCTTCTGCCAGCCCCACATATTGGCCTGCAGACCCAAGAAAGATCCCAGATCTAATTGATTTCGCGGTGACAAAAAAAATCCCACGCAATCTAATAAGCGCCATAGCTCTGCCGGATCTCTCTTCTGACCACTCGCCTTTGTTGATAACCCTTCTTCAAAGCCCAGAAATTACGGACCACGCCTACAGGCTGACGTCGCACAGCACTAACTGGATGAAATACAGAGCTCCCACATTGAGCTAACTCCTTAACTAAATATCGAAGCGGACATCGACTGCTCTACCGTCGCCCTGGAAGAGGTACTCGTCACAGCAGCCTGGATCTCAACCCCTAAACGGAAGGATGTGAAAATTAAGAAGTTCAGAACCAACCGGCAAATTGAACAGCTGGTTCCGGAAAAGAGGCGTCTGCGACGAGCGTGGCAAACCACCAGATCGCCATGCGCAAAGCAACGTCTTACTGAAGCCATCCGCAATCTAAACCTGGCAAGATGCTGAAAATGAACAACTTAAATATATTAAACAACTATCGCCAAGTAGTACAAAGCATCCCTTGTGGAGGGCTCACCCAAATCTAAGCTCTCCAATTGAAACCGTCACCCCTACAAGGAATTCGTCAGGATGCTGGGCCCGCAGCGAGAAAGATAGAGCCCAATCCTTTGCCTTACATCTCATAGGCGTCTTCCAGCCGAACCCCGAAGCAAGTGCTTATGTTCTTCCGCAAATCCACCTCTAAACTGAATCCATGCGAACTACATTTCGGCACAACGAGATCACAAAAGTCATCAGGGAGATAAAACCAAAAAAGGCTCCTGGCGTTGACCTAATAACTTCAAAAATTATAATGGAACTTCCGAACTGTGTTTTTGAGGTCCTCAATGGAATCATAAGTCTCGGCTACTAAATGGAAAAAATTTATTATTTTAATGATACCGAAGCCCGGAAAAGATCACACGATTCCGTCATCTTACAGACGAATAAGTTTATTATCATGCCTGTCCAAATTATTAGAAAAATGCCTTCATGCGCATAACACCATATATGGGAACCCACAACATTATCCCAGCCCATCAATTTGGCTTCAGAGAAAAACACGGAACTATCCAACAAGTAAACAGAATAACATCAGAGATTCGCACTGCCTTCGAGCATAGGGGAATATTGCAGCGCGATATTCCTCGATGTATCTCAAGCATTCGACCACGTCTGGCTCAAAGGTCTCATGCATAAAATAAAAACACACTTGCCTGGGTATACTCATTAACTACTTAAATCCTACCTCCACAATAGAGCCTCCGCAGTGAGGTGTAACACAACAATTTCCGACAGCTACACTATCGAAGCTGGAGTCCCACAAGGCAGCGCTCTTGGGCCAACTCTATTCGTTCTTTACACAGCGGATATCCCCACGAGTGACCGACTAACAACATCCACCTTCGCTGACGACACTGCGATCCTTAGCCGCTCCAGATGCCCAGTCCGTGCAACAACCCAACTCGCCAACCACCTCGTGTTAGTCGAGAAGTGGCTATCTGACTGGCGTATTAAAATAAACGAACAAAAGTGTAAACACATAACGTTTACTCTTAACAGACAAACTTGTCCTCCGCTCTGCCTGAGTAGCACGCAGATCCCCCAAGTTAATGAAGTAACGTATTTCGGCATCCACCTCGACAGACGTCTAACATGGCGTAGATATATCGAATGCAAGAAACTGCACCTATAACTGAAAGCAGCCTCCACTAGATTATAAACTCCCGATCGCCCTTGTGTCTGGACTACAAGGTCCTGCTGTACAACTTCACTCTTAAGCCAATCTGGACGTATGGCTTTCAGCTTTGGGGGAAAGCGAGCAGAACAAACGTAGACATCATACAGCGCGCCCAATCAAAGATCCTGCGAACTATCACTGGGGCACCATGGTTATTCGTAACCAACACATCCACAGGAACCTCGGAATTCTCGCAGTAAAAGATAAAAAAGACAAGCAAAAAGCGTCCTGCAATGAAAAACTCTCTGCCCACCTAAATGCTCTAGCAAGGGTCTTGACTCGGGTCTCCAGCCTGCAACGTACAGACCTTCCAACCCAGCCATAATTTGTCAGGGCCACTGTTCAGTCTACATGACTCCTAGTTAGGTTATAGTATATGATTTGATACATTTACTGTTATTCTCGAAAATGAGAAGATTCAATAAATAAAAGCAATGTATAATAATAATAATAAATGTTAGGGGAGATCTCCCTACAGAGACTTAAGGCACTGCGACCAAGTGGTCTTTTGTGCCTATGTTACTCCCTATTGAGACAAGAGTTGCTCAGCCTCCCTTATGAAGGCTAGCAGGTCTCTTGTCGAGCCGTGCCTGATCTGCGAGGCTGTCAAGAACTCGCTATGCAGGTGCCTCCTTCTGGACCAAATAATGGCTGGACACTCACAGAGAATGTGTTTGGTCGTCTCGTCGTCTTCTTTACAGAGCCTGCACTCCGTATCCGAGGACAGACGCATTTTGTGAAGATGGTAGTTCAAGACATGGTGGCCGGTGAGGTAGGCTACCAAAGGTCTTAGGTCCATCCTGGAACACCCATCAGTGTTTCTGCCCAAGAGCGGAAGTATCAGCTCTTTAGCTTGACGACATCCTGAGCTGGATATCCAACGCCTGGACTTAGCTCCTTTGACCCATCTTCCAACCATATCGTTGGCAGCGGCCCACCCTAAGCCACAGAAAGGCCCCGGACCGTGTAAAGGAGTCGCTGAGCCGGCTCTTGCCAGTTCGTCAGCGTTTTCGTTGCCGAGAATCCCGGCATGACCGGAAACCCAACACAAAGTTACCCTGTTCCCAGTGGAGAGTTGCTGGAGGCTGGTCCAGCAGTCCGTGACGAGTTTGGAGCTTATCCTCCAAGAGGATAGCGCTTTAATCGCCGCTTGGCTATCAGAATATATATTTATTGTAGCTCCTCTCATT
Organism: Drosophila bocqueti; assembly: GCA_018151655.1. Lineage (NCBI taxonomy): Eukaryota > Metazoa > Arthropoda > Insecta > Diptera > Drosophilidae > Drosophila > Drosophila bocqueti. The sequence continues at coordinate 287,344 of JAECXF010000289.1, read as the reverse complement.
CTTTTGGCAAGGATGAGTTTGGAGCAGGCCTCAATGGCATGAATCTCTGACTGAAAAACACTGGGCCATTTACCTAGTGGAATCGAGACTCTGGTGTTAGGTCCAACGATCCCCGCACCCGCCCCTTGCACAGTTTTGGACCCATCACTGAACCACTGCAGGCTTCCAGGGTCACAGCAAGGGTTGCCATTATCCCATGCCCTACGGTGTGGGATGAGAGTCCTAAATTTCGCCCCGAAGTAGAGTTTCGTGGTAATGAGATCTGTTTGGCTGCAGATCTCTAAGCCAGAAACATTTTTCAAAATCCTGACATGACCAGCATCATCTGTCAGTAACCAAGATGTGAGTTTGATTCTAAGAAGGCTTCTAGCGGCTCCTTCTTGTATGTGAATGTGCAGCGGAGTTAATCCAATGATTTTCTCCATCGCCACAGTTGGGCATGTGCATAAAGCTCCTGATAGAGATGCACACACTAGTCGCTTCAACTTGCTACACTTCTGAATGGCCGAGGCCTGCTGCCTGACCATCATGCAGTAAAGCCACATGATGGATTTGGAGTCAAGGCCCCACGTCTTACCATATAGTCTACGACATGCCCATAAAGCATTTGTGGCCTTGGTAGTCGTCTTATTGAGGTGAGAGTTCCAGTTGAGTCGCTTATCTAGAACAACTCCCAGATATTTGACCTCCCTGGAGAGTTCTACGGGAGTCCCCCCAAGGACAAGGAGGCCAATGTCATTGGTGTACCGTTTGGTAAACGGTACGACAACCGCCTTGTGCGGGTTGATGTTGAGACCCACGTTTGTGCACCAGTCGAGGACCAAATTGAGTGCCCTTTGCATCAATTCGGAGACAGTGTTGCCGAACTTCCCTGTGACTACAATGTCCAGGTCGTCGGCATACCCAATGGCATCGATTCCCTGGTTGTGTAGTTTTTCAAGGAGTTTGTCCACCACAAGTGACCATAATAGGGGAGACAACACTCCGCCTTCTGGACACCGTCTAGCCGCGTTTATACGGACCGTTGTCGCATCTAACGTGGAAGATTTCGCGTTGTCGTAGCATGGCTTCTATCCAGGCTACAGTTGCTGCATCAATATTCCTACGAGATAGAGCTCTGGAGATTGACTAATAGCCAGTGTTGTCAAAAGCGCCTTCCACGTCCAGGAAGGAGTACAAAGCAATTTCCTTGGATTGGAAGGATTTCTCGATTTTGCTGACTAAGTGGTGTTGAGCGACCTCTGTCGATCCGCCTTTGATGTAGGCGAATTGGGTTTTGTGTAGCGACTTGGTGGTCTGGAGAGTGCACCTTACGTGCAGGTCCACAAGCCGCTCAGCAGTCTTGAGAAAGAAAGACGAAAGGCTTATCGGTCTGTATGACTTGGGTGGATCAAGAGCTCGGTTGCCTTGTTTTGGAATAAATACCACGTTGACTCTCCTCCAAGATTGTGGTATATATCCCCATGCAAAGCTGGCTCTAAGCAGACCGACAAGTGGGGAGATAATTATCTCAATGCTATGTTGTAGCAAGGCTGGAAAAATCTGATCACCCCCCGGGGCTTTGAAAGGACTAAAAGATTTTACTGCCCACCTGACCTTGTCAGGATCGAAGATAATACCGGACAGGCTGTTGTCGCGCCTATTCGGTGGAGTGGATAACCCATTTGGTTCGCCATGCGTGTATATCCGAGACCCTGGGAAATGCACCTGAAGCAAGAGCTCTAGCGTTTCCTTGCGGTCCTGGGTGAAAGAACCATCTGTTCTCCGTAGAAGCCCCACCCCATTTGTTGAGCCCTTAGCAAAGACCTTTTGCAGTCTAGCTGCTTCCGAAAGTGCCTGCATACTTTCGCAGTAGTTGCGCCAGTTTTCCCGCTTAGGTCTTCTAATATTTTTGTTGTACTCCGTGAGAGCACTCCTATAAGTGTCCCAGGAGTTCCGATTTGCCTTGGCTCTATTAAAGAGCCTGCGAACTTCCTGTCTCTGATTCGCAAGCCTATCGCTCCACCAGGAGACCTCGCTGTACTGTCCTGGAAGGAAGTGATTAGCACGTCACTCACAGACGCAAAGTTGGTGGTGAGTTGGTCAGCTTTCATAGCCACAGAGGCTGTGGACATGTTCCAGTTGGTTTTCTTCCGATTGTATTGCGAAGTATTGAGTTCAATTTGGCCAGGTAAATCAAGCCGGATGTGCTGGTGGTCTGATAGCGTGGCCTCATCGGTAACCCTCCAGTTCGTTATGCAATCGGATAGGAAATTAGTATCCTCCCGGATAGCGTTTATGAAAGTGGGTTTGCACCCTCTATTGACTATATCTAATTAACTACACAATATATATTCAAGAAGGCACTCACCCCTTTTGTTGACATCACTGCTACCCCATATGGTGTGATGCGCGTTGGCGTCGCAGCCGATAACCAGGTGTTTCCCGGCTGTACGGCAGAAGCTGACAAGCTTCTGGACCTCCATCGGCGGAGCTTCGTCAGTGTCTCCGGGAAAGTAGGCGGCCGCCACCACTACTTCTCGGACGCCTTCCGCTGTAGCCACCTCTATTGCCGTTGCAACCAGATCCCTGCAGATTAAGTTTGTTAGTGGGAAATGCTTTACGTTTTGCGCCTGACCCACTCGGCTGCATTGTTGTCGTAGCAGACGAGCAACAGCCACTCAGCTCTTGGAACACATCCCTCGAACTGTGGCCTCAAACCAGCTGTCTCCGAGGAGAGAGTGGTTTTCAGGATCGCCGCCTTGAGCGTAGCCATATGCTCCGCTGTTAGGGTCGGCGATCCGCCAGTCGAGGCGAAGTCGAGCTTGACACCACTGGCCATCCGACTGTATGACGGCGCTGTCGGCTCTGAATGAGCAATTCTCGGCTTCTTTGACAAACCGGACTCCGGGGTCGTGTCAAAAGATCTCTCCCGCTTGGCCTTGGCCGCGACGGGAGGAGGAGCTTTTGCCGCCTGGAGAGCCTCTGCTCTCGGGAGCCCCTTTGCGAAAGCTGCCTTAAACAGCTTCTTTTCGCGGCTTGTCAACTTGACGAAGGCGACCTCGGAAGCCAGCCTCATCCGCTGGAGCCGAGTGCCCGCATCCTCCAGATCCAACCCCAAGGAGGTTGAGCAGGATGCGTCGTCGGACGATGGCGGGGTGACTTCCTTGGAACTTGAGGCCGATACCTCAGGTTCCCCTAGGGTCACCACGTCCTCCGTCGACGAGAAGGAGGCAGAAGCCACCCGTCCTGAGACGGATGGTGGCGCTGCCGGAACCCCAATCGTGGCGGGACCAACATCCGCGCATATGGGGGTGGGCGCCGGCAGCACGTCAGCTGCATTGCCTTGATTGGCCGTGACCGTGGAGGTTGAGGCCTGGGGTGATGCGGTCAGAGTCACATCAAGCTCATTTTGAAAATTTGAGTCATCCATAAATGAATCCCACGAGTGAACGGGAAGGGAGGTCACCCGCGGCATAGCCCGTGTACCGCGGGAAGTCCACTATTTAAACTGGAGGAGGACAGGTATCCAGAGTCCGCATACTAGCGACTGAGCGCCCCCTCGGCCATGAATCCCTCGGCATATGCTGTTTCACCTTGGACTGGGGAATTTTATAAAGAGTTATCTTCTGTTAGCCCGACTACCATTGGTCAGCACCCTTGGTCGAGACATGACCAACACAAGGGTCTGCTTCCAGCCGCCCTCGCGTGGAGAGTATAGTCGCACTTCCGGCAGTGTGTGCAGATACGGCGCGTACTACCAGTGTAGTTACACGTGATTCCCCTTGCACACCTGTCGGCTGACGGCCAAAAAGCAATGTATAATAGGAAAACAAAAAAAAAACCAGTCCGACGCCTTTCTTGGCAAGTGTAGTTGAGGTGTCGTTACCATCGATGCCATGGTAGCTGGGAACCGAGCAGATCCACACTGACGTAGTTATGCAAAGGATATATAGTGCCTCCTTGCTCTCCAGTACATTTTCGGAACTGACCGCTAACGATTACATGGATCTGATCACCGCTTGGCTGTCTACGAATAAAGTGACCGCCAAACGTGGGCGATCTATGCTCTGCCCAAGCTCTGTCGCCTTTCCGATGGCGAATACTTCCGCCAATATACATATACGACAGCCGCATTTCAGGGGCTGTAAAATATATGCCCTCTCATTCTCCTACTTCCATCTTGAAGCTGTCGGTCTAAATATTGAGGTGTTGAGCATGGTCCAGACCTGTTTTCCAGTCGTCAGGTCCGGGCACGTTCTGAGTATTTTGTAGTCAGATATGCTCATGTCTCTACGCAACCTGGGAATCGATGACATTGGGTATGCCGACGAGCTGCCCATTGTAATCACAGGGAAGTTCGGCAACACTGTCTCCGAATTGATGCAAAGGGCACTCAATTTGGTCCTCGACTGGTGCACAAACGTGGGTCTCAACATCAATCCGCACAAGGCGGTTGTCGTACCGTTTACCAAACGGTACACCAATGACATTGGCCTCCTTGTCATTGGGGGGACCCCCGTAGAACTCTCCAGGGAGGTCAAATATCTGGGAGTTGTTCTAGATAAGCGACTCAACTGGAACTCTCACCTCAATAAGACGATTACCAAGGCCACAAATGCTTTATGGGCATGTCGTAGACTATATGGTAAGACGTGGGGCCTTGACTCCAAATCCATCATGTTGCTTTACTGCATGATGGTCAGGCCAGCTACCATGTCTTGAACTACCATCTTCACAAGATGCGTCGTCCTCGGATACGACGTGCAGGCTCTGTAAAGAAGACGACGAGACGACCAAACACATTCTTTGTGAGTGTCCAGCCATTATTTGGTCCAGAAGGAGGCACCTGCATAGCGAGCTCTTGACAGCTTCGCAGATCAGGCAAGCCTCTACAAGAGACCTGCTAACCTTCATAAGGGAGGCTGAACAACTCTTGTCTCAATAGGGAGTAACATAGGCACAAAAGACCACTCGGTCGCAGTGCCGTAAGTCTCTGTAGGGAGATCTCCCCTAACATTTATTATTATTATTATGCTCATGTCTCAACCAATTGATTTATGTCCTTGTAGGCGTTGTGCCGCCTTTCCTTCTCCTTCCTCCTTCAGATGCGCCTGGATATCTGGGTCGATTCCCATTGTGGTTTCGAGTGCTATTGTGGGGGTTAGCCTCAATGCCACTGATATGCCGAGCAGTGCCTGCCGCTGGATTCTTTCCTTACGATTGTTTTACCTCTTCTTTCCCATAGCTTGGTACCACACTAAGACTCCATACAGCACAGTTGAACGCTCCACTGATATATATACCCAGTGCATTAAACCGATCGAGAGATCCCATTTGCTCCTAAGCATCTTACTGAATGCATATATGGTGGTCTTTTTTACACTCTTTAGTACATTGACTCGTTTACTGTCTAATACAATGCCCAGGTGTTGTGCTTTTGGGCTCAGCCTGGTTTTTGTGCATTTTTGTGAGGACCCATAGCGGCACTTTCTATCTCTTGGTAAAGGGAATAAGGTCCGTCTTGCACGCGTTGATACTGAGTCCTACCCTAACACCACTTCATATATCCCTGAGTGTTGTTTCCATAATCAAGCTGAGGGTAGATGGACAGACTGCCGTGATAATAATGTTTATGTCGTTAGCAAAAGCTGTTATCAGGTAGCCTACTACCAAACTGCCTTTCGTCGTGCCTCTGTGATCTCCTTTCACCATGTACGCGGTTCCTTAATCGAATTGTATCCGCAAACAGCTGAAAAGATTTCTTATCCACAAGTTAATGGCAGGATGGGTGTTGGCCGCTTCTTGGCGGTCTAGCGTCTGTGGCTTCGTTATTAAGCGCTCCGCATATTTCTACAAACACTCCGAGGGCATATTCCCTCTTTTGCAGGGCTCTTTCAATATTGTCTACTAACGAGTGACGTCTCCACTGATTTCTCTTTTGAATTGACAGCAATCTTCCCACACCGCGTCTGATGTAAATGCCCAGCAGCTTTTCTAGCGTCTGGAGGATAAATGACGTAAGCTAATCATTCTATAATCGTTGGGACTCACGTGGCTGCACTTCCCTGCTTTTGGCAGGAAGACAATCCGAGAGGTCCACCGTTTGATAGGGATACAGCCCTTATATAGACAAGCTGTGAAACCATCACTTATATAGTTTACTTGTAGCAGGGTTGGGAATATTCCGTCTAGTCCCGGTGCTTTGATATAGCCCAGCGAATTCTTTTAGAAGATATTAGATCTGTTGGGAGATGCTCTTCTTTAGTTGCAAGGTCCTGGTGCTTGTTGGCATCGGATACCTTAGGTTATCTCGGGAAATAAGCTTGTATTAGTGCCTCTTCGCTGCCCTCAGTCCACTGTCCGTCGTCACGTTTGAGCTGACTTTGTATGGTTGGCTGCTTGGATAGCAGTTTCCGGACTCTAGGCGTTTCTAAGGCAGGCTCTATAGTGGAGCAGAAGTTTCTGCACAAGTTTTCCTACGTCTTGCATTTTTCTCCTTTGTATTCCCTGAGTAGGACTTTGTATTGCATTTCCCGGCATTGCCCCGGGCAATCAATGGCTATATCGGTGGACCTTTACTCCATGGCGATGAGGAGTTTCGACGAAGCGAACTTGCCCAGCAGCTTCAGCGCCCGGTCCTCTTGGATCGCGATAAGGAAGATTACATTAGCATTAGGAATAGACGGGATTAACTCCCTATCCACCACCTCTAGCTTGGCCCCCTCCTACAACGCCTCCAACTGGCAGACCGTTTGTGTCAGCCACTTTCTCGTCGGGTCATCCATGCACTTTAGAATTTTTACCCCATTTAACTAATCGGCACCATCAAATGTGGGCATGGGGAGCTTCGGGTCTTCCTCCAAACGTGCAAACTATGACTCAACGAGCCGCAAATGCACCAACTTAAACCTTGACTCGGTCATCACGTCATCACGTCCCGCGTCATCACTTGCTCCTTGAAGCGTCCTTATTGGAGCTATCGGCTGATCGTTGCCTTTTTGCAAGCGTCTCCTCCACCTTGTTAGCGAGTCCGCCCGTGGATGTCATATGAGGGAGGTTTGCGAAGAGCAGCCTGCCCTCTGCGATCCCTTGCTCCCTTGCCCCAGGTATGCTTAACCCTCCTTAGTGGGGATAGGGCGTTTCTTTTTCTAAAGACGGCTCTGGATGCGAAGGTCAGCCTTGTACTGCGCCTTAGCATCCATCACCTCGCTTGGCCAGTCCCTGCGCGGGGAGCTGGTCCCTGGTTTCGGCGAGCGGAGAAAGCCTCTTCTTTTAGGGCTTCACGGTCTCCAGGTTCGAGTCTGTGTCGACTATGGCCCCTTCCCTAGCGTCGTTCTTGTGGCAGTAGCGTTACAACTGACATGACCTCCTACCGTCAAATCTGAGGTATGACCGCTGTCACGCATACCACCGACAATTTGGCTGATGTCCCAGCTCCGGTTGACTTCTTATGATCATCCATTCAAGAAGAAACTTATTAGTTTTTCGTTTAATGCCTACGGCTAAGCACCTCCAACCATGGCTAATGGTTCAATGTTTTCTGGCTTATGGTCGCGGATTTTACGTAGCCGCCCCGGGTTGTAAGTGACATTAGGCTTTCGGTTAATTTGGCTTGTTTGGATGTTCTGACGTTCTCAGGCCTTAGAGATTACTGTGAAAGTGTGCCATGTATGTTTGGAATTTAAATGATTTAAAATTATATGGAGCCAAAATCATCAAAAATCCACTACTTACTTTTAAATGAACCGCCTAACTTCCCTTGGTAGATTACTTACGTTTCTCTTTACGTAGATAACTACGTACCTTCTTTCGTAGGCTGTCAGCCGACAAGTTCGCAGAGGGAACCAGGTGTAACTACGCTGGTAGTAAGCGCTGTATCTGCATATGCTGTCGTAAGTGCGACTATATTCTCCACGTGAGGGCGGCTGGAAGGAGCCCCTTGTTTTGGTTATGTCTGCTAATGGTAGTCGTGCTAAGAGAAAATAACTCTTTATAAAATTCCCCAATCCAAGGTAAAACAGCATATGCCGAGGGATTCATGGCCGAGGTGGTGCTCGTTCGCTAATATGCGAACTCTGAATACCTGTCCTCCTTCAGAGTTGTTCTAGATAAGCGACTTAACTGGAACGCGACCAAATTTAAAACGATTACCAAGGGCTCACATGATTTGTGGGCATGTCATAGACTGTATCCTAAATCGTGGGGCCTTGACACCAAATCCATCCTGTAGCTTTACTGCATGATGGTCAGGCCTATTATGACCTATGCTGCTCTTGTGTGGTGGTCCAAGGTGCAGCAGGTCACGGCCATTCAGAAGTGAAGCAGCTGTAGCGGCTTGTGTGTGAATCTCTGTCGTGAGCTTTACGCACATGCTACTCTTCCGCTACACATTCACATACAAGAAGCAGCCGGTAAAAGCCTTCTTAGGTTAGGTAAAGTTATGTCGGAAGGCCCTCACGGGGTCACGCATAGGCCAATATGGCCCTTAGATGTCCCAAAGTTTCTGAGTGGACACAGGGAGTGTTTACGCGGTTTTCGAAATCTTTAAGGATCGAGGTGTTTTTCGCGAATGCAAGTAGTTCGCCTGGCTTCTTCCTGGAGGCATTTTCTAGCGATGCCAGCACCGGAGCGCCTAGGTATTTTATTCTTGCCCTTGCTAGGGCCGGACATTTGCAAATGAGATGCTCCAAGGTTTCAGTTGCCTCGGATTCATCACATTTCCGGCATTTGGTGTTTTCAGTAATGCCCAGCTTGACTGCGTGTGCCGCAGCTAGGCAGGGACCTGTGAGAATTCCCACTAACAGTCTGAAATTTTTCTTTGGAAGATGCAGCACGTAGTGACTAAGTTTTGCGTTGCGCTCTTTGCGCATGATTTTTGATATTTTGCAGGTTGTGGAAGTTCTCCTCCATCTGCTTTTAGCTCGTGTGTCGGCCCGTCTTTCCAGTTCGCTTTGAAGTGTTCTTAGGGAGACAGGAACGTTTTCTAATCTTTCATTCGGCAGTCCGACGCCTGTCTTTGCAAGTTCGTCTGCCGTCTCGTTACCATCGATGCCCTGGCGCCTGGAAACCCAGTTGATCCGCACTGACATGGTCGTGCTAAGGATATCTAGTGCCTCCCAGTACATTTTTGGAACTGACCGCTGACGATTGCATGGATCTTATCGCCGCTTGACTGTCTACGAACAAGTTGACCGTGCACGTTCTGGTTATCATGTAGTCAGATATACTGCTCATGTCTTGACCAATTGAACTATGCCCGAATCCTTGAAGATACATATTTCCTGATACAACTAGGCATTGTGCCGCCTTTCCTGCTGTCAGTAGTGCGTGGATATCTAGAGGATCGATTCCGATTATGGTTTTGAGAGTTTTTATGGGGGTTGATCTTAGCGCCCCTGTTATGCAGAGCAGTACCTGCCGCTGAGTTCTCTTCATAAGCTAACAAGCTATGCTTTCTATTCCATGGCTTGCCGCCACACTAGGACTGCATACAGCAGAGTCGGACGCACCAACGATATAACGACCCAGTGCACTAGGGCGGGTAAGAGGCCCCATGTGCTACAAAGCATCTTATTGGATGCATGTAGCGCTATGGTGGGATTCTTTAGCGTCTCTAGTACATCTAGGTATTTGACTTGTGTGTTTCGGGGTCAACCTGGTTGTGTTAATTTTTGTGGCGACCCATAGCGGCACCTTGTATCTCTTGGTAAACATAATGACGTCCGTCTTGTCCGCATTGATACTGAGTCCTACCTTCTTCGCCCACTCAAATATCTCTCTGAGTGTTGATTCCATAATCGAGCTGAAGGTCGATGGACAGACTCCCGTGATAATTATGCTATGTCGTCAGCATAAACTGTTATCTTTGGGGCCTTCCTTTCGAATCTCTTGATCAGGTCGTCAAACACCAGATTCCACAGGAGAGGTGACAGGACCCACCTTGCGGCGTGCCTCTGTGAGCACCCTTCACCATTTATGCGGAGCCCCAATCGGTGTGTACCCGCCTACAGCATTGTAGATTTCTTATCCACAAACTGATGGCGGGGGGCGTGTTGGCCGCTTCTAGGCGGTCCATTATAGCGTCTGTGGTCACGTTGTTAAATGCTCCGGATATATCCACAAACACTCATAGAGCTATTCTTTGTTATACAGGGCTCTCTCAATGGTGGCTACTAACGAGTGTAGTGCCGTCTCCACTGATTTCCCTTTCGTGTAAGCGTGCTCACATCGTTTCTGATGAATATGTCCAGCAGCTATTCTAGCGTCTTAAGTAAGAATGAGGTGAGGCTAATCGGCCTGTAATCGTTGGGGCTCACATGGCTGCACTTGCCTGCTTTTGGCAGGAAGACAATCCTAGAGGTCCTCCATTGAATAGGGATATAGCCCGTGCTTAGGCAAGCTGTGAATATAGCGTGTAGCAATGGGGTGATCACTTCTTTGGCCACCTGTAGCATGGCTGGGAATATTCCATCTAGTCCTGGTGCTTTAATTCCCGCGAAGGAATCTATAGCCCATTGGATTCTTCTAGAGGATATTAGGTTTGTTGGGAGACTTTCTTCTCCAAGTGCGAGGTTCTGGTGCTTGCTAGCATCGGATATCTCAGTGCATCCTGGGAAGTGAGCATGCATTAGTGCTGTTAGGGCCTCCTCGCTGCCCTCAGTCCACTGTCCGTCGACGCGTTTGAGCTGACTCTGTATGGTGGGTTGGTTCGATAGCAACTTCCGGAGTCTAGACGTTTCTGGGACCGTTTCGATATTGGAGCAGAAGTTTCTCCACAAGCTTCTTTGTGCCCTGCATATTTCCTTCTTGTAATCCGTGAGTAGGGTCTTGTATTCCTCATTGATTATATCATTTTCCGCCTCGTTGGCGATTTTGAAAAATTCTCTGAGGTTATTGCGTAAAAGCGAAAGATTACCGTTCCACCACGGTGGCCTGAACCTCTTCCTGGTTCTAGATGTAGCGCATGCTGCGCGTTGCGCATCTAATAATTCCCTGGAGAGGGTCTCTAGGGACTTTTCTCTGTCTTCAGCGGATTTTAATAGGCCCGGGCCAGTCGCGAGTCGAGTTGACATTGTCTTCCCAAACTTTCCCCAGTTAGTGTTCCGGGGATTCCTAAAGACGGTTGGTTTGGGAGAGTGGTAGAATTCGTATAGGAATTGTATGTACTTATGGTCCGAGAAGGATGGAAGAAGAGGGTCAAGGACCCTCCATTCTGAAACCATTGTACTTTGTCCCCTTACGAGTGTTATGTCTAGCACGTTCGAGGAGGTGGGACCTACGAAGGTATGCTCCTATCCCACGTTTGCTATACGCAGTGAGGTGCGTTGGCGTTTGCACCTACGAGCAGTTGCTGGAGTTCCGCCGACGCGATTTTGCTCTTATGGAGGTTGAGCTGCAGTACCCTTAGGGTTGGCGGACGGGTTGACTATGACTGTCAGGTCACCGTCCTCCTCCTCCTCATCCGAGACGTCGAGCGTCATTTCCTGGGCGGCGTCGACGATGGAGTCCAGACCAAGGTCCTTTCCCACCTCGCCTGCCTGCAGGGTGTGCGCGTCCTTGTCCCCCGGGTGGCGCTTTTTAAGGCGCAGGTAGACACTACCCATGCCACACGCCATCTTCCCGTATCTGGGGTACAGGATGTCCTCCGCCGCTTTGTTGATCTGGAGGACTGCGCACTGGCCCCCCTCTTTGGGTGTCGGGGTCGCAATGTGCAGCACCTTCCAATCACAGTGGGAATTTCGGGGTTTTGGCGCTGTAGCAGCTTCAGCGCCCAGGCACCTTGGATGGCGATGGGGAAGAGTACAGAGATTAGCTCCCTGTCCACCACCTCCAGTTTGGCCCCCTCCCACAACGCCTCCATATGGCTGACCGTTTGCGTCAGCCACTTCCGAGTCGGGTCGTTAATTCACTTCAGGATTTTGACCCCACCCTGCACCATCAAAAGTGGGCATGGGACCAAGGGAGTCATCCTCAATCCGTGCAAACAGCGCTTCGACGAGCCTAGTGTGCACCGTCTTCCACCGTTCTTCGGACATCTTTCCATTTTCGTCATTGCGGTCAATGAGTGCCACGATCAGATGTCGTTTGAACACCTCACTAACCTTCTGTGCCCTCTGAGGCTTCTTCGCTTTAGGTGGAGGGCCTACCTGCTTGGGCCCGCGTTGCCGCTTGCTCGCCGGAGCGTCTTTAGTGGCGCTCTCGGCGGAGCGTTTTCCTTTTGCTGGCAAGCATCTCCTCCACTTTGTTGGCGAATCCGTCTGTTGAGGACATATGGGGGATCTTGGCGTAGTATAACCTACCCTCCTCAATCTTCTGCTCGGCCCAGGCTAGCTCTGCCTTCTCCTCTTGGGAGAGGTTAGCTTTGGCCCGAAGCCGGCTTCCGACTGTGAGTGCAGCCTTATACTGCGCCTTCGCCTTTCGGCCCGTCCCTGCGCGGGGAGCTGGTGCCTGGTTCTGGCGAGCGGAGTAGGATCTCCTCCACTTCTAGTGTGAGCTGCGCGCTCTCCAGGCCCGTGTCTGTATCGACAGCGGCACCTGAGCGGCATAGTTTGCTCTGAGTCGTTTTTTTGGCAGTAGCAGTACAACTGGCACGACCTGCTCCCGCGACACTGCGACACGCAGAGAGGATTGCTCCCTTCCGTGCCCGCCGGTGGTAGCAGTCACTCCTTCCACCGACGTTTGGGCTGATACCCCAGCCCCGGTTGAAACATTTTGTTCGTCCATTACAGAGTAAACTAGTTAGTTTTCCGGGGAACCACCCACTTGCGTTTTATGCCTAACCGCCAGGCTGCGTTTTATTCCTAGCCGCCAGGCACCTCCACCCATGGAAAATGATTCATTTCCTCCGGCTTTTCCAGCGGAAGGAATTTAACCGTTGCCTTAGCTAGACACTGTATTACCACGGACGGAGCAAGCAGCAGTGCATTACCCGTATCCGGGATAATACAGTGCCCATTGCCCAGCCGGATGCTGGTCACGTCAGTATTTTGAATAATGTTTCTGGCTTAGAGATCTGCAGCCGAACAGAGCTCATGACCACGAAGCTCTACTTCGGGGCAAAATTTACAACTCTCATCCAAGACCGGTGTGCACGGGATAATGGCAACCCTTGTACTGATGGGTCCAAAACTGAGCAAGGGGTGGGTGCGGGGATCGTTTAACCTAACACCAGAGACTCGATTGCACAGGTCAAATGCCCCAGTGTCCTTTAATCAGAGATTCATGCCATTGATACCTGCTCAAAACTCATCCTGGGCAAAAGGATGAGAAGATCATAGCTCTATCCTCTTGGAGGATAAACTAAAAACCCGCCTCCAGCAGCTCTCCACCGTCAACAGAATATCTTTGTGTTGGGTTCCCGGTCATGCCGGATTTCCCGGCAACGAAAACTGGCAAGAGTCTACTCAGCGACTCCTTAACATTGCCCGGATATGGTAAAGCTGCCAACGATATGGTAGAAAGATGGGTTCAAATAGTGACATCCAGGTATTAGATATCCGGTCGTCAAGCTAAAGATCTGATACATCCGCTAACAGGCAGGAACACTGTTGGGTGTTCCAGGACAAACATAAGACAATTGGTAGCCTTCCTCACCGGCCACCATGTCTCAAAATACCATCTTCATAAAATGCGTCTGTCACCAGACACGAAGCGTAGGCTCTGTAAAGAAGATAACGAGACGACCAATCACATTATATGGTCTAGAAGGAGGCACCTGTATAGAGAGTTCTTGACAGCTATGCAGATCAGGAAAGCCTCGACGGAAGATCTGCTAGCCTTCATAAGGGAGGCTGAGCAGCTCCTGTATAAGTAGGGAGCAGAGATCTGCATTAGTCCACCTCAACTACAAGTACACCACATACAGAAACAGTATTTTGTAAACTCGCGTCACAAAGCATCGCATCGCATCATGCAGTGTATGAGTAGGTACATACTGCTTGATTGACTTTTTAATCGTGCAAGCGACCAACGCATATACAATTGTGTGTGCAAAATCAACACTAACATTTTTGCTGCAAATGCTGCGGGTTTAAAAAAGGATATCAAAAGGAACAAGAAAGGAAGCTAATTTCGGCATGCCGAAGTTTAAATACCCTGGCAGTAAGTAGACGAAGAAGAAGAAAAATGTTCAGACTTTCCGCTTTCTCAGAATGTTGCTAGCAAAAAATGTTGCTAGCGAAAAAAATGTTGGTAACGAAATATGTTGCGAACAAATTAAATGAATTAATATGGCTTCTATTATGATATAGTGGTTCGATTTGAATACAATTAAAACCGAAATTTTGGAATAATACAAAATGGCCATGTATCAAATTATATGAAAATATATTGAAAATTGGCATAGTAAAAATTTTTTTCTCAATAATTTCCGATTGTTCCTATGGCAGCTATATAATATAGTCGTCCGATCCGACCTGTTCCGACATATATAGTAGTGAGAGCATATAGAAGACTATCTGCAAAGTTTCATTTAGATAGCTTCAAAACTGAGGGACTAGTTTGGGTAGAAACGGACAGACGGACAGACGAACAGACGGACAGACGAACAGACGGACAGACGGACATGGCTAGATCGACTCGGCTGTTGATGCTGATCAAGAATATATATATACTTTATAGGGTCGGAAATGTCTCCTTCACTGCGTTGCAAACTTCTGACTAAAAATATAATACCCTGCCAGGGTATAAAAATGCAAAAGCAACTCTAAATTCAAAATTATTTCCTTGCATATTGTCATTCTTCGGAGTGTATGACATAGGCCTTGGTCGATTTTCGTCATGCGCATTACGGTACGCGGTGTGCGTATTAGAGAACTTCTGGGTGTGAAAGACACAGAGTACATTTTTAAGTGTGTCTTTTTCCCCGCATATTTCTGTGTATTCTCTGTGTGCTACACAGTGCTTTCTAAGGGGTTACACCACTGTAAAACATATTTTCGAAGTTTCTGTAGGTAAACACAATGGAGTTATTGAAATTCTGTAAAAAGTATTTTATAATATCAATATTAAGCTACAAAAAAATATACATTTCAATTAATTAAAAAAAAAACAATGGTGACTCCGCACCAGTTCTTCGGTGGATTGTTTTTTCTCAAATGGGTCCACGGCCGGAAACGTATCTTCTACAATTTTTGATCTAGAACAAAAAACTAAACATTTTCTGAATCCATATTGATGACCCCAGGGAAGTACGTAGGGTTTTTTTAAATTAATTTTTCGTAAAATGGCGACAGTTAAAAAAAAATACTTCACAATTTCACCATGAAATTGATCATATTTTTGTTTTTTTTTCTTTAAAGTATTCACTTTTTCAAAAAACCCCTAAGTACTTCCCTAGGGACAAAAATTTCAAACGTTCTGTAAAAATTTGGAATCGATCGGTAAAGATTTGTTTGAGTTATGTTTCTGGCCAGCTTAAAAAACGTGGTTTTGAGATAAACGCGTTTTAAATTTTCAGTGGCTGTAAAACCGTATGTAAAATTGTGAGAGGTCCTGCGGCAGATCTCGAAATTCAGGCATGTAAAAATTTTTCCCGGACTTCATCTTTTAGTATATTATTCTTAAGACCCTAAATGACCTTTAGCAATGAAACAAAAAATTTAGATTTTTTAAAATTCTAGTGGTGTAACCCCTTAAGCGAATATACTTGTAGTGCTTAAATCAGGCACCGGTGCCGATCTCTGGTAGGTGTCATATAGGCACAAAAGATCTTTAGGTCGCCTCAATCTCTCCCGGGAGATCTCCCCGACATGTATTATTATTATTATTTTACGTAGATGGCTTAGATTACTTACGTATCTATTAACCCTCTCAGCCCATTTGTTGCCTATAGGCAACATTGTAGAAATACGCCTCAGTTACCTGGAATATACATTTTTTTGCTTCGCGTTTTTTTTCAACATCTTCCTTAATGTTTTCTGCAACCAAAATAACTAATAAGTTACTTGTAAGCTGCAAACGTGTTTATTTAGCAGACGTTTTAAGTGCAGTTGTATGAAAAAAAATGGTTGGCAGGAAAAGTGTTGGTAAAATAAAAATTCATTTTTTTTATTTTATTCAATAAATATTTGTTGTAATTGAAAACTAGGTGGGAATTATACATATATAGGGGTAAGTAAATTATTTAAAAATAAAAAAAATTAAAAAAAGTTCAGAATTTGTCTACAAGAATTTTGTGAACATTTTGTGGCAACATCCTGTAACTATCGAACCAGGACACCAAGGACCTTGAAATTTTCTTCAGTTCATATTTGAATAAAGCCAAATACATATCTGTTAAAGAAAAACGTTTATCTTCGCTAATTTTAAATGTGGGCTGAGAGGGTTAATGTAGATTACTTCTTACTTCTTCTTGCAGCTTGTTGCTGGCCGGATAAAATTGTTGGCACTTATATATGATATTAGCCACCACAAAGACTTTCACATCTCCGAAGTTTTTCCAGCTGTATTCATGATATATCGGCTGGATCGCACTATCAGACATAGGGGGCGTCCTCATAACGGTTGACTCCAGTCTCACGTCAGAATTACTAACTTTTGAGCAGTGCAACGATGTTAAATTCCTTTGTGTGAAGCTATCAGTCAATGGTAGCTTCATTTTCATTACTCCTCAGTCGGAAGTTTATATTTTTTTGTATTATCTTTCTGCTATCCAGATGGTTTTCAATCGACTTTTGTAAAGGGACCATTTAGAAGTCTTGGTGATTTTAATATTCCTGGGGCTATTTGGTCTAAAACACAACATGATTTTATTACTTGCTTGTTCGACATTTCGCTGTCTCAAGACAACCATGTACGAAATTCCCCAGAGCGCTTGCTTGATCTCTCTGATCTTACCCGAAGATACCTATCAGCCTACTTTCGATGTGAGTCTCGTTATTGACTGACTTACAGAATATATCTGACTAGATCCAACCAAAAAAATCCTTCGTGTTGGAATTACGGATTTCGATGGTCTGAATAAGTTTATATCTGATTTCAATTGGCTATTTATTGACTCGGCTAAGTTTTGCCGTGTTGAACGCGCTGTGTTACAACAATTATTTGTTTTGTTGTAGGTTTGGATTCTCTCAAAACCCAAAAGAATTTTATAATTTTGTTCCTCACTCTCTTTTGAAAATACAATAGTGAATAATGAGGCAGTTGTCGATCTATTTGCGCAGTTTTTCAAACTACATATTCGAATTTCAGACTTATTCTTACATTATACCCAAATCGAATCCAATTTTCAGTCCTAGTTTAAACGAAAGCTTTATTCTTTTAGAGCTTCGCAGTGTAAACCAGTTTGTGTGCTTAGATATTATTCCAACGCAATGTGCAATCTCATTCTCAAATTTGTTTCTTTATCCTTAGAAACCTCCCACTTTCCCCTTATTCGGAAGGAATCATTTGTCATTCCGCTCCACAAAAAAGGTAACAAATCCGATGCTAACAACTATAGAGTTGTCGGTCATCACAAGCTTTTCGAAAATATCATTACTCCACATTTGCAGCAGCTGTGCAGATCAAAATTTTGTCCATGTCAGAAGGGATTTATAAAGCGAAGTTGAGTCTGTTAACCATTTCCTCCTGGTTCGGAACTCGGATTTCCGGTTGATCTTAATATATGGGCTTACACGCTGAACTGCCACTCTTTGGAAAGAATTACTGTAGTTATGTAATGATTTCGGAGTCCGCCTGGATTGCAAACTTGACTTTATTGATCATATTTTGTGCATGGCCAATAAAGCCAGAGGTGTGCATGGATTAAAAATCCCAAAATACTTCGTTAGTTGGGGTCCGCAATAAACGCATTGAGTCGGTTCAAAAAACCTTTTCAATTTTCGCTTTACGCGGTTTAAACTGGGATGTAAACCAACGGTTGCCGTCGTACTGTAGTGGACTCCTTCTTGTTAACTTATCAGCTCTATCTAACCATAAAACCATGCCAGACATTACCTTTATTTATACCCTAATGCGCGGTGACAAAAAAGAGTGCTTATTTTTTGGGCCAGCTTAACTTTCACGTAATGAATATAAATACAAGATTTTCTATATATCCTAACACGAACAAGAACGTACTCGTTGTCAAAAGGGAAACTTGAATGTACTGATCTTAGTGCATCAACGTCCAAGAAAAAAAACAAAATAAATAATTAACCATGGGAAAAACATGGATATTCTAGATTCAAACTATAAACGCATAATTACCACGAAGCCAACCCTCTTGAAAAAATTGTGAGATGGTAAACTAGACACATAAAAAATCATTGCTTCAGTTTTTGTGACGCAATTAATAGATTTGAATGAATGCATTGTTCCAATAATCGTATTTTGAATTAAAGTTCAGGTCATAAACATATTTATATTTATTCGCTAAAATTACATCCAGGTCTTACCAGTTCCATCAGTTCGCTTTTATTATTATATTATATTATTTTTCATATCACATTTACAGTTTTGCTGATACCGTTTTACATTCACAGTTTTGCATTTTCCTCTACATTTAAAGATTGTTTCTATGCCAGCTATATGATATAATCATCCGATTTGTATAAAATTAAGACCAAAACTCTGAAATAATGTAAAAAGGATATATCTCTGAGCAGATAAATTTATGTTGAAAAAAACAGCTAAATTTTAATTTTTTTCCAATAAATTTCTTGAACGTTCATATGACAGCTATACGATATAGTAGTCGGATTTTGAGAAAATTAAAACCGAACTTTTATAATAATACAAACTGGTTACGCTTTGAACAAACTAGGTAGGTATTAGTGGTGAGGCCCCTTTCTGGAGCCTCCAATTAGAGCTGGGCTCCTTTTTGATCCACTCCCTCTGTTGTCCTGTTGTGGTCGTAGTTGCGCTTTAGTACCATCCTGAGTCGCTAAGAAAACCTAGGATAGCTGAGACCTTCAGCTTTCCTATGCATTCTAGCGACTTCAACTGGTAGGCACCAAAGTGACGTATTCTGATGCGATTCAGGGCCGGACAGAAACAGAGCAGATGCTCTGGCGTCTCTTGTTCCGTAATTACTTAGCAGCTTCTGCAGCTAGCATTGTGTGGCAGTCCCATCTTCATTGCGTGCGTTTCGATCGCCCAATGACCTGTTGCGACTGCTGTAAGCGTTCTGATATCCCGCTTGCTGTTGGATAGCAGCTCACTGGTTCGATTCTTGTCGTATGTCGGCCATCATTTCTTTGATCTCTTATGTTCGCTCTTACTTGACCATTCCTTGGCTGTCTGCTTGAAATAGTCATGGATCCTTGTCTGGACCGAGTTTAACGAGATCGGAATCTGTACGTTGATATCTTGCCCTTGCGAACCTGCTCGGGCTAGTTCATCCGCTTTCTCGTTCCCTGGGATGTCGCAATGTCCCGGCACCCAGGTTACTTGTACCTCGTTTCTCTCTGCAAGGCTATTAATGGCCTTTCTGCATTCTGCCACCATTCGTGAATTTGTTTTCACGGCCGCTAGGGATTTTATAGCCGCTTGGCTATCAGAGTAAAACCGTACTTTGGTGTCGCTAAGTCCTCGCCGTATCGAAAGCTTGGCTGTACCTCAGCCTGAAAGAATTTCGCTGAGTCTGAGAGAGTGAAGGACTCCTCGATCCCCCATTGCTCAACGTAGATCCCAGCCCCCACGCCGCAGCTCATTCTGGAGCCATCGGTGTAGAGGGATACCTCCTCTGCCCCGGTTACTATCTCCCTTCTCCAGTCTTCCCTTGTTGGGAATGTCGTCGTGTAGCCATTTCCGAAGTTACGGAGATGAACTGTAGTCATGTAGTCCATTTGTGCGTTTGCATCTGTCTTGATTCCTTCCAGTATCTTGCCGTGGCCTGCGCCGTATTCCCTCCAGCAGTTACTTGCTTTCAGTCTTACTTCGCTCTGCGCGGCCATGTCCTTTACGAACAGTTATATCGGCTTATGTCCAGGATAGCATTTAGTGCTGCTGCGAGGCATGAGCGCATTGCCCCCGTTACACCAGCACACGCTGCTCTCTGTATCCTCGTTAATTGATGTTATAAGCCCTAGTTAGCGCTGGCCACCATACTAGGGCTCCGTATGTTAAGATTGGCCGAACAACCGCCGTGTAAAGCCATATTATTATCTTTGGGTGTAATCCCCATTTATCTCCGAACATTTTCCTGCAAGAGTAGAAAGCAATACTTGCCTTCTTCACTCTTTTAGTTAGGTTTCCTTTTCACGAGAGCTTCTTAGCCTGCTCCGATAGTTTTCGCTCTATGCCGTCTATTGTGGGCATATTATATTCTGGTATCTTAGTCCTTCTAGTGAAGAGCATAAGTTCGGTTTTCTCTGGGTTGATACGTAATCCACAGGCCTTTGCCCATATGTTTAAGTGGCCCAGCGCTCCTGTCATTATCTCACTAATAACGTCGGGGTAGGGTCCGGATACTATTAGCACCACGTTATCTGCGTAGGCTACTGCTTTGACGCCACCCATATTGAGCTCTATTAATATGTTATTCATGTTTATGAGCCAAAGTATAGGCGATAGGACGCCGCCCTGAGGTGTGCCTCTGTTCACCGACCGTGTGAGGGGAGTGCCACTCAGTTCGGCAGTGATCGTCCTACTCGTTAGCATAACTCCGATCCATTCTCTGATGCCTCTCTCAATGCCCATTGAGGTGAGGGAGCTCAGGATGGAGTCGGCGTTCACGTTATTGAACGCACCTTCAATGTCTAGGAAGGCGGCCATCGTGTATTGCTTGTATTGTAGTGTCATCTCGACGTAA
Source organism: Drosophila bocqueti (assembly GCA_018151655.1). Taxonomy (NCBI): domain Eukaryota; kingdom Metazoa; phylum Arthropoda; class Insecta; order Diptera; family Drosophilidae; genus Drosophila; species Drosophila bocqueti. The sequence goes on along the minus strand of JAECXF010000289.1, from coordinate 266,628 downwards.
CCTACAACTTCGTGTAATGCTGATTCTGTCGACCGACCTTTTCGGTACGCATGCTGCGCGTCCGATAGGTGGTGTCTCTCGATTCTTTCTCGGATGTGAACATCTAGTAGTCTTTCTAAGGTCTTCAGGACGAAGGATGTTAGGCTTATCGGCCTATAGTCCTTCGCTAGAATACGCCCCCTTCTGCCTGGCTTTGGTATAAATATGACTTTGGCTTCCCTCCACCTTAGCGGGATGTGCCTTAGTCTTATACAAGACTTGTATATGACTTTAAGCCATCTACAGAGGCTTCCTTTGGCAGTTTGTAGCATTACCGTTATTATGCCGTCCGGGCCCGGGCTTTTATATTTGTCGAAAGAATCTATTGCCCACTGGATACCCTCCGTGGTGATGATCTCTTTCGTTTGTGTGTCTGTCTGTGTAATTGTGCCTTCCTCGGGTGCCGAGTTCTCTCGTAGGTTCCCCGGGAAGTGAGTGTCGACTAGTAGTTCTAGCGACTCCTCTATTGTCATTGTGGCCGAGCCGTCTGGTCTGTTGATTAGGCTAGGGCTTGTGTGCCCCCTGGTAAGGATTTTGCTTAATCTTGCCGTATCTTTTATGCCTTCTAGTTATTCGCAGTAGCTCTTTCAAGATTCATTCTTGGCTTCGTATACTGCTTTTTTGTATGCTTTCTGCGCTTCCTTAGATGGTTCTAACTTCTTGGTCCCATAACTTGTGTTAAAGGTCTTGCGCGCTCTCTTCCTGAGATCTCTAAGTTCCTTGCTCCACCATGGTGGATACTACGTCTTGGAGAATGAAACTTTACATGTCTCTTGAAATGCGTTGTTAAGGATGTTTGTAAGGTCCTCTACTTCCTTGTCCTTGTACCTTTATTCTCCTGTTGCTGACTTTTGAGTGGACAATTTCGCCGAATTTGTCCCAGTCTGTCCTTCGGGGGTTACGAGTCGGTATCGGGTTACTTACCGATGCCGATAAGTCAAAGAAGATGTATCTGTGGTCCGAAAAGGAGAGTTGAGTCGACACTCTCCAGTTCTCGACCTTATATTTGCCATATTTTATTTGAAGGGTGAGATCTAGCACCTCTTTCCAACCCTGAAAATCCTCCGTCATGGGGAATATGAAGGTTGGTGTGTTGCCCTTGTTACAAACCTAGTCTTACGACTAATAATATTGTCAAAAAGAGACTGACCATTCTCATTCGTTTCCGAGCTTCCCCAGAGCGAGTGCTTCGCGTTCGTTTCGCATCCCAACAACAGGGTCGTCTTTGTGTCTTCGGCCCATTGCAGCAGCTTGACGACCGGCTCAGGCGGTGCCGGATAGTTGTGGGCCATGTAGGCAGAGGCGATGATCACTCCGCTCCCATCCGCTGCCTCGAATCTAGCTACTGCTAGATCTGGTGTGCTGAGATTGGAACAGAGAAAAGCGTTAAAATGATTCTTAATTACTATGCATGCTCTCGACCTACCCACCGAGTTGGTGCTCAGTGTTGTGTATCCTGGGATCCTTAGGCCAGCAACTTGCTCGTCCCTGGTCCAAGACTCCTGTATCAGTCCGATGTCGATAACTTTCTCCCTGAGAAGGATCGTGAGATTTGCTGAAGCATGGATGCTGCGCTTCAGGTTAAACTGCACGACTTTCGACATCGGGTAAGCAACAATCTAAGGTGCATAAAGTAAAAAACGAAAAAAAAAAAGCAAAACAAGAAAGGAAGCTAACTTCGGCATGCCGAAGTTTAAATACCCTTGCAGTAAGTAGTAGAAGAAGAAGAAAAATTTTCTGACTTTCCGCTTTCTCGAGTAATGACATAAGGTAAATGTTGCGAGCGAAAAATGTTCCGAACAAATTAAATGAATTTATATATATTATATAATATATTCCTATGGCACCTATATGATAAAGTGGTCCGATTTGAATAAAATTAAAACCGAAATTCTGGAATAATACAAAACGGTCCTGTTTGAAATTATATGAAAATATGCTGAAAACCGGCTAACTTTATATTTGTTTCCTTAAAAGTTTCCGATCGTTCCTATGGCAGCTATTTGATATAGTTGTCCGATCCGGCCCGTTTTGTTTTAGGGTAGGAAATGTCTCCTTCATTGCTTTAAAGTTATACAAAAATTAAATAACTCCACAAATTTAAAAATGAAAAAACCCCGCAATCCAAAGAAAAAAGAAACATCGAAAAAGGTTCCCAAATTTGATGGGTTATTAAAAAATATATATATTTTTTATATATATTTTTATTATCCTGTTGTTGTTTTTTTTTCCATGTCGGACTTTCGTTTTTTGTGTTTCGTAGAACCGCCACTTTCAATAAGAAATTAATTTAATCTAAGCTATCCATCTTAAATGAGGATTTACAGTAAAGTTAAATGTGAAAGGCATTGAAAAATTTAATAAAAAATGAGCTATGCAGACGAAATACAAATTTATATTAAAATGTAATGTGAAAGACATAAATAGCATTGAAAATGTAATAAACAAAATTTCAAGATTTTTTAAAATAAATTTTTTAATGCTAAAAATTATATGAAGATTATGTTAATTACTAATAATTATTTATAAATAAATCTTTATTCAACTTATTTAATACCATTTGTGCTTTTAACATTTATAGCCTAACTACCAGTGGCCCATTCGGAGGAAGCTGTCAAGTTCACGGACCATTGCCGCCGCTCACAAATTGCTCAGAGGAAATGGCAGCAGTCCCCGACCTTAACATCGGATCTTCTGAGATAAAAAGTCCTCTTTTAAATAATCCAGCATTTTCTCATTCCAAATGCCCTCCTAAGATCCATAAAAGCTGTTTCTGTGTCCGATTTATTGCAGAGCACACAAAAATGCAAGAAGATTCCACAAAAGTAAGTACGAAACCTTTAAAACTTATGCAATTTAAGAAAAATTAATAAAAAAAATTTTTCCTACATGGACCGATTTTGAATTTGTTGGAAGGTCTGAGAAAAACTCATGATCTTCTTTTATACCTTTCGGTACAAGCCCAAATGTTTATTCGATTTTGTGTTTGTCACCTGTGACCTGGTAAATTCTTTATTTTTATTCTTGGACGTTGATGCACTGCGATCAGTTTATTCAAGAGGCTCTTTTGTCACCCAGGACGTGCTTGTTCGTATAAGGTGTTAGGAGGCGCGACAAATGGAGAAGGTGAGGAAGTGACTACTGGCGTGCTTCCTGATTTTTTGCTTGCATGCATACTAAATGGGTTAGAATTAAAGTTTTTAGTTTGGAAAGACTATTTACTTTTGATGTTAATTTTTCCATATCTTTATAATGTTTAAATTTCGTTCACCTGTGACCTGGTAAATTCTTTATTTTTATTCTTGGACGTTGATGCACTACGATCAGTTTATTCAAGAGGCTCTTTTGTCACCCAGGACGTGCTTGTTCGTATAAGGTGTTAGGAGGCGCGACAAATGGAGAAGGTGAGGAAGTGACTACTGGCGTGCTTCCTGATTTTTTGCTTGCATGCATACTAAATGGGTTAGAATTAAAGTTTTTAGTTTGGAAAGACTATTTACTTTTGATGTTAATTTTTCCATATCTTTATAATGTTTAAATTTCGTTCATACAATTTAAAAGGCGTTCTAAAGTGGCGCAACGCTAAGGGAATATGTGATCTAGTATTTTTACTCGGTACGTGAAAGCAGAGAGTACAATCGTGGACAGAAGTATTTTGTCAAAGCTCATAGAAGCTCTGCACTCGTTAAAGTAACAGGATGTAACAGAAGTAACAGGAGATGAGAGAGATTATGCATTTTTGGGTGGGAAAATATATTTTGTCATTGTCTTCATTTAGTTATCATTTTTTTTGTACGCAGTAAAGACAGCTTTTGGCCAATTGTGAGTCCAGTTTATCTAGTTAAACAGTTTATCAGCTTAATTTTATTGAACTATGCTTAAAACGCGAGAACTAAGCCAAATCCAGCGAAACCAAATGATAACAAAGTACCACGCAGGTATTTCGGTACAATACCACAGCAAATTTTATAAGGTACCCCGGCGAACAATATACTACCAAATTAACAAACATAAACAGACAAATTCCACGATTAATTTGGTCAGATCGGGCTGACCCCGCAAAACTACCCCAAGACAAGATCGTATGATGCTGAGAAAGTTCAAAGATGATATCCTTATAACACCGATAGCAGCATCAGCTGAAGTTAAAAAAACAACGATATTTCAATTAGCAGAAACAGTCGAATGACGATTGAAAGAGGCTAATTTTGCCACTTATGTGGCTCGTCCGATACTTTTCATTTCCCCCTAAAATAAGTTGATTGGCATTTGCTAAATCATATGTTTACAAGCCTCCGTCTTTTTGGAAAAAGACTTTGTGGACCGATGAGAGTTTCTTTGAGTACCATGGTTAAAAAACTACAATTTACTGCAATTTTCCCCAAAACATTCGAAAAGAACTATGGCCCGTAACTCAGCGTATACCACATGGTGGCGGCAGTGTTATGTTCTGGGGTTGTCTTTGCTTTAACGGGATTGGTAATTTGGTTCCCATTGGTACGATGAATCAAGGACACTATTTGAGTATCCTAAGTCACCACGCATTGCTGGCCGGGGACAGACATTGGCAAGACTTTAACCTTCAATAGGATAGTGCTCCTTCCAATAACGCAAAAATTATTACAAAGTTTTTAAGGGATTTGGACATACAATTTTTAGATTGGCCTTCCTAAAGTCCAAATCTCAATATCATTGAAATTGTGTGTGCTTACGCAAAAGAAGTTCAAACCGATAGACTTTGGAAGGATATTTCCATTAAAACGCTTCATAATTTAATCAAATCGCTTCCCACACGTTTGCAAAAATTAAAGATGCCAAAGGTGGGTTTATTTTTATTAATTTCTTCTTTAGTTTCAAAAGTTTTGTCACATTTGTATATTAGTTTTCTAGCATATTCTGGTTTGTCAAAATACTTTTGGCATCTCAGATTAAAGATTTTTTATTTTTATTTTATAAACTTTGTTCAGGCCAGGGGCCACTGTACCCCCGCTGCTCTCAAAGCTTTCCTCTCTGCTCTGACTCTGCTCTGGTCGGTCTCCGTCGCGTGTTCGTTCTCCCGGTCTCGGGGTCTCTAGTATGTAAGTTAAGTTTTAGTCTCAAAACTGAAGTCAAATAAAGTGTGAAGTGATCCTCGACGCCCCGTGCCTACTTATTTCATCAATTTCAATTCGACCGCATCGGGACACCACCACCACTGGATTATTTTTCGGGGATTATTTTGCAGCTGAAGGAAGTCACCCCCCTCCAAACATTGGTCCTTCGAGCCCATACACCAGCAGCTCCGGTGATTTATTTAGCAGGAAAAATAAAATAAGTACGAGACTCCATCCCTTCATCCCAAAGTGCTGGTCTTCAGCAGCTGTTCGAATATCCAATTTAGCTCAGACTGCTGCAAGATTTTCTTGTCAACTCCAAGTCCGAGTCTCCGACATCACGGCAACTTGGAAGTTTTACATTTGTCCATTTTTTCCAACGCCGTCTCCTCTTCTTCTTCCTTAGTCCGAGTTTTTTCGTTTCGCGGGCATTAACGTCATACATAATCTACATCAGTGCATTCCTCCGTACGTCTTTTTTCGACTCTGCGGGAATTTCTACATTTATCTACATTAAATACAGTCCACTGCAAATTTTCCTAACGCCCATACAAATTCACACATACCGTCTTGTACCTTTTTCTCCATAAATTCAATCAAAAAAAGCATTTATACGTACATAATTTACATCAGTGCATTCCGCCGTACATACATATGTATTTGTTCGACTCCTCGGGAATTTCTACATTACATCGACATTAAATACAGTCCACTGCAATTTCTCCTTACGCCCATACAAATTTACATACATACCGTCCTGTACCCCTTTTCGCTATAAATCCAATCATACAAATATTTATTCGGCAAATGCAAAAAAAAATAATAATAATATTTTGAAACAAAACCACTCAACGCTGTTCATAATGGTCTGTGCATTCATACATCTACATATATATACCCATACTCTGGCTTAGCATCAGCAGCGGCATTGCAATTGTTGTTGGTTGATGTGCTCTTCATAATTGTCTGTGCATTCATACATGAACATATGTATATTTATCCATACTCTCGCTTAGCATCAGCAGCGGCAGTGCAATTGTTGTTGGTTGCTGTGCTCTTGGTTTCGCCGGCTTGGTTTTCGCCCAGCTATACATATGTACATACACATACCATCCGAAGCATGCAGTGGGCCGTGGGCATTGCCGGACGGGCAATAGCAATCAAGAAGAAACAATAAAACACGTTTGCCGACATTTCATTATAGTCCGTTCCACCTGTGTCCGCCTGTGTCTTATTTTTTTCCGTCTTGTCCAGCTGCTGCCGTTACATACATAAACATTCATATAAGAGCGTTGAATTTGCCTGCACACTGTCCCAACAGTCATTCTTTTGGAACAAAAATTAAAAGGTCAATAACAACAAAATAAAATTCAGTATTAATTCTTCAATCATTTAAAATATTCCGTCTCAATTAAAATTAATCAACTTATAATAATATTACGAATTGAATTAAATAAATATTAAATCTAGTTCAAAACAAAGGAAGTAAACTAATACCACCTGTATTCGCCTGTGTGTTATTTTTTTCCGTTTGGTCCAGCGGCTGCCGTTACATACATATGTATGTATGTACATACATCGGTACACTCATATTAGAGCGTTGCATTTGCCGGCACAGTGTCCCAACAATCACTCTTTTGGAACGAAAAATTAAAAGGGTCAATAACAATCAAATAAAATTAATTATTAATTCTTTAATCATTTAAAATATTCTGTCTCAATTAAAATTAATCAACTTATGATAATTAGTAATTGAATTAAATAAATATTAAATCCAGTTTAAAAGAAGGGAAGTAAATTAATAATTTTTTTAATTATTAATTTATTATCGAATTTATCTTTTTTTGAAATTTAACAGAGTTTTTAATTAATTTAGATTATTAATTAAATAAACAAAGAACCAGAATCTCCGAACTACGCCTACGTGGTGGTTCGGTTGTTCGGTATTCCCCAGGATTTCGCTAATTTCTTCCCGATGTTCAAACCGGTTCCTTTTGTTTCACTCGGTGTCGCTTATCCAAAGTCAACGTTCAAATTTGGAACAATCGAGTGAGTGATTTCTTCATACATATGTATATTTTGCAACGGTCCAGTCTGACCGCCTTCATTAATATTCGGGTTTTCCAACTTTGTCAAAGGTCTCTGGTCATCCGCGCAGTCAGAGTCCGAGTATGCTAATAGGAGAGGATAAGAAACCACGTTCGATTCCATTAATTCGTTCAGACTGATCCAAATCCGCATCTCCCCGGTCCTCTTAGCCGAAATCAACGTCCACAGTTGTCCAACACTGGGCGTCAAGGGTCACTCGGTCGACTTCAAAAATGGCTCAATCCGCCGTCGATATAGCCTTGAGGAAATTCATGTCCACCACGGACCGTGTGAGCACACATCCACAATCCAGGCACCTCAGAAGCTACAAATCTATCCCCGTCCATGTGCCAACTCCATTTGGACCAAATCCGTGTTTTTTGGGAAAAGGTGGAGAAAAGCTACGAAAGCTGCTCCGACCTTATTTCTGAGACCGCTGACAGTACGACCGCCGCAACTGAATTGGAAGCCAAGTACAGTTACTGCTACTCCGTTTATTCAAGGAGTGTTGTCCAACTTCAGGACATAATAAAGCAGGCTGAGTCCCAATCCACTCAGGTTTCCGTCAGTGCGTCCGCACCGCCGTCTACTGATTGTCTGCTAACACCCGTCGACACTGAGGTCTTCACAGGCGACTATCTTCGCTGGCCCAAGTTTAGGGATTTGTTGACGGCAATTTACATCCAAAATTGGCGCCTCACGCCTGTGGAGAGATTGTTTCATCTACTCTCCAAGACTAGTGGCGATGCGCACTCCATTGTGTCCAAGGCACCTTTAACCAATGAAGGGTTTATCAGGCCCGTAGCTACGTACGGGCAAGTACGGGCGTTGCCCGTACTGTCGACTTGTTTTCCCGTACAACCCGTTTAAGAAAAAACCGGAAAAAATTGATATCTAGAAAAATATCAAGCACTGAAGTTTTTTAAAATGTTTCGCGCCACATTGTCGGTGTTTGAGATATTGGTAACGTTGGCACTCGTGTTTATCGATACTTTTCTGAGTTCGAGTTATTTTATTATTATTATCGATTATTATCGATATGAAATTTCGATATCATAAATAATCATAAACGTGTACACACCTAACCTTACAGTAAAGTGGATTTAGATCCCAGAAGCGGATAAGAAAATTAACAATTTATGTGATATAGTCTTTCTACATATCAGAAAAAGAAAGGCCGTAGTTCCAGTTGATTGCTGATTCTTTTGCGTGTGATGTGGAAATGCAAAGTCACTTCTTTGAAAACGGTATTTTTCAGTATTACATCCAAAGCAGCGTTGCAAAAACTAAACGTATTATTTCGATTTTCTGCCTAGGTGTCTGAAACATTCATTCTTTCGATTCATCATTGACATAAGGAATTATTTTTGTCAAAAACGGCCCCGTCTGGAAGAAACTTCCAACGTACCTTCGACTTCTTCATCCACATGTACTACCGATTCCAGGATACCAGGATTTACCCAAAACAGAAGAACCTATCAGACAAACATTTTTGAAGCAGTACCCTGAAAGTAATGATCGTTCTTTCCGAGCATCATGGTTCCAAGAACATAAGTGGTTGATGTATTTAGTGTCGAAAGATGCAGCTTATTGTTATGCGTGTATGCAATTTAAACCGGCATTTATTGATCATTTATAATCCTGCCCGTCCTTCATTACTTTGTGCCCGTACTACCAGTTAGGTCTAGGTACGGGCCTGTATCTCAGCGTGGCGAAACCTAACGGAGTGCTTTGAGAATAGGAGGCTGTTAGTGAATAGCCAGTTGAAAATCCTGCTAAATATTCAGGATATCACTCAAGAGTCAGGAAGCGCCCTAAAAGAAATGCAAGGCACGCTCCAAAGTTGTTTAACAGCCTTAGAGATGTCTGCCATTAAGATAGAGGCATGGGATTCTATCCTTGTATTCATGATTTCCGGCAAGCTGCCCAAGCTCACACGTTCCATGTGGTAGCATTCCCTTCACAAGAAAGCCGAGATTCCGACCTGGAAAGAGCTTGATGCCTTTCTAACGGAGCGCCATTGTGCACTGGAAGCCATTGATGATGTTCCGCCGAAGCCGTCAAACGCCAGCACCAAAAGGGTGTGACTTGTGCTCCAGGGAAAACCATCCTGTGCGTCTATGTCCACGTTTTCTAGAGATGGACGTTAATGCGAGGTCAGACTACATAAAGAGAAAGCAGATCTGTCTCAAATGTTTTGCCCAAGGCCATCAGCAGCGGGATTGTACAAGTCTTCATAGCTGCTTTACGTGCCCTAGCCGGCATCATTCGCTTTTACATCGCGGTAATCCTTTTGCGAGAGAGCCCAGCCAAGGGGCGCCGTCAAGGCCACGCTCTGCTCCTACTCCGGCAGGTGCTGCAGCCTCCGACGATCCGTCAGATGTGCAATTGTGCTTTGCGTCCGGCTCAAGAGCCGTCCTACTGGGCACAGCCATCATTAATATATGTCATCTAGGCTGCAACTTTCAAGCGCGGGCGCTGATCGATTCGGGTTCCGAGGTGACCTTCATAACTGAGCGTCTCTTCAACATCGTTAAACTTCCATTCAGCACTATCCAAGCCCAAGTCTCTGGCCTTAATCAGACAGTTGCCGCGCAATTCAAGAAGCTCTGTCACTTTTCTATTCTAGCCCTTTTCAGACCCGGGCTGCAGCTAGAGACTACCGCTTACGTCCTTCCCCAGCTGGCCGGGAATCTGCCCTCGTATCCGGTTTCACGAGATCTGCTTAATTATCTTCCTAACCTTCCCTTATCGGATCCTAAGTTCTTCGAAAGCTCTCGAAAGCTCTACCTAGCTTCGGTCCTTCTAGGTAGATCCAAGCCTAACATTTGCGGCTCGCTTCTCGGATAGGAGACTATCATTGGCTGGGTTCTTACTGGGCCCGTGTCGGCAGCAGCTCCTCGCAGCATCTCCGCGTTCTCAACGCAAGTATCCTGTTCGGCCGATGCCTTGTTGGACAAACTCCTTACCAAATTCTGAGAGGTGGAGGAAGTTCCGGCAAACCTAATGACCGAGTCTGATTCGCTTTGTGAAGAAAATTTTATCCGATCTCCAAAAGAAACAACAGTGGAAAATACGTGGTGACGCTACCCTTCCGCAACCCTGATCACGTTGGGGCCGGATTGGCACATTCCAGGGCTTTCGCGTTGTCTCAGTTCCTGCGAAACGAACAACGCTAGAAGAAAGATCCTTCACTCAAGGCACGGTACGAGGCCGTCATCCAAGAGTACCTGGATCTAGGTCACATGACCGAGGTCCCGGTCACAAATCACTCCTCCAATTACTACCTTCCACATCACGCGGTGCTCAAGCCCGAAAGCACCACTACCAAAGTTCGAGTCGTTTTCAATGTGTCCAGCCCGTCCGCCAACGGAACCAGCCTGAATGACATTCTTCACGCGGGCCCCGTCCTACAGTCCGATCTGACAAATCAGATTCTTAAGTGGCGTTACTTCAGGTACGTTTTTAACGCCGACATTGAGAAGATGTATCGACAGATTTGGATTGATCCTAGCCACACTCCTTTCCAACGTATCCTGTTTCGAAATTCCGAGGGAGAAATCCGGGATTACGAGCTCAAGACGGTCACCTTCAGAGTCAATTGCTCTCCTTTCCTGGCAATCCGAGTCCTGAAACAACTCGCAGACGACGAAGAGATAGGTATGCGCGGGCGAGTAGCATTATTCGGGACTACATGTACGTGGATGACGTCTTAGCCGAAGCAGACTCCAAGGGAGAGGCACAGCTAGCAATTCAAGAATTGGACAGGGCCTTAAGCTCAGCGGGATTCCCCCTAAGGAAATGGACATCCAACAGCAAGGCGATTTTGTCCAATATCCGTAGAGACCATCTCCTTAGCACTGACTTCCTCGAGATTGACGAAGAGAGTACTGCAAAGACTGTAGGTGTGCGGTGGAACGCGACTTCGGACGAATTCTTCTTTGTTCCGCCTTACTTCCGAATCAGTATTCACAAAGCGCCTGGTCCTATCCCAAATTGCGAAACTGTTCGATCCAGCAGGCTGGCTCGCCCCGTTTATTGTCCGATCAAAAATGTTTATGCAAGACATTTGACTTCAGGACCTAGGGTGGGAAGACGCTCTTCCTCAAGAATTGTCTCACAAATGGACTGATTTCCCACAAAGCTATTCCGCGCTCGATCAAATACGCATCCCTCGTTGGGTCGCTTTCCGACCAGAACTGAAGGTCGAGCACCACGGGTTTTGTGAAGCTTCGCAGAAAGCGTATGGCGCTGCTATTTATGTCCGAATGGAGGTGGGTTCCACAATCATTGTAAACCTGCTCACAGCAAAAACGAGGGTGGTACCAGTCAAAACGGTGTCGCTACCGAGGCTTGAACTGTGCGGAGCCTTGCTGCTGGCCGAGATGGCCACGGCGATTCTTCCTAAGATGCCAGCGCCCACCTCAGGCCTACACTGTTGGACAGATTCGACAATAGTTCTAGCGTGGCTGAGCAAGCCAGCTTATCATTTGACTACGTTCGTGGCAAACCAGGTGACCAAGATCACTCAGGCCACCGAAGCTTGTGACGCATACCGCGCACGATAAGAATAAATGTTAGAAGAGAAAAGAGAAATAAGGAGAACAGTAAACAGAATGAAGACGAATGAAAATAAAGAGGAAAGAACAGAACCCTAAAAAATCCGAATTCAAATAAGTTGCGCGCGCGCGCCAACCACGGGCGAATGGTCACACTAGACCAGGGGAGATGGTCACACCAGTTCAGGCAGATCTGTGAGTTGGCAACGGGCATACTAGGCTTAGCCAGGGGCTATATAAAGCGGGCGGCTGGCTTCATATCTTCACTCAGCAGCCGACAGCGATTGTAGTCAGAGCAGCGAAGTCACTTTTGGTAAGCCGGACCAGTAGGTTTGGTAATATATTATATTTGTAGTTAGCTTAGCGTAGTAGTTACCTATTTCCCCGTTCCCCTCTCCCCTCAACGGCTCGGCCCCGATCCGCCCTCTCTTTTTCTCTCTCGGCAGACCTAGCTGTCCCAAGTTAGGGTTCTCTCGCTCTTGCGGTCGACCTAGCGGTCCCCAAGTATTCTCTCTCTCGCTCGAGACTCAAGAGCAACGTAGACCAGCTCGCGCAGTCCTTAGCAACAATCTCGCTTGTCGTTAGAGAACTTCAAAAGGACCGCAATGCGCGTCATCAGCCGATCCATCGCCAATAATGCACTGCCTAAAATTTGCCATTTGGAATGCCAGAAGCATCCTTGCCAATAGGGAGGAACTTTTGGTTTTTCTCCAGCACCACAGCATTGACGTCATGGCCATCACCGAGACCTATCTTCGCTCTGACGCTGACTGCAGCTTCCCAGGATACGACCTACACCGTGCAGATTTCTCAGGATCAGTAGCCAGAGGAGGCGCAGCTCTTATAGTTAAAAATGGCTTGAATAATTTCCCTCACCGTCTTTATGCCTCAGTTCGGCTCAAATGGCAATGATATCCTTGGAATCTACGCTTGGAGTTATCAACCTTGCGTCGGTGTATCTCCCTCCTCAACCTGCATGGTCTGCCGATAGTTTTGATACTCTTCTTCAGCATTGTGGGGAGAGGTTTGTACTAGGAGGCGACTTTAATGCCAAACACAGATCCTGGGGTAACTTCAGAGCTGACCGGAGGGGTACTGCGTTAGTGGAAGCCCTTGAGATTTCTCACTCTCAAGTGCTTTCCACTGGCAGACCCACTTGCTATCCTTGCAACGGAGGGACACCCTCGTCCCTTGATTTTGCGGTGTATAAAGGAATTCATGACTATCGCTTATCCATTCAAGATTCCTTGGATCTCAGCTCAGACCATCTCCCACTGATAGTGCATCTAGCTCTTCCTGGAAGTCCGGTGCCTGCCAACCGAACGCTTCTTCCTCCTGGCGCCGATATAAGGAAATTCAAGAGTGCCCTAGAGAATTCCATTCACCTTCAGTTGGAAATAAGCTCGGCGGAGGATCTGGACGACGCAGCTGAATTGTTCTTATCAAAGATCAATGAGGCTGCGGAGGTTGCCTCGCCTCAGGCAGGTCTACAAAGCAGGCGTAGAAATAACACAATTATCCCTGATGAAATTCTCGAGCTAATCAGGATAAAGCATCGACTTAGGAGGGAGTACTTTCGGACGCTGAATCCTGAGATCAACAGGATTCTAAGAAGGCTGGGAAACAGGATTCGCAAGCTCATGAAGTCACATCGCCAAGACACTGTGGATAAAGAGTTAGCTGATGCTACACCTAATCGGGACACAAACTTCTCCCTATGGAGACTGACTGGAAGACACAAACGCCAAACATCGCCAAAATTTCCAATAAGGAAAAGAGACGGAACTTGGGCACGGTCCCCCTTGGAAAGGGCAGAAGTTTTTGCGGACGCTTTGGAAAAACGCTTCACTCCATTCCATACGTCATCCGCTAAAAACAATGACGCTGTCGCAGCTATAAATGCAGCCTCTCATCAGTTGTCCTGGCCGCTGCCTCCAATTACTTTAGCGGAGACTAAAGCAACAGTAAAAGCGTTGAAAAGCTGCAAGTCTCCTGGCCCAGATGGTGTAACAAGCCGAGTAGTCAAACTTCTACCAGACCGAGCGCTGCTTTTCTTCACCCTGCTGATGAATTCATCCCTAAGGCTGGGGTACTTCCCAAGGATTTGGAAGGTAGCAAATGTAATTATGCTCCACAAGAGCGGGAAACCAGTCCACGAGTCAGAGAGTTACCGTCTGATTAGCCTGCTCTCTGCTTTTGGTAAAATTCTGGAACGGTGTATATTATCACGCAGCCTTGCTCTCCCTGCTGTTAACGATGCCATCCCTAAACACCAGTTTGGATTTTGGAAAGGCCATGGCACCCCAGAGCAGCTTCACAGAATGGGCAAATTCATTTTGGATGGATTCCAAAGAAAACAGTACACGGTGGCAGCATTTCTGGACATTCAGCAAGCTTTTGATCGCGTTTGGCACCCAGGATTGCTTGCTAAACTTAAGGGCATTCTTCACCCACAACTATTGAGTAGTTAAAAGCTTCCTCTGCAACAGGTCGTTTCGAGTCGTCCAAGATGGCGTGTCCTCCAGAGTCAGGCCAATAGCAGCAGGAGTCCCTCAGGGGAGTGTTTTGGCACCAACGCTGTACAACCTGTACACTCACGATGCGCCACAAATTCCTCGAAGCACTCAAGGGGAAATGTGCATTGCCACCTACGCAGATGACACCGCCATACTGGCAAGATCCTCAGTATGGCCAAGTTTGTGCCCTTGGCGACACTGGCATACGAGGCTTCCCTTGGACGCTTCGCGCCTAGTGAGTTTCTCGAGCCCTCCAGCGCTGCGGTGTTCTTTGTATCGGGGACACGCTCGGCCCCGCAGCTCTCTTCGCTGGAGCCACGTTCGGCGCACGGTGCTCCAGCGCTCTCTTACGGGCCTCCATACTGGAGGTACCGGAGGTCGCACTTGCGGCCGGCTCCGCTGAGGCCTTGCCTCAGAGGATCTCCGGCTCCCCCAGGCTGACCTGCCGCTGGGACAGGTTGATTTCTGGGTTGCTGCCTCGACCTTGCGGAAGAGGGTGTTGCGACGTCTCTCCTGTTTGCGTCGCCCGCCTGCAGGACAGCCGCCGGGGCAGTGCCGGGTACTAGCCGATATAAGGAAATTCAAGAGTGCCCTAGAGAATTCCATTCACCTTCAGTTGGAAATAAGCTCGGCGGAGGATCTGGACGACGCAGCTGAATTGTTCTTATCAAAGATCAATGAGGCTGCGGAGGTTGCCTCGCCTCAGGCAGGTCTACAAAGCAGGCGTAGAAATAACACAATTATCCCTGATGAAATTCTCGAGCTAATCAGGATAAAGCATCGACTTAGGAGGGAGTACTTTCGGACGCTGAATCCTGAGATCAACAGGATTCTAAGAAGGCTGGGAAACAGGATTCGCAAGCTCATGAAGTCACATCGCCAAGACACTGTGGATAAAGAGTTAGCTGATGGTACACCTAATCGGGACACAAACTTCTCCCTATGGAGACTGACTGGAAGACACAAACGCCAAACATCGCCAAAATTTCCAATAAGGAAAAGAGACGGAACTTGGGCACGGTCCCCCTTGGAAAGGGCAGAAGTTTTTGCGGACGCTTTGGAAAAACGCTTCACTCCATTCCATACGTCATCCGCTAAAAACAATGACGCTGTCGCAGCTATAAATGCAGCCTCTCATCAGTTGTCCTGGCCGCTGCCTCCAATTACTTTAGCGGAGACTAAAGCAACAGTAAAAGCGTTGAAAAGCTGCAAGTCTCCTGGCCCAGATGGTGTAACAAGCCGAGTAGTCAAACTTCTACCAGACCGAGCGCTGCTTTTCTTCATCCTGCTGATGAATTCATCCCTAAGGCTGGGGTACTTCCCAAGGATTTGGAAGGTAGCAAATGTAATTATGCTCCACAAGAGCGGGAAACCAGTCCACGAGTCAGAGAGTTACCGTCTGATTAGCCTGCTCTCTGCTTTTGGTAAAATTCTGGAACGGTGTATATTATCACGCAGCCTTGCTCTCCCTGCTGTTAACGATGCCATCCCTAAACACCAGTTTGGATTTTGGAAAGGCCATGGCACCCCAGAGCAGCTTCACAGAATGGGCAAATTCATTTTGGATGGATTCCAAAGAAAACAGTACACGGTGGCAGCATTTCTGGACATTCAGCAAGCTTTTGATCGCGTTTGGCACCCAGGATTGCTTGCTAAACTTAAGGGCATTCTTCACCCACAACTATTGAGTAGTTAAAAGCTTCCTCTGCAACAGGTCGTTTCGAGTCGTCCAAGATGGCGTGTCCTCCAGAGTCAGGCCAATAGCAGCAGGAGTCCCTCAGGGGAGTGTTTTGGCACCAACGCTGTACAACCTGTACACTCACGATGCGCCACAAATTCCTCGAAGCACTCAAGGGGAAATGTGCATTGCCACCTACGCAGATGACACCGCCATACTGGCAAGATCCTCAGTATGGCCAAGTTTGTGCCCTTGGCGACACTGGCATACGAGGCTTCCCTTGGACGCTTCGCGCCTAGTGAGTTTCTCGAGCCCTCCAGCGCTGCGGTGTTCTTTGTATCGGGGACACGCTCGGCCCCGCAGCTCTCTTCGCTGGAGCCACGTTCGGCGCACGGTGCTCCAGCGCTCTCTTACGGGCCTCCATACTGGAGGTACCGGAGGTCGCACTTGCGGCCGGCTCCGCTGAGGCCTTGCCTCAGAGGATCTCCGGCTCCCCCAGGCTGACCTGCCGCTGGGACAGGTTGATTTCTGGGTTGCTGCCTTTACCTTGCGGAAGAGGGTGTTGCGACGTCTCTCCTGTTTGCGTCGCCCGCCTGCAGGACAGCCGCCGGGGCAGTGCCGGGTACTACAACGGTGTGGTACCCGCTGTTGTCCGGAACTGCTTATTCACGACAAGTCGCTATTCGCAGCTAACCCCCACAGGAGGCCTTGCGCTATCCGCAACCTGCGACCCGTCCGGTGGCTTCAGCTTGCCCATCCCAGAAACATCTCACTAGTTCTTCCGTACCAGAGGGTGAACCTTTAGTATTCTACAAAAAATGTGGTTTTGAATATAAATTAAAAACAATTTAAAGTTTATAGACTTTTTTTCCTAAACTTTTTTCATACCGTTAAAAATGACTTTCATTGTAAGCCAAGCAGCGACGGTGGCATCATGAATTACGCCGCGTGAGATCTTCGGTAGGTTTGAGAGTCAGCCGGAGAAGTTACAAATAAAGACATACATCTCAGAAGCAAGTAAGAGAGCTACACCGGTGTTCACGCCAAAAGGGCGCTTGTTTTACGGAGGCAGTGTAATCACTTACACTCTCTCTCACTCTCTCTTCCACGGGACTTTCGTGCATAGAGCACCTAATCCGCTCTCCCAAGCTAGCTTTAAGGCTTCAAGTATTTAGTAGGTACATATTTATCTCCAATCGAGTAAACACCTACGCACGTCGCGTAATATCCCGAAAGTTTCTACGTGTTTTTACTTATCAAGTGTTTCAGAATAAAGCCAACCCCCTCCAAACATTTGGTCCTTCTAGTCCTTCTAGGATTATTCTATTCCCAGCAGTTCCGGTGGCTTTAACGCCACACAAGATAAATAAACATTTCATTTTGCTGCCGGTCATTAATATGATTTTGTAGCGGCGCCTGTAATGACTACAAAGCTCATTATTATATTTTTTTAAATTAAAATACCAAACTCAGCGTAAGTACCAGATTAGTTTGGTCTGATTTTGTCTAGTATTTTATCTCGAATTTATAAATACTGATAATGGCGTCGCCAGATCGATCTTCCTGCAAAAGATAAGCAGCAGAATATATAAGATATATATTATATATATATATAAGATATCGATTCCAACGGCGCAGAGCAAAATTGCAAGAAGAAAAACCAACCCAGGTTTGAATGGCGAAGAAGAAGAAACGGAGGCGTCGTGGATAATATCAGCTTTATTTTGCTGCGTACATGAAACGAAAAGTAAGCTTAAACATAGAGCCGTGCTCCCGCCCACTTTACTTCGCGAAAGGGAGAGCGGGATATCGACGGCGGAGTTCGGATTTTGGTCCGATGCACTAGCTCGGGGCGCGGGAGCACACGAGGAGGTGAGCGCTGGAGCATCAGAAGTGCAAAAGGGGATGCGCTTGGCCAGGGAGCGGCAGAAGAGTGCTGCGGAGTGGCCGAAGATGCAGATGGGCACAGATCGGTGCCAAGAAAGGTGCCGAGGAGCGGCGGAATAGGAGCGGAGAGTGTCGGCACGCTCGACGTACAATGCGCGGAGATCCGATATACGGGCCCCTCTGGCCATCGTACCCCCAACGTAAGCAACGTATAACCATATATATATATTTAGTATAGAGTGTGCCACAAATTATTTTTTTTAATCGGTGAGTGCTTGGGACTGCATATTTGGATTTTACTTAACCTTAAACAACATGCATTACGCAAAGCTTGCAATTTTGCCCGGCGCTGCCGCAGTCCAGACGGGACTTATCGTCGCCGTTGCTGGTGCAAAGTTATAATCCTCATCAGTGGAGAATCCCAATAGTTAACTTCCAGATTTTGGATTTCGGGGCACAGTTATGCTAGAGTTGCTGCCAATGCCCCACGTAGAAGACTCCAAAGAACTTAATTAGTCTCAAGGAGAGAAGAAAAAGGAAATAACCTAAAACTTTGGCTGAGCATCTAGAGCGTCACGAGGAGCACCCTTCAGGGTGATCTCTTAGAAGGGTCTGTCGAGCCCGTGAAGATGGATACCTAACACGGATGCGCTGCTACAACTTCAAGTGAATATGATTCCGCAGGGTATCATCGGCGGATAGAACACGTCTCAGCAAGGAGCACCCCATCATCAGATAGGGTTCTCTTGTACTATTTTTGTTTTTGTGGTAAACTAGATCTTGGCCTGCGAGACATGGCTTTATCCTCACTTTAATATTTTTGTTTGTGCTTTGGCATGGCCGAACGGGTTTACATTACTTTAGTTCAATTTTCTCCAAGTTTAACCTCACAGATTAAAGAAAGTGCAAATGCTAATGCTCCAAAGTAGAGACCTTTTATCGAGACCGATGTGAATTAAATACCTATGGATAGAAAAATTTAATATTAAAGAAATGCAGTGCCTAGAGGCGAAATTAATGAAGAATTAATTTGTAAAAATGTATTATTGTCTAAATTTAATGAATAAGTATTTTTGAAAGCTTTTCTTAATTGATAATGAGTTTTGTTATGGCTATAAAGCAAGGGAAGGCTAGTGCTTAAGGATTGCGAAAAGTTATAATGCAAAAACAAAGCAGGAGTCTGTTTAATTTTCAGCGACCCACATCGAAGATAGATCTTCATCGTTGGAATTATCCTGATTGAGTTATATAAACAACTACCTTACGGTGCGTTATTCTTTTCCGATCCCTTATTAATGACCTTACGAATCGAAATGAAATCTTTTGAAACTTAAAGTTTAAAACTATTCGCTATTCTTATGAAGTCTTGCTTTACGATATTATTTGAAATCAATAACAATTAGCTGATTAAAAATTCATCACGATAAGAAATAAAATTAGTTTACGATTTTCTTGAAAACCATAACGACTATAACTAAAAACCAACTCCGAAATATTTTCTAAAAAGCATTTAATTTTACCTAAAAAAAGTATATTTTTACTACACCCTTGAAACTTAATTAAAGTAAGCTAAAGGCCTGCCTGCGAGCAGCAAAGTTAATTGCGATCGATCAGTTTAACAAGAACAACGTGTGCAGATAAAGTTTAGAGAAATAAAATAAAAATTAGAAGAAGCAGACTATTCGTGTTTAATCCAGATACACAAAGTTCTTAGTCTATACTATCGTTGAGAATAATGAAAGAAAAGATTCGAACAATGAATACCTAAAACCAAAACAAAAGCACTTTGCTGATGTACACGTGATCGTAGGGTATCCAAGGGGTCACCGGAGACCATAAGTGGCTTCGCTTTCTCTGACATTCCCACAGCCTTTCTGACTCTTTGAACTCTTTCTAGAATTTATTTATTCTCTTTCGTCCGGTTCGTTCAATTTATTCTCCCTTGTCGCTATATTCTTGACTTTATATGGTATAATTAATGTATAGTTCCATAAGGAATTGGGCCTTATTCTCAGCATCGCGACGGTCGGTTTTTGTCCTCAGCCTCATTCTTGGCTATCTTGCCGAGGATGAAGAGGGCTCCAACTGAGCCCCACCTTTGTGGTTGGATTGAGAAGTGCTACCTGTGTCGTCGCGTCTCGATTGAGCCGAAATCCTTGTAGTCCTTGGTTTTCGCAAGACGGACTTCGAACGGCTGAATAACTTTTTATCAGATTTTAATTGCTCCGATTTATACAGGTGCACCGTCATGGATGAAGCCGTAGATATTTTTTACAGTGCCACGAATTTATTTTTTACTGAATGTGTTCAGTCATACCAGCCGTCAGCTAGCGGTTCTGACTCTGCCCCATCCGGTAATTACCGGCTCGGTCAAGATTTACCGTGTTGAACTCGCAGTGTTACAAATTTATTTGAATCGCTGTAGGGCTCAGATCTCTCAGGATCCAAAACAGTTTTATAATTTTGTTAACCGTAACCGTAAACCAATTACTCAGTCTTCCTCGCTTTCTTTTGAAAATACAACTGTTAATAATAATCAGGGAATTGCCGATCTGTTTACGAAGTTTTCTCAAACCACTTACTTAAATTCTATTGACTTAAATCAGACTTATTCTTCCATCATGCCCAAATCGAAATTAATTTTCAGTTCTAATTTAGACGAAAGCTGTATCCTTTCAGATCTTTTCCGTGTTAAGTCCGTTTTTTTCGCCAGGTCCCGACGGAATACGTGGCTGTGTGATAAGGTATTGTGCCGACGCCTGTGCAATCACAATCTGAAATTGTTTATTTTGAAACCTCCCACTTTCCCTTTAATTGGAATCGATCATTTGTTATTCTTCTCCACAAAAAAAGGAGCAAATCGGATACCAACAACTATTAAGGGAATCCCTAAGTTGTCGGCCCTCCCGAAACTTTTCGTAAATATCCTTATAAAGTGAAAATCAACGAGTAATCTCTTATCTTTTGGTGCTCACTTCCTTCATAATTAAGGGCTTCCATGAAAATTTTCAGCCAGACGTAATCTATACTTATTTAAGTAAAGCATTTGACTCTGCTAACCATACTTTCCTTGTTCAGAAACTCGATTTTAAGGGATTTCCGGTTGATCTTATTTGGATCTCAAGGATCTCTGTATGGTAGGACGCAAAATGTCCTATTTAAAAATACCTTATTTTATGTTCTCAGGGTTACTTCTGGTGTCCAGAAAGGTATCCATTTCCGTCGTCTGTTGTTGACATTATTTATTAACGACCTGCCCAATGTTCTGACTAACTCCGGAGTAGTTATGTATGCGAACGACGTCAAACTTTGCGTGCAATATAAGGACGCTTCCTGACAGTCTGAACTACAAACAGATCTTAATAATTTTGAAACATTGTGCCGCATAAACTTATTAAACTTAAACGGCTCTAAATGGAAGCTAATGATTTACACAATAAACTGCTGATCTTTGAAAAGAAGTGGTATAGTTGGTATTTCGGTATCCGCCTAGATCCTAAACTTGACTTTATTGATCATATTTCATGCATGGTGAACAAAGCCAGAGGTGTGCTTGGTTTCATTAAACGGTGGTCGAAAGAATTTAATGATCCCTATGTTACAAAATCCCTATTTATTTCTTTAGTTCGTCCTGTCTTATAATATGGATATTGCGTTTGGAGGCCTCAGTATGAGGTCCACAGTAAACGCATTGAGTCAGTTCAGAATAACTTTGTACTTTTCGCTGTACGCCGTTTAAACTGGGATGCAAGCCAGCGGTTACCATCGTATTCTAGTAGATTCTTCCTAATTAACTTACCATCTTTAGCTAACCGTAGAACCATGCTAACCGTAGAACTATGGCGTCGAAAGTGCTGACTTGTTGGGTCAACTTTATTTCCAAGTACCGAGTAGAAATACTAGAACCTATATTCCCTTAGTGTTGCGCCGCTGTATAATGCCTTTTGAATTCCATGATCCTTTGAGAGTCTTATGTGCAAATTATAACAATTTGTACATAATAACATCAAACGTAGATAGGCTTCCTAAACCTAACACTTTAATATAAGGTGAAGTAAAAAGTTCGTTCGTTTTTTATCTAAGAGATGACTTTATTGTCCATAGTACTAGTGTTACGTGTCGCATCTTGTCATACGTTACTCGCGCTACAAGTTTGTCTTTGACAGTTTTTCGATTGATCGACTCAGTACGTTGTGAGAGCTCATCAAAGATGGACACCAGAAAAGAGAAAATGTACTATATTTTACAATTTTTCTTCGATTAAAGCGAAAAAACAGCCAAAGCGGCTGAGAAAATTAATTTAGTTTATGTGCCCGATACTGTAATGGAATGTGTAGCACAAAAGTGGTTTGCTAGGTTCCGTTCCGGGAATTTCGATCTCAAAGATGCACCATGCGTCGGGAGACCTGTCGTCGAAAATTGCGATAAAATCATGGAAATAGTGGAAACAGATCGGCACGTGAGCACCTATTGAATTGCCGCGGAAGCAAGGATACGCCAGAAAGTCGTTTGGACTATTTGCATAACCTTGGATTTAAAAAAAAGCTCGATGTTTGGGTGCCACACGAACTAGGCCTAAAAACATGATAGGCCGAATTTCCATCTGCTATCGAGCTGAATCGCAACAAAATCGACCCGTTTCGAAGCCGATTGTGACTGGCGATGAAAAACCAACATCAGGCAATAACATGGAGCGCAAACGATCGTGGTCAAACTCGGGAACCGGCCTAGACGGTGGCCAAGCCAGGAAGGTTTTGTTGTGTGTTGGTGTAATGGCAAGGAATCATCTGCCCCTTATGGCCAAACGCTCAATTCCCCTACCGCCAACAACTGACCGCTTGAAAGTAGCACTCATCCAGAAGTGACCATATTTGATAAACAGAGGCCGAATTGTGTTCCATCAGGACAACGCAAGGCCACACACATCTTTGGTGACGCGCCAGGAGCTTCGGGAGCCGGATGGGAGGTCCTATTGCACCCACCTTATAGTCCGGACCTGACACCAAAGATTACTACCTTTTTCTGTCCATGGCGAACGCGCTTAAAGGTAAAAGTTGGATTCAAGAGAGGACCAGAAAATTGGCTCTCCGAGTTTTTTGCCAATAGGGACGCGGCCTTTTACGAGACGGGTATAATGAAGTTGGCATCTCGTTGGCAACAAATTTACGAACAAAACGACGCATCACTTAAATCGGACAGATGTACACAAAGTTATCATCTTTTGAAAAATCAATAAAAAATCGAACGAACTTTTTACTTCACCTTATATAATAGTATTAAGTACAAAAACACAAATACAAATGCAATCAAATACTAACCCACTTAGTACGCATGCAGGCAACGTCCAATATCTCGACTTCGGCAGCTCATCTTCGTCAGTTTTCGATAATTTTTGAGTCGCCGAGCCCAAACTGGGCTTCAGTTGTTTCTCCTCGTCTGACAGAACTCTCCCGGGAGTTACAAAGCACGGCCTATATTATTAATTTTCATTTTATTAATGCCCGCTTTGCTTGTCCTGGCAAGCGCAGCTTCTCAGAGTGGGTTTGGCCCTAACAAAAATGTTAGCGTTGGAAAAACTAGACTTCCCTCTTGCGGATGTTTTTGTATCGCGAGAAGAAACTGCATTTTTAATTTTTTTTAAATAAAATAAAACGTTTTCCTTGTATTTTTCTAATTTATTGTTATTTAGTTTGAAAATTCAAGGGACAGAAATATTTTTGAGGGAATATGATTCGGTCATACTTTGTTGACAACCGGCAATATTTGAAACACATGACACGTTCATCTTTTGATGATTCGTTTTATAATAATAATTGTCCCTAAGCTATTGGCATGTGTTCGTGCGGCTGCGCCTGCCTTGGACAGCTCGCAGTACAAGGAACTCTGATGATTGAATAATGGCTCTGTTAGGCAAGGGTAGGATTGGTGTCCCATTCAAGTAGGAACATGGTGACACCAATAGCCATACCCATGTACTCGTTTGGCAAGCCGAATGGGTTAGCCCCGAAAAAAGCTGAAAACCAAAATACAAGAATACCCACATGATCCTTGACCTGGGAAAGTCCGCCACAGTGGAGGAGAAGCTAGATAATCTGTGCCAAGTGCATGACGAGATCAACGAGTTCGGCAAAACTTATTTTTAATTTCAGTTTTTTGATCCATGACTCTTTAATGGAAATTAATGTAATATTTGTGTATTCTTATATACCTAAGTCATAAATCTAACCCAGTAGAATATAAATAAATATATGTAAGCCGTACAGATACGATGGTTAAAGTTAAGCTAAGCCGAACGCGCACCACTAGCAGGCGCATTACGAGAAGGTCACCACGAAAACGTGGTCACGCGTCAGCTCTCGAAAGCTCACCTGCAGGAATGAACGAGACAAGACGAGGATCAGAACAAATTGAACGAGGCCAAGCCGCGATAATTTTCTCGAGCCTCGTGGCAGTTCTGGAGGAGAGTTCTAAAGAAGCGGACGTGGATTACAAATTTTAACGTGTGGGTCTGCACAGCGGCAGCGCCGCTTGAAATAACTAGAGCAGGAAAATGAAGAGACGGCGATTTGCCACTAAAAATATAATACAAGTAAAATGTCTAGGCTAGGCAGAGCGGCTGCGTAGTTTGGGCCCGACAGCGAGTGCTGACGGTAAGACATAATATCTTGCGGGAAAATTCATACTGATTAAGCGCCCCGAGAGGCATCCCAATATTTCTTTCCCTCTTCCGGCCCCTCATGGCGATTGCCAAGAGCCCGGTCCAGAACGCGTTGCCGCTGATGCTTTTTGCTAAATGCTCGTACAAGATAAAACCATCTTCTCGAGTTAACCCGGTGGCTGACAACTTCCATCTCAAGGCAGCCGTCTTATAAAGACCCTTGCCCCCATATCTTTATACATTTTTCTGTAAAGAGATCCTGGCGTGACTGAGCTTCACCCCAGCCTAAGAAACTACTTCAAAAACCTTTTAAAGATAATAAAAAAGTGAATCTTTAAATGATTAATGAAACACATTTAACATTCAATAACTACCTCTAAGTGTTGTAGTTATCGCCATGCAAAGAATTAATTTTTTGGCGTTAGTGCGGTGGCATTTATTATTTTCTTAGACTTATTTCGGCTTGTTTTATGAACATGCATTTTTTATTATCCTTAAATGTAACTTCGTATATTTATTTTATTTATTTATACATTTTAAATTTCACTGATTTCATCATTTTAACACGTCTGACATCCAGTTTCGTAATGGGAAAACTAAAAATATTGCAGTTTCTTGTAGCAAGAATCTGCGTTCCGTTATTCTAGGGTAGCCCTTTAGTTTGGCTTTATTTATCATAGCTCTGAAAACGCTCAGAAAACATATCTTTTTATGATCTTAACTTTGTGTTTACTTTCCGTAGCTCCGACAACGCTCAGAAAATTAGATTTTTATGAGCCTATGGTTTTAAAGCACTAATTGCGCTCCAAAAACGTTCTTATTTATGAGTTTATTTAGAAAACGCTCTGAAGCGTTCGGAGCGCTCCTAACTTTGCAAGGTGGGTATTTTTTAATCTGAACTGGGTACCGGCCTTTAAAAAGACGTTAACGAACAGCCGTTCTAAACTTTTTGCCTATCGTTCTCTCTGACTGCTTAGTAAAGGATACCGTGTTGTAACGAAAATCCCTCCCATCTCTCCCTGCGCACGTGTGTTGGCAGGTATTGGCACCCAGTATCTCGCTGGAGTCCTTCTGCAGGATTCTGAACAGTCCAGCGTGGTGGTCGGTGGCGACTTCAACGCCTGGGCCATGGAAGGGGGGTCCCCCCGGACAAATGTCAGAGGCCAAGCGGTGTTGGAAGCCCGTTATCTCCATGGCCGTTGTCCTCCTGACAGGCACCCGGAAGACCCGTGCAAGATGGAGGATCAGCGAGGCCTACACTGCCAACGATCACGAGAGGAGCGCTTTGCCCGTGGCTAGGAAGACGTTCCGGTAAGACACCTTTAGGCCGCACGACTTCGCACACGTCCTTGAGGGATTGGCGGCAGACGAGTCTGACGGGGCAAACGTGATGACCAACAAGTTGGCGGCCGCGGTGGAAGGCGACTGCACCCAAAGCATGCTGCAAAGGAGGACGTTCCGGCAGCACCACTCCCCGGTATTCTAATAGAACGAGGAGACCGCTGACCTGCGCCCCACTTGCCACCGCAATAAAATGCTACTACAGCGTGCCAAAGGCACTCCGCGCTTCTCTGCAAGCAGCGAACGGAATAATGCGGCAAAGAAGGAGCTGAAAACCGCCATCAGGAACATCAAGAGAGAATCCTGTGCGATGCTGCCACCAACAACCCATGGGGAGAAGCCTAGAAATTGGTGGTTAGGAGGCTCACTGCGGGTGGCAAGGCCCCTTCTGACCTGGAAACACTGGAGGGGATCGTCAGCGCCCTGTTCCCGTGCGGACGGCAAGTCGTGAATTACCCCAGTCCGAAGAAAGGAGTCATCCACTGGGTCACGGAAGCGGAGGTTCTGCAGCCAAAGAAGACACAGGGACCAGACGCGACTGCTGGCGACTGAAGTAGCCGGCTTATTCAACAAGTACCTGCTGGAGGGGATGTTCCCCGACAGGTGGAAAATGCAAAAGCTGCTGCTGCTATCCAAGCCTGGCATGCTACCAAGAGAGGTTTTCGAATTTTGTCTGCGAGAGCTACAACAAATCGTGGTTCCAGTTTAACGAGTGTCGTCTAAAGGCCGTATCTCGAGAGTGGATTATCCTGAATATGAACGGAACTGTTCTCCATTCAGTAAATAACGTTTTTGTTCACGGCAAGATCCTACAGACCGATCTTCCTACTAGACACGTTCGGTAAAGTCTTTATGAAGGTGATCTCGTACTGTCTGAGCGGAGCGATAGAAGCAGCTGGTGGCTCTCCCCGGAGCAATATGGCATCACAAAGTGGAAGTCCTCGCTGGACGCCATCAGGAGGGTCAAGGTGGCAGAAGAAGCGATCGCTGGATCTAGGTGGAAAGGAGTGACCAAGTCCTACTGTCTGGTTCTCACCCTGGACATTAGGAATGCGTTCAACTCGGCAGACTGGGACCGAACGCTGGAGTCCCTGAAGAGCTTCAACATCCCGGGATACCTGCTAAGGATAGCTCACAGCTACTTCACCGAAAGAATACTAACGTTGGACACGAGTCTGGGTTCCAGAGCATGCAAAGTCTCAGACGGAGTCCCGCAGTGCTCCATTTTGGGACCCTGCCAATGCCAGCCAGCACCAGCTTGGTAGGCTTTGCCGACGATGTCGCCATTGTGGTGGTAGCCAAGAAGCTCGTTACAGTGGAGGGTCCCGCCAACGCGGCCATCAAAGTCGTGGAGGCGTGGCTAGCGGTTCCTGGGTTAAAATTGGCAGCCCACAAATCGGAGGCTGTCCTAATCTCGAGCCGGAAGTTTGTGGAGTCAGCCAGCGTGCTGGTCGGAGGGACCAGAATCCAAACTCAGCGGGCGATCAAGTACCTGGGCGTCCTCATCGACACGCGCCTGTCTTTCAAGGAGCATTTGGAGTACGTCCAAAAGAAGGCCGGAGGGAATGCAGGTGCGCACTCGTGAATATTGCCGAATACGAGAGGGCCGAAGTAGGTAACAAGAAGACTGCTAACCTTGGTAGTGACCTCACAGATCCTGTATGCAGTGCCGCCAACGTTAAGAGCTATATTCGAGGGATAGGGCGACAAATAGACTGTGCGCCGTTAGAGTGTCATGCGCGTTCTGGACCGTATTGGAAGATGCGGCGCTGGTCATCGACAGGCTAGTTCTGCTTACCGAGCTTGTCAGGGAAAGGAGTGAAATTCTGTCAGCTTCGTAGGACAGGGTGGCAGCGCAGCGGTCCAAAGCCGATCTCAAGGCTGAGGAGAAGCATGGAGTGTTGGCAGTCTACATGGGACTCCTCTTCGTGGACGCCGATGGACGCACAACCTCATCCCAAACCTGGAGCAATGGGCGCAGAGGCCGCACGGGCAGGTTGACTTTTACCTTACCCAGGCTTTAAGCGGACACGGCTGCTTCTGCAGCTACCTGAAGCGCTTCGGACACGAGACGAGGTGCCCGGAGTGTGGCTCGGGCATCGTGGAAGACGCGCAACACGTCCTCTTCGTGTGCCGCAGATTCGGTTTCGAGAGGCAGGAGCTGGAGGCGGTAGCAGGGTGCACTATCAGCACAGAATCATTGGTGCCGATGATGCTAAGGGAGCAGAGATTGTGGAATGCGGCAGCCACTTTTGTCACGCACGTCTTAAAGACACTTAGGGCCCTGGAGAGAAGACGGAGGGAGTAGACGCGGACGGGAAGGCGGCGGTACCGCACAGCGCGTAGCCCTTGGTCCTTAGTCCATAGTCTACCGTCTTTCCTTAATGTTATTTATGTAAATGTCCGTAGCATAAGGTTTTAGTTTTATCGTGAAAATAAACATCAATAAAAAAAGGTACTCATGCACCCATAGATATGCGCCACTGCTTCCCGGTAGAGCATCTGTTGGACTGCTGTCCATCATCTCGGGGAAAATCCGGAACATCGTGTACTCCCTTCATCAAATCGTTGGGTGTCAGTGGAGCCTCCTGGTCCACTGTCATTGGTAGATGAGTGAGCGGAAGAGAGTTCACTATGCTCTCGGTCTCAACCAACGAGCTCTCCAGCATCTTTTCCCAGGTGCCAGCCTCAGCTGGGTTCGCCAGGCAATTGAAGATCCATTCTATTCCATTGGCCGACAGCTCGCCCTGGATCTTTGCAGGCTCAAATACTTCGCTGAACTTCCTGACCACCGATCCACGGCGGCTGTCACTACAGGAGCGGGAAACGATGGAATCAACATGTCAAAACCAGAGTAAAGTGTGTCATAGAAGCGCTTAACCGTGTATAAGGGATCGTCAATAGAGTCAAGAAAAGTCCAATCAATTGAAGATAAATAAGAGTTCATCTCAGTGAAATTAGCTTTGCGGAAGCAGCGAAAAGTTGCTGGCTCAGTTGCAGGACAGGGCAGTAGTGGAGTCGAAGCTTCTAGAATTATCTCCAATGTGGGGTGATAAGCGTCTTCAGGGCTGGAGGAAGGGTCAATTCTAGAGACATATGCATTGGCAAACTCCGACGCAAAAATTAAGTCTAAGACTTTATCTCCACAGTACGAGCATTAGTCATAAACAAAATTGTCATGAACATAAATGCGAACTGCAACAAACTCTAAATTACCATAAATTATCATAGACAGAGGAGTTGAGCCACGTTTCAGTAAAGGCAATGACATTGGCTTCAAAGGAGACACTATTGACGTGCAGTTTACTAAGTTTACCAAGTAAGCTGCGAACATTCTGGTAATGTAAGATAACGGAATCTTTTAGTTTTTTGGGGTTATAGCCGAGGGGGGCAGAGGTGCTCGAGCCCGAGGAACACTCTTTTTGACGAATTTGTATCCTCAGGCCATATGGAAGTATCAAGAACCCTAGGAAATAGTACATCAGAATTTAGTGACAGAAAATTCGGTAGCAGAAACATTCTACTTGTTGCTTAAATAGGTCCTTACATCGATTTCAGAGGCCCCTGGATTGAGCAACGCCAGGTAAAGGCCAGAAATGCTGGCAAGATCAGCATCTTAACCAGAGCCACCATTGACCACGCAATTGAGTACGCGCTCTGCCTCAGCGCACTCCATCGACGTCAGTGCGTGGTCTTCTCGATAGTAACGTAATCTACGAAATCGTCGAATAAATCTGAGCACCCATGCGGTGCTGCTCACTAATCTGTTGTAGGGCGAAAATCTCTGTAACGATATAAAGATGACCAGGGCAAACTCACATTTTGTCCTTTCATGTGGCGTCGGCGGATTCGAGTTCTCGCGCGCACTCGGCCAGCTCTCTTCTAGTCCTCGTAGGAATCCTCATAGCCACCGCGAACCAATGCTCAGGTCCACGTTCTTGGAACGCCTCTATGGATTCAAAGAGCTCCGACACCCGGTTTCCGACGAACTGTTTGTATCTCCGATGGGTGCTGCTTATCCAGTGGAACACAGTCTTAGAATCCTTACATAAAACGCGGTTGCTGATCTTCACACCGTTCTCCTGCTTGACAGTGTCCGTCAGTCTCGTACCCAATACTGCTGCTTGAAGTTGTGACGGTTAGTCGAGGGTTTGGGCGGCTCAGGGCTGGCCCAGGGTTGTCACAGATATTTATTTGTATCGGACGTGGTTGCTGGAATAGAAAGCCGACCTCGTCCCAGAGTAGAAGTCAGGGTGAATTCCACGGTAACTGAGAATCGTACTGGTTTATTCACGGGAAGTGACAAAGTTTAAGCATATGTGAGCGGTCCGTGCTACTCGTTCGGCTCGGCCGGCGTCCGGGCGGTTCGTCTCTCTCTACAGCGACGGCGGCGTTCCACAGCGAGTCGTCGTTCCGCGTGGCCTCTCAGGGGGGGTGGCGCGAAGGTGCGGGCGTGGCCGTGGATCGTCGTCCGGGGTCGTCTTGGGGCGCTGTATAGACAGAATGATCCCTTAGGCGGCCATTCAGGTCATCCGTCGGGGAGGTGAGTACCCTCGTCGGCGACCGTTCAGATCTGTCGAGAAAGAAATCCTTAAGCGGCCATTCAGGTCAGCCACAGGAGTAAGCGAGAACCCTAATTCTGACCATTCAGATCCAACAGGGAGAGAAATCCTTAGGCGGCCATTCAGGTCAGCCACAGGAGTAAGCGAGAACCCTAATTATGACCATTCAGATCCAGCAGAGAGAGAAATCCTTAGGCGGCCATTCAGGTCAGCCACAGGAGTAAGCGAGAACCCTAATTTATGACCATTCAGATCCAACAGAGAGAGAAATCCTTAGGCGGCCATTCAGGTCAGCCACAGGAGTAAGCGAGAACCCTAATTATGACCATTCAGATCCAGCAGAGAGAGAAATCCTTAGGCGGCCATTCAGGTCAGCCACAGGAGTAAGCGAGAACCCTAATTTATGACCATTCAGATCTATAGATTATAGGAGGGCGGGAGGGTATTAAGAGCGCTAACTACCAATTATTTATTCCAACTTACTGGTTTGTCTTACCAAGCTGCTGACTACTGCTGCTGCTGCTGATGCTTACCCGATCGCTGTCGGGAACTGAGTGCCGATATGAGGCCAGCCGCCCGCTTTATATAGGCCCCTGCTGCTTTTAGTGTGCCCGCCGACGATTCTCAATTCGCCATATTTGTGTGGCCAGTTTTCTCTTTTAGTGTGACCAGCTCTCTCTTTTATTGTGGCCATTCGCCCGTGGTTGGCGCGCGCGCGGATCTTGTTTAAATTCAAATTTAGATCAATTCCATTCCTTATTCCTCTATTACAACTATATTTGTGCGCGTCTGCGCGTCACAAAGTTCCAGTCGCAGGATTGACATTGTCCTTATCGGAGCGCACTTCGTCTTAGAGCTTTCGAATTGCGCCTGCACATCTCCGCTTGCGTAGGTGGCCCGCCAATAGGCCTCTTCTGCGAACGCCGACTGGTTGAAATCCACGAAGACGTGCATCTCGTCCATCTGACAAAACTGTCGACTTTGTCCTCCGCGTAGTGATACTCGTTGACCGCCAGGAATGCTCGCGGATCCGTATTGCTATACTTCGAAGCATTCACGGTCTTCACCGAGCATGGTGAGCAGGCTGCTCCGAAGGTCATCATCGGCATCTCGTATATGTCAGGCTTCCTACAATTGTCTCCGTTCCTGACGGCCCCAGCTTCACTCCGCCAGCTGCGACTGGCTGTGCCGGCTTCACTCCGAAATTCTCGATTAAGATACCATCTTCTGCAGAAAATTGTCTCATGGCACAGCTAGAAGGCACGATCTCTGAAGCGGCGAACTTGCCTTTCTTTTCACCGGTCCATATACCACCCCTCCAAATGCGGTGGCCGCTGCGTATGGCCCCCAGAGCCGTAGCTTCTAGTTTTGAAGGGTATTCCAAGATGCGTAGATCCAATCCAATCAGGATCCTTGGAGCCGCATTGTTGTACGGCTCTACTGGCAGGCGGGCATTCGTCTTCACTGCCTTCACATCTTCCTGACGCAAGCCTTGCATCAAAAGGTTTAAATTGGCTACTTAGTCTACGTTCTTTATCCCATGGCGTTTTGGCTTGTCCGCTGCACTGATCTGCAGGCTAACTATCCTTGTGTGCTCTTTGTCGGACTTTTCGACAGACCATTGCACATATAGTTGTCAACTCTCCCCTTTCAGGTTGGGGCTATTCTCGTTGCCTACAGGCAATTTGGCAATCAGCTACTCCATTAGGGTTGGATTCTAAGTGCTGGCTGCCGGTCGCGGTTGACTGCAGGAACGCTGCCAGGTTGCTCAGCCTGGCGAACGGCACGATTCTTGGGATGGAGGCCTCCTAAATTGGAATCGCGAAGACGTCCATATCGGAATCGTATCTTCTACATAACAACTTGCACGTTGCTGAAGTAAATGAGCAGTGACTTCACTGCTGCTCTGGCAGCTAGGCACTGTTTATTCTCCAATTCTGTAAACTGGTAAGCTGCCGTTATCTCCGTGAACGCGCACAGGAATATTGGCCATTCCTCTGGCTAACCCTTAAACTCGGGAAGATCAGGTAGTCTGCGTGGCGTCCACCCAGGTATGCTTGTCGTCGCCACTCCATATGATTGGGGCGATGGCGTTGATACCTCCAAATTGTGTGTTGGCTCCCGTGGCGGGTGAACATAACCTCGTTTAGGCTGCGTCGTAGCGGTGACACAAAATGGCGGAGAATAGCTCACGGTTGTTGTTGTACAACTCCATGACAGGTTGCCCATTTGCCCAATGGCCGCCGAGCGTCCCCTCCAAAATTCCACTCAATTGTGGCGGCAAACTTGCACTCAATTGTGCCGGCAACTGCGCATCCAAAGACGGCGTCACTCCAAGCTCCGGTTGCAGATTGTCACACGTAATCTGCCTGGGCAGGTTCTCAGACATGGCACCATTCCACTCAAACATGGCGGTGTATTCGCCGCACCGATCACCCGGACGCCGCGTGCCCCGATTCCAACGGGATCCCTGGTGGCCTGTCCTTCACTCGCCCTTGCCTTCACCAGCTCCGACTCTAGGTGTGCGATCCTTCCCATTAGGGCCGCCACTTGTACAGTCGTGGAGTCCGTAAGCTGCCTCGTTGCTGCGGGATGCAGGTTACTTGCCGCTTTCCTGGAGGCTTTTCCACTTTTCTTGGAGTCTGTGGGCGCTGCCGATCACCAGCCACTCTCGCAGAGCTGGCCAGGTTGCCAGTTGCTGAAACCGCAGTTGCGGGTGCGGGAACATGCGAGACACCCAGTCTGCGGCTCCGCCGGACGAATGCTTAGTAGGCAAAATCTCGCTGAGTGCGAGTAGATGAAAATGACGCCTGAAATCAGGGCCGCAGAGAGAAATTTGGGGCCCGGGGGTAGCCAAGTGCGGGGCTCAGACTCCAGCATAAAAACCTTGTTAAGATCGTAACATGGTTAAAAAGAGATGGAATAAGGATAATGTTATATAAAACACGGACACAACAGAAATATACAAATAAAGATATAGAGATAAATAGAGATAACAAAATATAGGGTCGGTATTACTCGAACTCTTTGTTTGTTACATTCTCAGTTCGCACTGAACTATAATATCTTTTCCCCTTCTAGTACCAGAAAAATCCTTGAAAATGAATAAAACTTTTTGGAGTTAACGCACAAGCCCTACTTATATTATTATATGTATTATGTATTATATGTATTATGAAATTACAAAAATAAAAACCTAATCTATTTAATTTTTTTCTTATCTAGGTTAAAGAAGATTGGAAATACGTTGCAATGGTGTTGGATAGACTTTTCCTATGGATATTTACGTTAGCAGTTCTTGTTGGTACGGCAGCAATCATTTTACAAGCCCCAACATTATATGACGACCGTATTCCAATCATTGAACAAAAAGATTTGGATTTTTCTGGAACTTCCGCTGGACGATGCAAGCCCCCGCAGTAATATTAGAATATTAAAATGACTTATTTGATAATTTTTTTTTTATTTAGTTTTCATTAATAAGTAGTGCGTTATTTTTTTAACTATCAAAAATACTGTACAAGTAGCGCGAAATAATTACTAATATATTTGATTGTATAAGCCAATTATATACAGAAACTTTGCTTTCCTTAAACAGCAATAAAAAGTAAACTGATTTCTCTGCATTACTATTGTTAACTTAAAAAAATATATAAGAAATTATTTTATACATTTTACTTATTCTTCATCCATTTAAAAGAATAAAAATCTGGAATCATAACCGTTTACATCAGATAAAGCGTGAGATCTGTATTATTACAACATTAACGTAAATTTGTACTTACAAAAAAAATCTATAATTCATAAGTCAAATTAATTGAGTTTTTTAGCTTATTTTGGGTAACAAAAAAATAGTTTTGTATTATTAGGTTAAAAAATAAGTACAAGAGAACTCTTAAATCAGAATTAACCCTGAAAATGCATACAAATAATTTATGAACATTTAGTTATAATAACTAAAACAAACCCAAATATAATAAGTCCACATCATTGTCAAACTTTTCTTCTGTATGTATAGTTCGCCATATCAAAAGTGCTTACTATTTATTTAACTGACTTCCCTTATATAGCAAGTATAGGGTAACCTACAGAATCCATTATTTACTTTAAGAAACCACGCCGAACTTATTTACTTATTTACCTAATTTATTAATTAAACCTGGTTTATTTCAAAGACCCAAGGAAAGAAGCAAATAGTTGTAGCCAAAAACCGTACGCAAAATGATAGCAGAGCAAATAATTGTATTTGTTTTTGTTTACGTGAGAGATTGCAAGCGTAAAAAAATTTATTTTTAATAAGAAAGGAAGGTAAAATTGGCATGTCGAAGTTTAAATACCCTTGCAGTAAGTAAATTTTTAAAATGTTGTATATTAAAGGATTGCGGTTAGTTTCAGTACCTAATATTTTTTGTTTGAAATTCACTTAAGAAATTATCATTTTTTCTAAAAATTTTGTGTTAGTTCCTATGGCTCCTATGATATAGTCCGATTTTGATAAAATTAAAACCAAAATTAAGTAGGTTAAAAGCTGAGGGAAAAATATATAATTTATTGGGTCGGAAATGTCTCCATCACTGCGTTGCAAACTTCTGACTAAAATATAATACCCTGCAGGGGTATAAAACTAGGTTCAGTTCCCAAAGACTCTGATATCTAATATCATATGGCTGGTCAACATAATTCTCTTCTTTGACATACACTTTCATATGTATTTTCTTAATACTATTTAAGTAAGCAAAACTGCCCACAAAAAGATCGGTTCAGTGATTCCGAAAACAGTTTTTAACATATTATTATTTAGTTTGGAATGTGATGAAATCCATATATAAGTTGTGGGTCTATAAAGCATATACAAAATATTAAAATCCGTTTAAATTATATACATATTATATAACATCAGGAAATACTCTTCTCCAACAACTTGATATGATCTTTAGTGGCTATTGAAGGGATTGTCAAACATGTTTCCTTTTTCTGTCTCTATATGGTCAAGTTGAATTTTATTTCTCATTTCTATACAACTATATAATAATATATCTGTAATAGAAACAA
This sequence comes from Drosophila bocqueti, assembly GCA_018151655.1. Classification (NCBI taxonomy): domain Eukaryota; kingdom Metazoa; phylum Arthropoda; class Insecta; order Diptera; family Drosophilidae; genus Drosophila; species Drosophila bocqueti. The sequence continues at coordinate 231,155 of JAECXF010000289.1, read as the reverse complement.
TCGGAAAACCAATCGAGAAAAATGTTAAGAATATTTTGTAGCTTAATGGCAGATTTGCGTTTGTTCTGAAATACGCGATTTTTTAAAATTTTAGAACTACGGGATTACAATTAATATTTTCCTAACATTTACACATATAACTTAACATTTTTAAATATTTTTAATATTGCCAAAGTAGTACTGTTTACTGTAACAATTTATGTTTTTCAATTCGAGCAAAGTGTAAAAACACCGGCTTCCAAAGTTATCTTTCATTCTTACTTTTGTAATGTTCTCTGAACTTTTTTAAGTTTAAACTATTTTATTTTCGAATGTTTTTGTTTGATTTCAAGTTTTTTTTTTAAATTACTTTTTACTAAATTCATTGTCATCGGCAAGATGTAAGGAAACGGTGTAATTCGGTCTGTCAAGGTCAAGCGAACTAGAAAAAAGTTCTTTTTACAATATAATATTTAAAATGTTCGAATCTGGCTGACTCTTATATAGCGAGTACCTCAGCATAAGAAACCAATGCAAAGTCTGCAGACTGGAAATCGATTCGACCCTGTAGCTTTTCTTATCTATTTGCAACATTGCCGGGCCATTCAGGCCCGTTTGTACTTTTCTTTTGCCTAAAGAATTCGAACCGTGGTGATAAATTCTTTCGTTGGTGCATGTGTCTTTATATCTCTATCTTCCTCGGGTTCCGACTCCTCTCGAAGGTTCCCCGGGAAGTGTGTTTCAACTAGTATCTTTAAATCAAAATTACTCCCTAAATTCTTAAAAAAGTAAAAAAAAAAATAAAAAATATTCAATATTTTGTAGAGGAAGTAAAATTTAAAATTAAGAAATTGTTTTTTTTTTGTATTATTGTGTTTTTTCAAATCAAATTAATATATTTTATATGTCACTTTAATATAAATTATCGTTTTCGTGTGCATAGCTTATTTCGACATTGAAAATAACAAAAGGTTCAACGGGGTAATAATTGCTATTGAATAGCAATAAATGCTCAAAAAAGAACACATTACTGATGAAGTAGATAACAATAGCCCTGACAAAAATTCAGATCACTTTTTTTAGGATTTCATTTTCAACAAAATAACTCCACAATTTTGGGTACTTATTCCGTTTTAAAATTTTTTATAACATGACTTTTTTTTAGGATTTGTTTCATATTTTTGGGTAGGTAGGTAGGTAGGTAGTAGTGGTTAGGCCCCTTACTGGAGCCTCCAATTAGAGCTGGGCTCCTTTGATCCACTCCCTCTGTTATCCTGTTGTGGTCGTGGTTGCACTTAAGTACCATCCTGAGTCGCCAAGAAAGCCTAGGATTGCTGAGACCTTCAGCTTTCCTATGCATTCTAGCGACTTCAACTGGTAGGCACCAAAGTGATGTTTTCTGATGCGATTTAGGGCCGGACAAAACAGAGCAGGTGCTCTGGCGTCTCTTGTTCCGTAATTTCTTTGCAGCTTCTACAGCTAGCGTTGTGTGGCAGTCCCATCTTCATTGCGTGCGTTCCGATCGCCCAATGACCTGTTGCGACTGATGTAAATCTTCTGATATCCCGCTTGCTGTTGGATAGCAGCTCTCTGGTTTGATTCTTGTCGTATGTCGGCCATCATTTCTTTGATCTCTTATGTTCGCTCTTACTTGACTATTTCTTGTTGGCTGTCTGCATGAAATGGTCATGGATCCTTGTCTGGACCGAGTTTAACGAGATCGGTGTCAGTAAGTTGATATCTTGCCCTTGCGAACCTGCTCGGGCTAGTTCGTCCGCTTTCTCGTTCCCTGGGATGTCGCAATGTCCCGGTACCCAGGCTACTTGTACCTCATTTCTCTCTGCAAGGCTATTAAGGGCCTTCTTGCATTATGCCACCAGCCGTGAATTTGTTCTCGCGGTCGCTAGGGATTTTATAGCCGCTTGGCTATCAGAGTAAAACCGTACATTGGTGTCGCTAAGTCCTTGCCGTATCGAAAGCTTGGCTGCTTCCGTTATGGCGAGTACCTCAGCCTGAAAGACCGTCGCTGAGTCTGAGAGAGTGAAGGACTCCTCGATCCCCCATTGCTCAGAGTAGATCCCAGCCCCCACACTGCTCATTCTGGAGCCATCGGTGTAGATGTATACCTCCTTCGCCCCGGTTACTCTCTCCCTTCTCCAGTCTTCAGCCCTAGTTAGCGCTGGCTACCATACTAGGGCTCCGTATGTTAAAATTGGCCGAACAACCGCCGTGTAAAGCCATATTATTATCTTTGTGTGTAATCTCCATTTATCTCCGAACATTTTCCTGCAAGAGTAGAAGGCAATACTTGCCTTCCTCACTCTTTCAGTAATGTTTCCTTTCCACGAGAGCTTCGGGTCTAGTATCACACCGAGATACTTAGCCTGCTCTGATAGTTTTAACTCTATGCCATCTATTCTGGGCATATTATATGCTGGTATCTTAGTCCTTCTAGTGAAGAGCATAAGTTCTGTTTTATTTGGGTTGATACCTAATCCGCAGGTCTTTGCCCATATGTTTAAGCGACCCAGCGCTCCTGTCATTATCTCACTAATAACGTCAGGGTAGGGTCCGGATACTAGCAGCACCACGTCATCTGCGTAGGCTACTGCTTTGACGCTACCCATATTGAGCTCTTCCAATATGTTATTCATGTTTATGAGCCAAAGTAAAAACGATAAGACGCCGCCCTGAGGTGTGCCTCTCTTCACTGACCGTGTGAGGTGAGTGCCACTCAGTTCGGCAGTGATCGTCCTACTCGTTAGCATAACTCCGATTCATTCTCGGATGCCTCTCTCAATGCCCATCGAGGTGAGGGAGCTCAGGATGGAGTCGGCGTTCCCGTTATTGAACGCACCTTCAATGTCTTGGAAGGCGGCCATCGTGTATTGCTTGTATTGTAGTGTCTTCTCGACGTGACCTACAACTTCGTGTACTGCTGTTTCTGTTGACCGACCTTTTCGGTACGCATGCTGCTCGTCCGATAGGTGGTGTCTCTCGATTCTTTCTCGGATGTGAACATCAGTAATCTTTCTAGGGTCTTCAGTTCGAAGGATGTCAGGCTGATCAGCCTATAGTCCTTCGCTAGAATATGCCCCCTTCTGCCTGGCTTCGGTATAAATATGACTTTGGCTTCCCTCCACCTGAGCGGGATGTGCCCTAGTCTTACATAAGGCTTGTATATGACTTTTATCCATTTAAAGATGCTTTATTTGGATGTTTGTGGCATTATGACGTACGGGCCCGGACTTTTGTGTTTGTCGAAAGACTCTTTTGCCCACTGGATTCCCTCCGTGGTGATAATATCTCGTATGCCGTACCGGACCTTGTGGTCGTTACCTTCGAGCTGCGACAGCCAGCGTTGGTTGATGAGGATGATGGCTCTCGGCATGCCCTGTGGGTCCTTCGCCCTTTTAGGCGCGCTCACGCTCACCTCTTATGAGCGATTGCGCTTCGCCGTAGAGGGCTGGAGCGCCACCGGGTTTGCCCTGCGGTGTGCCTCAAAGTCCGCGATCTCCGCAAGGAATCGGGCCTTACTTTCAGCATCGCGAGGGTCTATTTTGCCCTCAGCCTCATTCATGGCAATCTCACCGAGGATGAAGCGGGCTCTGTTGACCCTCGCTCGTTGCAGCTGATGAGTGAGCTGCTCTAAAGTTGTATTTTCGGTGGTGCCCAGCTGAGCCCCACCTTTGTGGTCGGATTGGGGTGTGCTACGAGCTCTCCCCTCGGGTCTCGACGGAGCCGGGATGTCACGACTAGACATCGGCAGCTCATCTTCGTCGGTCTCCGATATGTTATGAGATGCCGAGGCCAAACTGTTCTTGCTATACTATACTCACTTGGAGAGTATAGTCGCACTACCGATGGTGCACACAGTTACGGCAGATGACACGGTCACTCGTTGATCCCCCTGTGTACCCTATCGGCTTACGGCCATTTTTGGAGGACTTATTTCATTATTTTAATAAGGTATGCAAAAACACCACAAGTTCGATATAAAATGGTTGTTCTAGTATTCAAAAAAAAATTTTCGGGAGTGATTTCGTTTTCTTTTCGCAGATCCGGTCTGAAATACCCATCAAAAGTGTGCACAATAATGTGAAAACTGGAAGTTTTAGGCCATCTAAGCTCATCTAAGGTTCCGCAAGGTATGTGGCCTTATCTTGAACGTCACGTGCCCTAAGCCTCAATTTTGGCTTTCTTGCGTAGGAATACGCGGGACCCTCGCTCATCTTTTTTGCTGTGAAAGCATTTTGATTTTAGTGTATGTGGTGGTGACCAACTGAGCTACACCTCTGTGATTGGATTGGGGACTGCTATTTGCGATTCCTTCGTTTCTCGACGAAACTGCGATGTTCCGACTTGACATCAGCAGCTCGTCTTCGGCGATTTTCGACGACTTTTGAGATGCCCCGCCCTGCCTAGGCTTCAGCATCTCCTTCTTCGCCACCTCCGTCATTTTTCAGGATCTTAGTTTTTAAATATGTAGTTTTGGAATTGATAACAAATAAATTTAAGCGGTATTATTATTTTTCTTATTCTAAAGACATGGATTAAAACTTCCCCTTTGCTTGTCTATCTGATATTTTTTATTATTTTATTTTATTTAATGTTAGAGTAGATTATAAAACTAAACTAACATATTAAAATATAGTACGAGCTTCCAGGGCCATCGATATTTAAATTTGACTTGTTAAAGCTGAATCAACAAATTTCCCGTTTTTAACTGATTCCTACCCAGACCGATTGTGAGCGGCTGATTGACCACTGGTGCCAACACAAATACATTGACATGTAATAGTTATAATTTGGTCTGTCTAAATAAGCAAATTAGTAATTTTAAATCTTAGCATTAATCAAATTAATTTTTCCGCATCCCCACCTATATTTTCAATTCAGAACAATTTAAATTTCCATTTTTCCAAAGATATTTTTGTCAAATGATATTTAATATTACCTGTTCAGAGCGTGAGCTCTTGGGGCGGGTTTCTCCACATCATTTTTTTTGTTTGAACTATGTATTTACATTATGTGCCTGTTTGGGCTCCTTATTATTCCTCTTTACATTATTATTTCGATTACTTACATATAATCATTTATATTATTTTACAGTTGTGTTTGTAGGTGGGTAGGTTGGCTCATCACAAACTAAAGAAATATAGAGGGATTTTGTAAAATAAAGGTCATTGAATTCTTTTGACCGCCGTATAATGAATCCAAGCACACCTTTGGGGTTTATTCACCGTGCATGAAATAAGATCAATAAAGTCAAGTTTTGGATTTAGGCGGACACCGATATAATCATCGATAGCAATTATTTCCAAAGAGCGGAATTTCAGCGTCAAAATCGCAAGCTTGAGAACGAGATATTAGCTTGCATTTACAGCCGTTTAAGTTTAATAAATTTATACGGCACCAAGTTTGAAAATTATTAAGATCTGTTTGTAAATCAGGCTGGAAAGCAAAGTTTGATGTGGTCCCGTACATGAGTGCTCTGAAGTTAGTCATAACTTTATGCAGCTCGTAAATAAATAATGTTAAGAACAAGGGATCCAAATAGCTCCCTTGCGGGACTTCAAAAATACCCCCTGAGAACATAAGATAATGTATTTTTAAACAAGAGCTTTAGTGTCCTGGCATTCAGATACCTTGAGATCCAACCAAGAAGATCAACCGGAAATCCCATTAAGGTCAAATGCTTTACTGAAAGCAGTATAGATTACATCTGTCTGAAAGTTTTTATGAACTTAAAAAAATTAGTTGTCGTTGATCTTCGCTTTATAAATTAATTCTGACATGGAGAAATTATCTACATAGGTGCTGCAAATGAAGAGTAATGATATTATCGAAAAATTTTGGGATGGGGGACAACTTAGATATTTCTTTATAGTTTTTGTCATCCAATTAGCTACCCTTTTTTGAGGAGAGGGATATCAAATAATTCCTTCCAAATAAGGGAAAGAAGGTTTCTTATAACACAGTAAACCATTTAAGTAGGGGATAGCAAAGGGCGTCGGCACAATACCTATACAAAATTAGGACCGAAAATTAAGTTCGATTTGGGCATGATGTAAGAATATGTCTGATTTAAGTCAGTGGAATTGGAGTAGGTAGTTTGAGAAAACTGCGCAAATAGATCGGCAATTACCTGATCATTATTTACGCTTGTATTAAAAGAAAGCGAGGAAGGATGATATTTGGCTTACGTTTAGTGTTAAAAAAGTTATAAAACTGTTTTGGGTCCTGAGAGATCTGAGCCCTGCAACGATTCAAATAATTTTTGTAACACTGCGCGTTCAACACGGTAAATCTTGACCGAGCCGGTAAATAAAAGGTTAGGTCAGAGTCAGAACTGCTACATTAAAATTTAGTATATGGCCAAGATTTTTTGTTTTTAAGGCGACTCAACTATTTAGTAAACTATGGAGGCTTATTCGAGGTTGACGGATAGTATAACGGAACACATTCAGGAAAAAAGGAATTCATGGCATTTTTAAAAAATATCCACGGCTTCAGCCGTGTCAGTGCACATGTATTAATCGGAACAATGAAAATCGGATATAAAGTTATTCAGCCGTTCGAAAAGGTAGGTAACCTCCAATAAGAGCTTTGCTCCGTTTTGGTTCACACCCTCGTTTTGGTTGTAGTCAGCGCCTCCATTCAGTACCAGCCCGTGTCATTCAGGAAAGCCAGGATGGCATTCACTGTCTGACTTCCCACTTCTCCTAGTAACCCGAGTTGGTAGGTTCCGAAGTGACGTGCTCTTGAATGCCGGACAGTGACACAGTAGGTGCTCCGGTGTCTCCTTCTCGTTCGGTTCCTTGCAGCTTCTGCAGTGTGGGTTATACGGTAGACCCATCTTACCGGTATGCCTGCCTATTGGCCAGTGGCGGGTGATGGCTGCCGTTACCCACCTTATGTCTGTTTTTCTTCTAATCCTTTCCTGGCCAGCTCGTCGGCTTTTTCGTTGCCGAGGATGTCATTATGTCCGGGTACCCAAGCTATATGCACCCTGTTGTGTTCCGCGAGTGTGTTAAGTGGGAAATGACTATCCCTTCCAGGGTTGCCGGGTCAGAAGGGGCCTTGCCACCCGCATTTAGTCTCTTGACTACCAATTTGTAGGCACCTCCCCATGGGTCGTTGTCGGCTGCATTGCACAGCTTGAGGAAGCATTCCCGCTTGCTGTTCCTAATGACAGACTCCTGCTGTTTCCTTGCCGATACATTCGATAGGCGGTCGATACATTCTGAGAGGCACGGAGTGCCTTTGGCCCGCTGAAGCAGCCTTCTGTTGCGGAGGCAAGTGCGGCGTAGGACTGCGATCTCCTCACTCCACCAGTACACCGGATAGTGGTGCTGTCGGAACGTCCTCCTAGGTAGCATGCTCTGGTTGCACGCGTCTCCCACCGCTGCAGCCAGCTTGTTGGCCATTACGTTAGCCACGCCTGCATCGTTCGTCGTGAACCCATCAAAGGCGTGTGCGAACGCTTGCAGCCTGAAGGTGTCCTGCCTGTACGCCTTCCTGGGCAAGGGCAGGGTGGTTCCCGATCCCGGTGCCTGCGGCTGGGCATCCTTTGCCACCTGCCGGGTGCCTCGTGTTCTTCTTTCCGGCCGCTGAGCAGATGAAGCTTGATGCCTCCTGGCTGCACTTTGCTGCCCTGTGACCCGGCTTACCGCATTTGATGCAGCAGCCGCTCCTGTCCACTGGACTCTTGCAGTGGATCGCAATGTGCCCCAGTTCCAGACATTTGATGCACCTCGGTATGCCTAATCTCTCCCGGATCCTGCAGATGATCCACCAGTCCAAACTTCCCCACGGTGGAGGACAATTTTGCCCAAGGAGACTTGCAGACTAATCACCGCCGATTGGGTCTCAGCGTACCCACGGCGCATACTTCGAACCTTCACTCGGTCCGCCTCAAAATTGAATTGGGCCGCGATGGCGGCGCAGACTTCCTGCTTCGACGTAATGGAATCAATGTTTCGAATCTCCAAGACAAGCACCTTCGTGTCTTCCGTCGTGCTGCGCACTGACGCTGCGTCGCCTAGCACCTTCTCGTTGCACTCCTTCATGGTCTCAGCACACTCGGCGCTGCCTTTGGCCACTTCGAGGAGCAAGTTGCCGTTGGCGGTACGGCGAACTTTGGAAACGTTGCACCCCAGGTCCGACAGCTGTTTGTCATCCATCCTTGTGATCATGGCGAGCACTTCGCTATATAATTTCCCACGGGACGAGTGCGACGCGCTGCCCTAGATTTTTTGGCGACCATTTCCCATTCGCCCTCGGTGGTCCCATGATTCTCGGGCTCCCTGGCGGTTGCTAGAGTCGTCGCATCTTCCCGGGCTGCCATTCGGGGTTTGGCTCGCGGCCTTTTGGGCGCTTTTCCGCTGCGGAGCACGAGTAGTTGGGGCCTCCGGCGCAGATGATCCCTGCTCGAGTTGCTGGCTTAACCTACGCCATCGCTCCTTTTGAGCTGCTGCCTCCTTCTTCCACACCGTAAGTGTCTGCTGCTCAGTGTCCACGCTCTGCGTAATCTGATCGCACTTAGAGTACGATGTGGCAGCGACCTGACTCTTCTGGGTGCCGCCGTCACCCTTGGCGGCAGCTAGGCTCGCATTGAGGATGCTCCCTCATGGCAATGGTGACGTGGCGCAAGGACCTGTCTATCATTTTGGCTGACACCTACTGCAGCGTGCTCCCCAGCTCCTGGAGATCCTGCAGACAAGCTGCCTCCCGAGATGCCTTGCTCTTTTTTGCCGGTGTCGTTTTCTGTGAACTAGCCGGACTGACAGGGTCTCGCGACCTCTTGGCAGTCGGCGTTGAGCCCGCACCCGAGTTCTGCACATCCTCTAGCGTTCCGCGCAGTGGGGGCGATTGGGAGAGCTTGCTGCTCCTCTTGAACGCCGCTTCGTCCTCTTCCCTCGGTTGGCACGGGGTTTCCCTCTTCCATAGCCGGCTTAACGGCCTGCACAGGGCTCCCACGTTGGCCAAGGATTTCCCCCTAGCTCTACGATGGGAGTTGTACCGCCCCTTCTCGGTTCCCGACGTCTCGTGTTCGGGACACCGCCAAAGCGGGGGATCGGAAGTTGGTCCTCGGTTTTCCCGCTTGCCAGCTGCGCAGCCGTGCACGGCCTCTGGGATATATTTAAAAATATTTAAAATATTCAAATCGGCCTGCGGCGGGAAAGCTTTACCTCGCTCGTTTGACAACACTAGTAAAGTTGTCCTGTTAAGGGCGGCTGTTACAAGCCCACTCCGCCGACGTTGTACAACACTGTGATCCAGATACGACCAGCTCGAAGGTCGACAGGAAAAAAAGAAATGTGGAAAGAGAGTGAGAGCGAGGGGGGCGGGAGAGAGTTCCCCCTTCCCTTGCCATAAGGCCCCTGTGGTGGAGCAAGTGCCGAGCCTTCGGCGACCGGGAAGTCTGCCAGAGCCGATCCAGAGACAAAGTAGGTACGTACCAGCGGCCCAAGGAGTCTCACACTGAACTGCAGTATCTTTTCAGCCTTATTGAAAAAGGATGATCAGGGTATTCTCTTGTAGTGTATATTGTGGTATATGCATTTCCGAATCGCATTTCGGTTGTTATATAGTCAGTGATTTCTGTTGGCCGATAGTTTATTTCGTTCAGAATGCCCGGTGTGGTAGTTCTTCCAGCTCTGGCCTGCTTTCAGTCTTACCGCGCTTTGGGCTGCTGTGTTCCTGCTCAAATCTTTTAACGGTATTCTGTTTAAAATGGCATTCAGCGCTGCTGCGGGGCAAAGTCTTAGTGCTCCCGTGCTAGTGAGTTTATGGATATTGTATGCCCTATTTAGTGCTGGCCACCATACTATTGCTTCGTAGGTGAGTATGGGCCTTACAACCGCTGTGTAGAGCCATATTATTGTCTTGGGGTTGATGCCCCAGTTTTTCCCGAACATCGTTCTACAGGAGTAGAATGCTTTCCTTGTTTTCTTCACTCTTTCGTTGATGCTTTACTTCCAGTCTTTCCTCCCTGAGGTGTGCCCCTCTTCACATACCTCGTGTTATGAGTGCCACACAGTTCGGTTGTTATCCTCCTTTAGCATTGCGCCGATCCATTTTCTGATGCCTTATTCAACTCCGATCTTATTGGGGAAGCTCAGGATGGAATCTGCGTTTACGTTATTAAAGTTGCCTTCTTTGTCTAAGAAGGTGGCCAGCGTGAAGTTTTTGTAGATCAGTTCCTATTATATGTATCCCACTACTTCGTGTAGTGCTGTCTCCGTGGATCAACTTTTCCGTTCTTTCTGTGATGTCGTTATCTAGTATCCGTTCCATCGTTTTCATGAGGAATGAGGTCAGGCTGATCGACCTGTAATCCTTGGCTTGGATGTGTCCTCTTCTTCCTGGTTTTGGTATGAAGACTACTCTTGCTTCCTTCCACGGAAGTGGTATGAGTTCTGTTTTAATGCATGCTTGGAAGATTGCTTGCAGCCATTTGCCAGTGCATGCTTTTGTTGTCTGCAGCATTGCTGGTAAGATTCCGTCCTGTCCCGGATTTTTGTACTTGTCGAAAGAGTCTACCGCCCATTGGATTCTTTCCATGGTGATGATCTCTTCGACTCTTCCACTGTTCTTGTTTCTTATTTCTGGTTACCAGGGAAGTATGTGTCCAGCAGGATCTCCAGTGTCTCTTCTGCTGAAGTACTTAATATGTCGTCAGACCTGTTTATAAGCGTGGGGCTTGTATGCCCCTTGGCTAGTATTTTGCTCAACCTAGCCGTATCTTTGATTCCTTCTAGCGATTCGCAGTACGTGCTCCAAGAGTCTTTCTTGGCTGCGTCTATCGCTTTTTTGTATTCCTTGTGTATTTCCCACGGCTGCCAGTTTTTGGTTCCGTAACTTTTATTGAAGGCTTTCCTAGACTTTTTTTTAGTCTGCACAACTTCTTGCGCCCGTTGTTGAGAATATTCATGAAGTCCTCGAATTCCTCGAATTCTTTTGGGATGGATCGTACCTTGACCCTCCTATCCTTTGACTGTACAATCTCTTCATATTTTTTCGAGACTCTGTTGCGGGGGTTGCGCTTCGGTCTCGCAGTTCGGCATCAAAAGCTCAAAGAATATGTATCTATGGTCTGAAAAAGAGTTTTTTGTCGAAGCCCTCAATTTTCTTACCTTATATGTCTAGAACCTTTTCCCATTTTTAAAATTCCACAAACTCGGAAAAATGAAGGTAGGCGTTTCCCCTCTGCTACATATAGTGACGTCACGATAATTGATATGTTCGAAAAGAGACACACCCCACTTGTTTGTTTCGTTACTTCCCCACAGTGTGTGCCTGGCGTTGGCATCGCACCCGGGGATGAGCGTCGTCTTAGTCTCCACGGCCCATTCATCACCCTGATGAACGCTTCAGGGGTGCCAGTTTGTCATGGGTCATGTATCCGGAGGCTATCAAGAAGGCTGTCCCGACCGCTGCTTTAAGCCTGGCCACGGCTAGGTCTGAGTTTCTAAGATTGGGATGTAGAAGAGCGTTAAGTTTTTTTTAATGATTATACCCGCCCTTGGCCTACCTGTCGAGTTTGAGTATAATGTTGTGTATCCTTTGTCCCTGGTCCTCTTGTAGTAAACCGATATCGATGTCCTCCTCTTGGAGGAGGACTGCCAGATTCGCTGAAGCGTGCGAGCTACGCTTCAGGTTGATCTGCACGACTGTTGGGGGGTGTCGTCGTCGATAATCAAGTCGTCCATCAGCTGCTTGGTATCGTCGACTTCGTCCTCGAGGTTGTCATCCGGCTCGGTTAGGAAGACCTTTATCTTTACCTTCCTAATACCGTACCGTACTTTGAAGTCGGTCTTCTCTAACTGTGGAAGGCATTGCTTGCTGATGAGGAACAAGAAAGGCTGGCTTGTTCTCATCTCCCACTCTGCCTTCAGAATGGCCCAGTCCGTCATGTCAACATCTTGGTTTAGAGCCCTCAGAGTCTTGAGCACCCTATCTTGGTTCGTGAGCCCCTTTGGCAAACAGATACGAGCTCTGGGCCTTCTCGGGATATCCGTGGCGGAGACGAGCTTTAGGCAAAGCCCCTTCCAGGCGCCGCTAATCTTAGCGACGCACTCCGCCAGGAAGTCCTTCGAAGACTCATCGTCGCACCTGATCACCCGGTGCCCTTGAACCATGTCAGAGGAGTCAAAGGATGGTGTCGGACCAGCTGGCTCAGCTAGTATTTTGTCTGATACCATCGCAGACAGTCTGGTATCGACCTCATCCCATTTCTCCGACAGCAGGCGCCCATCGTCGTTGAGCTCGTCCACCAGTGCCATGGCCAGGCTGTCTCTTGCCACCTCACTGAATTTTTTCGTTGGCTTGCAGATACAATTTTACATTCACAGTTTTGCATTTTCCTCTACATTAAACGATTGTTTCTATGCCGGCTATATGATATAATCTTCCGATTTGTATAAAATTAAAACCAAAACTCTGAAATAATATAAAAAGGATATATCTCTGAGCAGATAAATTTATGTTGAAAAAAACAGCTAAATTTTAATTTTTTTTCCAATAAATTTCTTGAACGTTCATATGACAGCTATACTTTATAGTAGTCGGATTTTGAGAAAATTAAAACCGGATTTTTATAATAATACAAACTGGTTACGTTTTGAACAAGCTAGGTAGGTATTAGTGGTGAGGCCCCTTTCTGGAGCCTCCAATTAGAGCTGGGCTCCTTTGATCCACTCCCTCTGTTATCCTGTTGTGGTCGTGGTTGCACTTAAGTACCATCCTGAGTCGCCAAGAAAGCCTAGGATTGCTGAGACCTTCAGCTTTCCTATGCATTCTAGCGACTTCAACTGGTAGGCACCAAAGTGATGTTTTCTGATGCGATTTAGGGCCGGACAAAACAGAGCAGGTGCTCTGGCGTCTCTTGTTCCGTAATTTCTTTGCAGCTTCTACAGCTAGCGTTGTGTGGCAGTCCCATCTTCATTGCGTGCGTTCCGATCGCCCTATGACCTGTTGCGACTGCTGTAAATCTTCTGATATCCCACTTGCTGTTGGATAGCAGCTCACTGGTTCGATTCTTGTCGTATGTCGGCCAACATTTCGTTGATCTCTTATGTTCACTCTTACTTGATCATTCCTTGTTGGCTGTCTGCTTGTAATAGTCATGGATCCTTGTCTGGACCGAGTTTAACGAGATCGGAATCTGTACGTTGATATCTTGCCCTTGCGAACCTGCTCGGGCTAGTTCATCCGCTTTCTCGTTCCCTGGGATGTCGCAATGTCCCGGCACCCAGGTTACTTGTACCTCGTTTCTCTCTGCAAGGCTATTAAGGGCCTTCTTGCATTCTGCCACCATTCGTGGATTTGTTTTCACGGCCGCTAGGGATTTTATAGCCGCTTGGCTATCAGAGTAAAACCGTACTTTGTGTTCCCTTTTCGCGCTCTCCTCCTGAGATCGTTCAGTTCCTAAGTCCACCACGGTGGGTACTGCTTCTTGGATAATGAAACTTTACTTGTCTCTTGGACGGCGTTGTTCAGGATGTTTGTTAAGTGCTGTACTTCCTTGTCGAGAGCCTTTTGGGGAGGATTGTACCTTTATCCTCCTCTTACTGAACTTTGAGTGCACAACTTCCCCAAATTTGTCCCAATCTGTCCTACGGGGGTTACGTCTCGGTACCGGCTTACCTACCGGTGCCGATATGTGAAAAAGATATATCTGTTGCCTGGAAAAAAGTGCTGAGTCGGCACTCTCCACTTCTCGAACTCATATTTGCCATGTTCTATTAGTAGGGTGAGATCTAAAACCCCTTCACAATTCTGATAACCTTCAGTACCTTTGTTACAAAATGTAATGTTACGACAGATACGACAGATACGACAGATTTGAACTAGCAATATACAGACCAAGATCTATCAGAATAAGCCGCGTTGAGTCTCCGTATTATAAAAGTTCGAATTTTATCGACCTTATCATTTAATATTTATGATTTTATTAAATAGGTCAGAGTACATAATACTTTAATCGACTTTTCCTTTTTGGACAAATGGCTCTGAGCTACAGTATACATTCATTTTTATTACGATAGTCTTCTACTTCCGACAAAGGTCATGAAAAACAAGAAAGGAAGCTAACTTCGGCATGCCGAAGTTTAAATACCCTTGCAGTAAGTTAAAAAGAAAAAAGAAAAAGAAAATGACGTTCCGCTTTCTTGGGTACTGACATAAGGTAAATGTTGCGAGAAAAAATGTTGCGATCGAAAAATGTCGCGAACAAACTAAATGACTTGATATATATATTCCTATGGCAGCTATATGAAATAGTGGTCCGATTTGAATAAAATTAAAACCGAAATTCTGGAATAATACAAAATGGCCATGTATTAAATTATATGGAAAAATATTGGCATAGTAAACATTTTTTTTCTCAAAAATTTCCGATCGTTCCTATGGCAGCTTTATCCGTCCGATCCGGCCCGTTCCAACATATATAGTAGTGAGAGCATATATAAGACTATCTAAAAAGTTTCATTCAGATAGCTTTATAACTGAGGGACTAGTCTGCGTAGAAACGGACGGGCGGACAGACAGACAGACAGACAGACAGACAGACAGACAGACAGACAGACAGACAGACAGACGGACAGACGGACATGGCTAGATCGACTCGGCTGTTGATGCTGATCAAGAATATATATACTTTACAGGGACGGAAATGTCTCCTTTACTGCATTGCAAACTTCTGACTAAAATTAAAATACCCTGCAAGGGTATAAAAACAACAACATTTCAGTGGAATAGTTTTAACGTTTCAAGTGTTGGCAAAAAAAAAAAAAAACTTGAATTACCAATCGTTTATATGTTACCGTTTAAAATACACACATTTTAAGTTTCAACTTTTATCTATCCACTTATGTTATTTTCAAATTTAAGACAAACATCACTTAACAATCATAGCTTCAACTCATAATTTGCATCTTAAAATAATAATGATTTCTTAGCAATACGTCTATATTATATATAAATAGTGTGAAAAATGTGAAATAGAAAGTTAACATTTTAGAAAATAGAAGAAACATAAAAAGTTTTAAAGTATGTATTTGTTACAAAATAAAGTTGATTTATACATAGCAACCAACTGTGTTTGAATGTGTTTAAAAATATTATGAAAGTTATTTACTAAATAAAATTGTATACGAAAATGTTTAATTATTACATTGGGTTTATTTATACCCTTTCAATATTTTATCAGAAATAAGAAACCTAAATTTTGGATGGCGCAAGTATATTCGGCAAAAATATCTAAGGCGAATGCTAAATCTTCGATTGAAATCAATTTAAACTGCAAAGTATATGGAGATGCTTACACAGCACTATGGTCCAGATTTCGTTTTTTTTGGCATAAACTCTAAAAATGAAGCTACAGATATGAAACTTTACACATTTTGTTGTTATATTATAACAAGTTTGTAAAAAAAATTTAGGGTCCATGTGACCACGCCCCTTTTAGCCTCCCATACAACCTACTGGAATGACTTCGGAATTAAACCAAATTTTCTTTTTTTTTTATTTACTAATTACAAAAACATAACTTTATTAACTTTTTATGAGATCTATATTATATAAAAATTTTTAGAATGATTAATCTTGTTCTTCCTGTATTTCTATATTAAAAATTTATTCATCGAAAAGGTCGCTTTACCGGAACAAAAGCAAAAATGAGCAAAAGATATTACATAGCCATCAAAAACAAAGGTTAAACCTACAAACTTACGTTTTTAACTTTTGTCAGGAATTGTCAGTTTGATAGTTATACTCCACTAAAGACAGAAGACATAGTTACTTTTATTCTATAAAATCACATAACTAAGACGTTACACGGCACAAAAATTCTACAAAAACACATATGTATTTATTCTATATACATTAAAAACTACATACATTTACCTTTAATTTCCAGTTTACTGAAATTGTTGGGTGCGTAGTAAACCTCGTGTGATGTGCCAAAGAAAACAAAAAAAACGCAAATTCCTTACGCGCAAGAGCTGAACTTTGAAAATTCGTAAAAGCTTATTTATGAATTTAACTATTAAACTTATTTTTTTGTCTATATTCTTTATTATATTAGATTCTAAAGCGTTTTAATTATTATTAATTTTAATGTATATCCAATTCAATAAACATTGAATTTTTGATTGTTGCTGCGCCATATTTCAAAAAGTTCGCTGTGACTAAAATCGAACGTGCCTATAAATTACCAAAATGTGAGGAAAGGGGGACGAATGGGGATGAGTTTTTGGTTTGTGGCTAAAGACAACACTCACAAGTACAATCTGGACCAATTGGTTGCTTTCAGCATGGAACAGCTTATTAGTTATACTCCACAAAAGACGGAGAACGCATGTTAGTTTTTTAAGAAAATACACATAAATTTGACATTACACCACACTAAATTCTTTGAGCTATACATAAACTAACAATATACATTAAATAGTGCATACCTTGAAGATTATTTTCCATAATTTAGTTCAATTTTCTGGACTAATTTAAAACGTGGGGCACAATATACAGCAACTAAATATTTTGGCGCAAACTCCTATTCGGAAATCAGCTGATCGCTAGCTCACTTTTAAAAGCTCTCAAAAGGCTTTGGTGGCACTTTTAAAGCTTTTAATTAACATTTTCGTAATGTATGATGTATTTACTTTAAGATTAAAATAAGAAAACAACCATTTATTAACGTCAAAAAATCGACTTTATGCCAAAAAAATGGAATTCTGGACCATAGTGCACAGTGTCAGTGTCCGAGTCAACTTTCTGGCATGACGTCTACCCTTAAACAGAAATGAGAAAAAATATTTTTAGTTATTTTCAGCTTTACGTTGGCTGTGCTTATCCGAGTTCGATTTTTCTATTTAAAAAATTCTTTAAAAAAAACGATTTTTTGTGAAAAGTTAATTTTTAACAACTTTTTTACCTGTTGGATGGTGTAAAAATAAAACACAGCTAAATTTTTAATGGAATGGTTTTATAGAGAAGTGGGACAAAGTGACAAAAAATTGTTGAAATTCTATGAAAATTACTCGTAGAAGTCTTGCGAGAAACTTTAAAAAGTGCGATTTTTGGGAAAATGCGTTTAAAGATTGGAGAAACGTATGAAGGTGGATATATTTCCGGCTTCGTTTACCCAAGAAGGAATGTGTTTTTTACAAAACTCTCAAAAAACCCACAAAACCCTCTTCCTCATATCCTCTATATATACAAAATGAAAAAAAAAAAAATCCTCCTATCTATTCTTCTACCAGAGACCCATGAGAGAAGTTTATATTTTCACCTTGAACATATCTTCGCTTGGACATTCCTAAAACCTTTTTTAACTCTGAGTCCGATATATTATTTTTACAAGGGCCTTTAAAAGTTTGTCCTCTATTCAAACCAAAAAAAACCCAAATAAAATGATGTCACCCCCATAAAAAATAGTACAATTTTTTTATTTAACCTTAACGTAGAATCAAATAGAAAATAATTTCAAGCTGATCCAAAGGTAACAAGAGGGAAGTCAACTTCAGCGCGCCGAAGTTTGTATACCCTTGCAGCTTACACTTGGATCATTATGTGTTTGTAGGGTGGCGTCCTTCCGCTAAAGATGTTCTGGAAATGTTGTAAAGAACTCCCACGGCGCATTCGAATAAGTTAAAGTAAAAAATGCGGGGGCGTCGTGCGATCAGTTTAGCACCAGCTTTATTCTGCTGCATACATAAGACGACTTAACTAAGCTTAAGCATAGAGCCGTGCTCCCGCCCGTCAGCTGAAGCGAGAGCGGGAGATCGACGGCGACCGACTGCGGAGTTCGGATTTAACCCGAGCTCAAGGCGCTGAAGCATCAGAGGGGCGAGACATGCTTAGACACGAAGCGCTGGAAGAGTGCTGCGGAGATTGCAGCGGAGCGGAGTGCGGGCGAGCGTCGGCACGGAAGTGTTGGCATTTCCGAAGGGGGTGGATTCCGTTGCAGAGTCGACAACGGTAGGACTGAGTGCGTTTGGGAAACCTGCCCTTTAAGGCGGTGCGAGTGGCAAGGAGTTGGTCCAAAGGACCTTTCGATGCGCAGGAAACTCGCGTGGAAAATACAGACACGGTGCGAGCGGCTGCTGTGGACACTGGGCCTGTGAGCACTCAATTGAAAACGGTCTCTTGTGCTAGAAGAGAGCCTAAAATATTGCGCTTGGAGCCGCCCAGAAGTACAGACGAAAGAATGTCAGATCCTATCAGGACGTCGATTTCTGAGCTCTCTATAAACGTTGGATCCGCTAAGGGCAGATCAGAAAGCTCCTTCAGGAAATCTCTCGGAATGTGGTATGATGGAAGTTTTCCGGCTAGTTGAGGAAGGACATAAGCAGTCGTCTCGAACTGCAGCTCGGGTCTGAGACCAGAAGCTTGGACTGGCTTGAATGGTAGTTTGATTCTGTTGAAAAGCAGCTCCGTAAAAGCAGCTTCCTCTGCAGAAGGGTGTGATGCAGCGGCAGGTAAAGCTGGAGTTGACACTAGTGCAGTCCCTGTGTCGGTGACCTCGAGCAAAACAATTCAGGCATAGTAGACTTCTTTTAATGTAATCAAAGCGACCACTTACATCCATTGTCAGGAAACAGGGACATCTACGGAGGGGATGATTCCCCATGGAACACAGGTCACACCCTCTGGGAGCCGGAGCCCCAGGCTTCTGTTCTCAAAGCGATACGTAAGGCTTCGCCATGCAGAAATAAACCCTTCATTCGTCAACGGTGCCTTTGAAACAATTCCGTGTGTATCGGCACTCGTCTTGGAAAGCAAGTGGAACAACCTTTCCACCGGTGTGAGATGCGAATGTTGGATGTATATCACGGTGAAAAGGTCTCTGAAGGTGGGCCACCGAAGATAATCACCAGCGAAAACTTCGGTGTCCACTGGCGGTACACGAAACCCCGTAGTCGAGGGTGTGTGAACACTGACGGAAGCCTAGGAAGACTGGAAGGCGGCCTTTTCGATTAATTTCTAAAGATGTGCAACACACCTCAAAATAAAGGAGTAACAGTTAATGTATGTGGATCTCTGCACTGTTGCGATGGCTGCAGCTCTTATAGTCTTTCTTCACATCTTCAGACAAGACCCGGATTTCGTTCAGATGGACTCAGCAAATTTAAGGGGAAAAAACTTCAGTTTCAGGGGCGCCCGAAGTGTGGATGTCAGCTTCGAATTGGCTAACTTTGCGTCATTTTTGCGACCGACCAAGTAAACCTTGGCAACGGACCGTGGATAGTATTGACTGACTCATCGCTTTTTGCACTTATAATGGCAGTGGCAGCCTTTGGCTTTAATTGAGCAACGGGTATCTCGTACGGAGCGGAAAGACGGTCTCCTTAATGCTCTTGGCGTGAATCACGAAATAAACCCAAATGGAATGCGGCCACAGATGCAGCGACTCGGTCCAATGAAGCCGGTTAAATTTAACAGACAGCGAAAATGTTGTAGGAAAAACTTTAACTCGCGACTGCTCCTGCAGGCGGATGGTAGCTTATGCGGATTGGACAACAGAATTGGGAACCAGAATGTGGGTAGGAAAGTCCAAGATATTGATGTCATCGGAAACCAATATGTAAAATATAAATATATCCTCTATATATATGTGTGTGGCTCAGACGGGTTATATAGCTTACTTATATATTAGTTAAATCGGTAAAAGAGGCCTTAATGGTAGGTAGGTATCAGTGGTGAGGCCCCTGTCTAATTAGACCTGAGCTCCGTTTTGATCCACTCCGTCTGATGTCCTGTTGTGATTGTAGTCCTACTTTAGTATCATCCTGAGTTGCTGAAAAAGCCTAGGACTGCTGAGACCTTCAGCTTTCCTATGCATTCTAGCCACTCTAACTGGTAGGCACCGAAGTGGCGTAGTCTGGCGTGGTTTCAGGCTGGACAGAGACAGAGCAAGTGCTCTGGTGTCTCATGTTCTGTGATTTCCCTGCAGCTTCTGCAGCTTGCGTTGTATGGCAGTCCCATCTTCATTCGTTCCGATCGCCCAATGACCTATAGCAACCGCCGTAAATCTTATGATATCCCGTTTACTGTTGGATAGCAGTTCTCTGGTTCGTTTCTCTCTTAACTATTACTTGTTGGCTGTCAGTTTGAATTGTGGTGTGATTTAAAACGGAGCTAAGCTCTCAATGGAGATTACAATGAGTAACCTCACCACATACAGTCGGCTGCTGGCTGTGTGACAACATTGTGCATGCCAAGTGCATTGGTGTTGTTGCTCGGACGGTGGACGATGTAAGAAGAAACATCGGTCTGCGTTACTGCTGCGAGGCCTGCCGCGAGGTTGAAAGAGAAATGATGTCTTTTATGCGGCAGACCAAGGGCGGTTTTAAAGACATATTATCGAGTTTTCGTAAAACTCATGATATGCTCTTGGCGCTGGACACTCAATTTAATAGCCTTAAACTATTAAATGAGTCTCCTAGGCGCAAAAGAACCGCAACTGGTCTGCAGCATATAGGCGGATCTCAACAACCAGCGGCGGACTCCCAACAGCGGCCTCTCTCAACACAGCCCTCCACCTCTGAATTCAGTCAAAGAGTTCTGAGATCGAGTGGCAAAAAGATTCGGCATCCGAATGTGTTGCGGGAGGGATCGCTCCCCCGATAATTTCCGTTTTGTCCCCTGGGGGTCTCAAATACTGACCCCTCAAAGCCCCGTAAATTTACCTGCTCAGGGTATCAGGCCCGGACTACCGGCCGATATCGGCAGTGCAGACAATCAGCCTCACCGCCGAAAGCCCTTGTAGTAGTACCACCTACGAAACAGATATTTGTTTCGCGGCTCTCCCCTGGTCAGACATCGGAAGATGTCATCGCCTTTATTCAAGGCAAAACTAGAGCCGAAAAAATACAAATACAAATAAAGGTGGAAAAATTCAAATTTTCTTATGCTAGGAATATTTCATCTTTCAAAATAAATGTCCCGAATGAACTCTTTGAAACAATATGCTCTACCAACTTCTGGCCAGAGTATACTGTCGTCAAAGAGTTTGAAGCTAAGAAAAAGAAACGGCGGCCCGTAGGAATAAGTCTTCCCAGGCCCGACCAGACCACTGCGCCCTCTACGACATCCGCTCCAAAAAACTAATCAATTCCCTCTCTATCTCCTATCAGAATGCAAGAGGCCTACGTAGTAAGCTTCCCAAATTGTATTCTGATAGTCTCTCGTTTGCATCCCAGGTTATTGTGTTCACAGAAACCTGGTTAAAGCCGGAGATTCTGAGCTCCGAAGTTTTCCCAGCTGTGTTCACAATATATCGGCTGGATCGGCCTATCAGACGTGGGGGTGGTGTCCTCATAGCGGTTGACTCCACTCTCGCGTCGGAATTAATAACTTTCGAGGAGTTTGATGTTGAATTCCTCTGTGTGAAGCTAACCATCAATGGTAGCTCTATTTTCATTACCTGTTCTTACATTCCTCCTTTGTCCGAACTTCCTATTTATTGGAACCACCTTTCCGCTATCCAAACGGTTTTCAACCGACTTTCTAATAAGGATCATTTAATAGTTCTTGGTGATTTTAATATCCCAGGGGCTATTTGGTCCTCAAATACTTCCTCTAATGTACTTTTCACCTCCACACAGCATGATTTTATTGCTGGCTTGCTCGACATTTCGCTGTCTCAAGTCAACCATGTACGAAATTCCCTAGAGCGCTTGCTTGATCTCTGTTTTGTCTCAGACCCGGCAAGAGTCAGTTTAGCCAGGGTGGCGCCGTTGACGCTTCCCGAAGATCCCTATCATCCGACTTTCGACGTGACTCTCGACATTGGGACTGACTTACAGAACATATCTGACTGTCCAGCCAGGAAAGTTCTTTGTTTTCGCAAAACGGACTTCGAACGGCTGAATAACTTTATTTTAGATTTTAATTGGTCCGATTTATACACGTGCACTGACATGTCAGCAGCCGTGGATATTTTTTACAGTGCCATAAATTCCTTTTTTACTAAATGTGTTCCGTTATACTATCCATCAACATCGAATAAGCCTTCTTGGTTTACTAAAGAGTTGAGTCATCTTAAAAACAAAAAATCTAGGCTGTATACTAAATATAAATGTACCGGTTCTAACTCTGCCCTATCTCTTTATTTATCTGCTCGGTCAAGATTTACCGTGTTGAACGCGCAGTGTTACAACAATTATTTGACTCGTTGTAGGGTCCAGATCTCTCAGGACCCAAAACAGTTTTATAATTTTGTTAACACTAAACGTAAGCCAATTACGCATCCTTCCTCGCTTTCGTTTGAAAATACAACCGTAAAAAATGATCGGGCTATTGCCGATCTGTTTGCGCAGTTTTTTCAAACCACTTACTCAACTTCAACTGACTGTAATCAGACTTATTCCTACATCATGCCCAAATCGAACCTTATTTTCAGTCCTACTTTAGACGAAAGCACTATTCTTTCTGATCTTCATCGCGTTAAGCCCATTTATTCGCCAGGTCCCGACGGTATACCTGGCTGTGTGCTTAGGTATTGTGCCGACGCCCTGTGCAATCCCCTTCTAAAATTGTTTACCTTGTCCCTAGAAACCTCCCACTTTCCCCTTATTTGGAAGGAATCATTTGTTATTCCTCTCCACAAAAAAGGTAGCAAATCGGTTGCCAGCAACTATAGAGGAATCTCTAAGTTGTCGGCCATTCCAAAACTTTTCGAGAAAATCATTACTCCACATTTGCAGCACCTGTGTAGATCAATTATTTCTCCATGTCAGCATGGTTTTTTAAAGCGTAGATCAACGACAACCAATCTTTTAGAGTTCACTTCCTTCTTAGTTAGGGGCTTCCATAAGGGCTTTCAGACAGACGTAATCTATACTGATTTCAGTAAAGCATTTGATTCTGTCAACCATTCTCTTCTTGTTCGGAAACTCGATCTAATGGGATTCCCGGTTGATCTTCTTAGTTGGATCTCAAGTTATCTGAATGGCAGAACGCAAAAGGTCCTCTTTAAAAATTCTTTATCTAATGTTCTCAGGGTTACTTCTGGCGTCCCGCAAGGGAGCCATTTGGGTCCCCCTGTTGTTTACATTATTTATCAACGACCTGCCGAAAGTTCTGACTAACTCCAGAGTACTTATGTACGCGGACGACGTCAAACTTTGCGTGCAATACAAGGACGCTTCCTGCCAGTCTGATTTACAAACAGATCTCAATAACTTCCAAACATGGTGCCGCATAAACTTATTGAACCTAAACGGCTCTAAATGCAAGCTAATGATTTTCTCTCGTGTCACTCCCAAGCTCGCGACTTACACGCTTAACTGCTGCTCTTTGGAAAGAATTAATATAGTCGATGATTTGGGTGTCCGACTGGACCCTAAACTTGACTTTATCGATCATATTTCGTGCATGGTGAATAAAGCCAGAGGTGTGCTTGGTTTCATTAAACGGTGGTCGAAAGAATTCAATGACCCCTATGTTACAAAATCCTTATATATTTCGTTAGTTCGTCCTATCTTAGAATATGGAGCTTGCGTCTGGAGCCCTCAGTATGGGGTTCACAGTACACGCATTGAGTCAGTTCAGAAGAACTTTCTGCTTTTCGCTTTACGCGGTTTGAACTGGGATCCAAACCAGAGGTTACCCTCGTACTCTAGTAGACTTCTCCTAATTAACTTACCTTCTTTAGCTAACCGTAGAACCATGCTTGGCATTACGTTTATTTTTAATCTTATCCACGGTGACGTGGAAAGTGCTGACTTGCTGGGTCAGCTTAACTTTCACGTACCGAGTAGAAATACTAGATCCTATATTCCTTTAGTTTTGAGTCAATGTAGAACGTCTTTTGAATTGCATGAACCCTTTAGAGTCTTATGTGCAAATTATAATGATTTGTACATGATAACATCAAACGTAGATAGCCTTCCCAAACTAAAAACCTTAATATTAACCCACTTAGTACGCATGCAGGCAAACAGTCTGGCAGCACGCCAGTAGTCACTTCCTCATATTCCTGTTCTATACTTTCATTTGTCGCGCCTACTAACACCTAACACGAACAGGCACGTGCTTGGTGTCAGATGGGCCAATTGAATGTACTGATCGTAGTGCATCAACGTCCAATTTAAAAATTTGGGTAATCGTAAATTAGTACTAACAAAGAAGAAGTCTTAAAACTAGCTTGGGGAGAGCGGACTAGGAGCTCGATGCACAAAAGTGCAGTGGGAGAGGGAGAGAGAGAGCGAGTGCGCTGGATCACACTGCCTCCGGAAAATAAGCGCCCATTTGGCGTGAACATTCTCCCCCCCCCTTGCGAGGATACGCAGCAAAAATATAAGAAGGCCTTCGAGGCCCCCTAGCGAGGATACGCTGTAGGAATATAGGAGGCCTTTGCTCGGGAAAGCGTTGGATACGCTGAGCGCTCGTGGACATGGAGAAGTGTGTGGTGATCCTGGCCACACGACTGGCATCGGTCGTCACTGCGGCAAGATCCCGTGGAATGATGGTGGGCCAGGCAATTGACGCAGTACTTCTTTTGAATGACTGCCTGGAGCCGTTTCTCAGCGCTAAGCCGAAGGAAACGGTGGCATTTCCGAAGAGGATGGTTCCCTTGGCAGACTCGGCATGGGTAGGATAAAATACCTCGGGAACGTCTGCATTTCACATCGTCGTATGGAACCCAGTAATTGGAGGAATCGGGAGTAGTAGTCACTCGTGTGGAGAACGAGGAAATCCTTTGGATCGGAGCAGAAGAAGTATCAGGAGCAGTCGGTTCACTGGAGGAGCAGTTGCTTGGATGCAACAAAGTGTGATCCCGACCGTGACACTTGGAGCACTTATGGGCGCTTGTGCAATTACGGAGTTGATGACCGCTTGCAAAGCAATTTAAGCACAACCGCTTTTTCTGGATATAAGATGAACGCTCCTCTGTCGTCATCTGAAGGAAGCGTGGACATAAACGCACTGGATGGTTCTCTTTGGAACATACATCGCATCTTTTGGATATCGGAACGATCCTCGTACTGAAGGATTTCAGTATTCGTGGCGACACGTCGGAGGGTGTCGTTTCTGACGGATGGAGGCGCAACTTAGGAGGTTGAATAGAATCTATAGTTTCTAGAGTTCTATGGCGCTCGGTCAGGAATGAATCAAGTTCTTGCCACGTAGGAATTTCGGTTTTATTTGTTAAGGACTGCTCCCATAGTGAGAGCGTCAGCTTTGGAAGTTTCGTGGAACACAAATAAACCAGGAGACAATCCCAATTATCCGTAGGAAGGCCGGACAAATTTAGGGATGTGAGGCAGTTTTGGATTGTATTTTGCAGCTCCTTCAAGGCTGCCGAAGATTCTTGTGCGACGGAATGCATGTTTAATAACTTTTTCAGTTGGCTGTTCACCAGCGCTCGTTTATTTTCGAAACGCTCAGATAGGTTTTTCCAGGCTGAGCGGAAACCATCGTTGGTGAGTGGCGAATTGGAAACTACGGAATGAGCTTCACCATTAGTCTTGGCATTTAGATAGAACAACTTTTCAACAGGGGTCAGCGCAGGATTGTCTATATAGACCGCTGTGAAAAGGTCTCGGAAAGTCGGCCAGCGAATGTAATCGCCCGAGAAAACTTCTGTTTCGCACGGAGGAAGCTGACAGCCAGACGGATAGGAATTTTGGGGCGGAACGGGTTGGATTTGAGCTGTTGTAGAAGCGATCGTATCGATCTGTTCCATGAGCTTTGCGGCACACCTTTCGTAAATAAAATAGGCATACTCGTATTTTGCCTTTAGAGTAGGGAAGGTGTCCCCCGTGCCCTCTAAGCCAACTGAAATTTGCTCTGAACAAGTTTCATATTCTTTCTCGACCTTATCCCATAGCGCTCTGACTTGGTCGAGATGAATTTGACACGTATATTTGGATGGACTAGTTGCTGCTGGATTTGCAGATTTTGGAATCGAAGTGACTTAGACGGTCACAGATCGAAATAAATTTATTTAAAATGGAAGCAGTCATTTTGGATATTTAAAGAACAAACTGGATTGTTTCTTTATGGTTATATTTTGGATCGAATTAACTTATATTTTCAAAAGCGTTCAACCGGTTGAATGATCGAAAACAACTTCTATTTGGGACGCTGGATAAAGCGTGCAACCAATTGGATCGAAAACGTATATATTCGGGACGCTGGATAAAGCGTACAACCAGTTAAAAAATCGAAAATCAACTTATTTTTTTGGGACGATTTAGTTATGTCGAAGCTGGAATTGGAATTTAGGAACCAATCGGAATGTATTAGGAATTTAATTTATTTGTATAGTGTAATTTTATTGTGTAGTGGCGGAGATGTACGGTCACACTAATGCGGATATGGAAGCGCACTTGAATTTCTAACTGATTTAGTTAGTTGGGATTTTATAAAAAATAATTTTAAAATTATTTTGTGTGCCTGGATTTATTCAGTTGACCGCTGCTGTATTTTCCGCGGTACTGTTCTTGAAGATAAGGCGTGCGTGTGAATATGTTTGTGCAATGCACAATGTGCATTCGGCGTTTGCCAATGCAGAATAGCGGAGACAACGAGAGCCGGAAAAAATTGCCAAAAAACGGAGCTTCGACTTGCAATCGAATATGTATGTAATTGCAATTTGTTTTTGGTTGCCTATGCCTGCATGTAACGCCGCTCAGGATAGAGCGAAGGAATGACAATAAATATATAATATATATGGTTATTTAAATGTAGCTCAGCTCAGGATAGAGCTAGGGAGAGACAAAAAATAATTAAGTTCGGCGATTCTGTGCCGTGATTTTGGGGATATATTTATTTATTTATAGGAGCTATGGACTGTATTTGTAGAATTTTGTAGTTGAACGTTGTGGAATTATTATAAATATATTTATTGTATAATTTGTGGGGTAAATTATTTAAATTATTAAAAAATACCCGTGCCGGAATATTTGTAAGTTTATATATTTAATTTAATTTTGTGTAAATTGCTGGTGGCGATCGTAGATCAGTGGAGTGGACTGTATTGTATATCGGAGAGTGTAAATATGTAAATGCAATCGGAACACAGTGAACGAAGAGAATTTCGGAACTAGAAGTTTCACTGTGGCTTATAGCATACGTACATATATTTAATTTACACTTGTGGATTTTGGAATGTTTATTTAGTATTATTATCCAGGATAGGAATATTTATAGCGTAAATTGTTGGTGCCGATTGTAGATGAGTGAACATATGTATGTAGGTGTAGAAGTGGAAATTAATTCAAGCGGATCACAGTGAACGAAGAGAAATTCGAAATTGAAAGCTTCACTGTGGCTTATGGCATATATTTAAACACACACTTTTAGAATGTTGAATTCGCGGAAAATTAATATAAATTAATTGCGACACTAGGATTATACAAATCTGGTTCGGAATTGGAAGCTGCCGTTGTGTCGGATCAATCGACCTAGGATTTAGACACAAATCATAAAAATTAACGGCAGGGCAGCAAAGTAAAATGTTTACTTATCTTGTGCGGTGTTAAAGCCACCAGAACTGCTGGAGATAGAATTATCCGGCTCGAAGGACCAAATGTTCGGAGGGGGGTGGCTTTAACCTAGAAGGCACTCGATAAATAAAAACACGAAAGAACTTTCGGGGTGTTACGCGACGTGCGTCTTTATTTGGGTAATCGTAAATTAGTACTAACAAAGAAGAAGGCTTAAAACTAGCTTGGGGAGAGCGGACTAGGAGCTCGATGCAAAAAAGTGCAGTGGGAGAGGGAGAGAGAGAGCGAGTGCACTGGATCACACTGCCTCCGGAAAATAAGCGCCCTTTTGGCGTGAACAGATCAATTAAAATCAATGAAAAGCTAATATTAATTAAATCTAAAAAATTATTATTTAAAATAAAATAGAAAAAATAAAACAAAAAAACTAAATAATATAAATTGCACAGTCGGTGTGATCTTTAAAAAAAAAGTTAAATAAATTTAAACTCTGCCCCTCATCAAAGTGATTATTACCCCTAACATCGGTTAATATCATGCCCAAAATCAGAAGGGTTCCAGCAAAATAAATTAACTAATTAAAGATCCGCAAAAGAACCTCGTGATTTTACTTATTCAAAAAGTATTCGGGAACACGTGGAATACCACGCCATGATAAAGACTAAATTCGCAAATTAAATTTATAACAAAAGTCAGCCAGCTGAATAAAAGTTTAAATAGCGAATATTTAAAATAATAATACCAACACCAGAAGGATGGCCGAACTAGTGTTAACTGATCAAGCGTTATCGCAATGCTTAACCCAGATCGGGCAAATTCCCCCATTTGATGGCGATACCCTCTATTTGGCCCTTTTCATCAAGAGAGTCAAGCAACAACTTGGTTTCTACTCGACCAATCTTCCAACCCAGATGAACATCATTTACGGTGCTGTCGAGAACCTCGTCGTTGGACCTGCTCAACATTTGCTTATGATGTCAACACCGCAGAACTGGACGGAATTAAAACACCTTTTAACTGGGGAGTACAACACTCAAATACCTATTCCTCAGTACCTGATAGATATTTATAAAACTAAATATTCCGGAAATTTAGGAAAATTTGTTGATGAGCTAGAGTTGAAGTCGACCGTTATTTCTAATAAATTGCATTTAGACCTACTATTAAGCTCAAGATTAATGTTTCTCCAAGCAATGAATTCAGCCATAAGTGAAACTATTCGGAAGGAATTGCCAGACAGAATCTTCATGTCAGTTAGCCGCTTTGATATAAGTTCTCCAAGTAAAATAAGACGTGCTGCTCAAGAGTTAGGGATTTATGAAAATTGTAAAAACATAAATGTAAGCAGGCGATATATCGAGCATATGGCAGCATTGGTTGGAGAGAGAAGAGTTGGCAGCACTAGAAGTCGTGAGTCGATCGAGAGTCAGCGGAGAATAAGAACGTGCTAAGAAGTGGTAAAGAAGCCGAGCAGAATTAAAGTAGACAAGCAGTGATAAAACTGTGCCAATAAGACACGATCGTCCGATTCCGAAGGCTCTGTTTAACGACACGGCAGCCTCAACATGCGGTCGACTCCCGTGGAATTACATAATGTCGGTCGATATGGCTATCCTATGGTCTTTGAGTGGGTTACGTAGCTGCTGGTTTTGTCACCGAGCAGTCGTTCTGGTCGCAAAAGCGCAGCCGCTGGCAAAACGCTCAAGCGGGGCTTCTTATTGGCCGACGCCTGCGGCTTTAAGATGCGCGCCGGAGATGGCGCGTCTCGATTCGGCCGCAACTTCGGATACACTTTTTGCGTGTGGCAACGTGGCACAGGGCACAGACGCCGTGTGGCTGATCTCCGCTTAAAGTTTGAGATCTGTTAAAAACTTTGGTTAGGGCTGACTTAGACTTGAAATTTGTAACGGACGGTATATGTCCTTCGAGGTACGCTCTGTCTACTAAAGGATGCCAGCTGTGCTCAGGGAAAATGGCGTGGTTCTTTGTACCTCTTGGGACATTACCATTACTCGAATTAATTGTAGACAGAGTATCGGGAGAAAAGAAGGAAACCCAAGAATTAAATATGCGGCATGAACTATTTTTGTTTGAGAAATAAGATGTTATTTATTTCCCTATCTTCGAATCCATCTGAGGTGTTGATCCCTTAAGGTGCCTAAATAAATTACTCTAATAATTCATGATTTCAATTTCGTTATAATTCCATAAGAATATTACTCCAAATATAATGGGCAATTAATGCTAAAATCTTACATAAAATTTCAAGAGGAGTCGATATCATACTTATGTACTAAGAATATGTAGAAAAAGAAGTTAAACAAACGCAGAGAAAAACTCCCTAAATTGGAGCGATCTTCCCTAACTGTGTGCTGGTTTTGGCTTTTCACAAGATTTTATTCCGGCTATGCCGTACTTACTACCGTGTCCCTCGATGTCGACGGGCCCGCTGACCTTGGTGACCTTGGCTGATAAGGGTGGAAATTAATAGCAAATATGAAAAACCAAACTCGTCAGCAGCACATGAAAACAAAGTTAGATATAAGTATAAACTCGTTTTAAATATAATCTTAGATTAATCAAAAGATATCGCATGCGATACAAATGTTCCTGCGATGGATTATTGGCACATTAATAAATGCCGCAACTCAGCGCAGCGCCCTTGAGGGCTCCGCCGATATAGCTGGTGAATTCCAAAATTCCGTAGGGAAACGACCTCCTTCTTAAGTTCGTTTACAACCTCCAAAGAAATAGGCCAAAACGGGCGTAGGTTGGCCAGCGGCCGTAGCCGGCCAAAAGACTGGGCGGAGCGTCAGAAAAATGCAAATATGGATCGCTGCCGCAGCCACTTAATTTGGTGTCACTGGCTCTAATGATTCGCTGCCCAAGCGGGAGCAGAATGGCTCGGATGATCCGGCTAGAAAATCACAATTCAATTTCACTCTCACACTAGCACAATATTCTTACCCGGACTGTACGGGCCACCACACACAAAGGTTTATTTTGGGGCTTTTATTTAATTCCAATTCCAGATAAAAGTATTATGGGTGCGAAAAGGCACACTCAAAAATTATGCGAGGTTGGAATGAATTTTCCTCGTGGCACGTGCCGTCTTAGATTTAAGTGAAAATCTTAAGAAAATCAAGACGTTCGGCTCGGCACAGATCTCCAATAGAATGAGAGAAAATTCTAAGCGGATACGAGGTTAAGAATTAAGCTCAGTTTTGACATGCATTAAAGCTCATTAGAGTTGCATCGGTGCATCGATCAGCTGTTATCAGTGCATCGATACCTATTGCATAGATAAGCTTTTCTACTTCTATTTTTGGAGAGTGCAGAACTGCAAGATAAGCTTTTCTTATGCAGTTTACAGTCGCGTCCGAATTTATTGGTATATATATAATATAATATACATATATATATACAATAATATAATATATATATATATATATAATAAAATAAATACATATGGGGCGTTCCACGCAAAATTTGCCACTAAAATTTTTTTTTGCTTCTTATATTTTTTTTTCGGTTTATTGCTTGAAAATATTCGATACGTATTTTTTTATTTCATTCTGATACTTGGAATTTTCGAGAAATAATTTTCTAAAGTTTCCCGTTTTTAAAAAAGATACTTTTTTCAACCGCATATACTGAGAAAACTAATGAAGATACAATAATTTGTCCAAGACATGAAACGTGCGCCCTTTCCTTAGCTTTCCAATAAGATAAACTAAAAAAAATTCGCGAGCGCGAATTGCGCATTTTTTCCTATCATTTCCCATGAATTTTAACTGATTTCGTATCTTTTTAAGGCTCCGACCATGCAAGCGGTGATTCAAAAATTCACTACTCCCAAAGTATTCATTTCTCCACTCTGAAATTTTCGCAGGATTTAAAGAAGCCTTAAGGCTACCTTTTAAAAATAAAAAATTAAAAAAAAATTAGGTCCAAATTTGAAATTTTTTTAATTTTTTGTTAAATTTTAATTTTTGTTCATTAAAAAAAATTTTTTTTTTTTTAGTTTAACTTATTGGAAAGCTAAGGAAAGGGCGCACGTTTCATGTCTTGGACAAATTATTCTATCTTCATTAGTTTTCTCAGTATATGCGGTTGAAAAAAGTATCTTTTTTAAAAACGGGGAACTTTAGAAAATTATTTCTCGAAAATTCCAAGTATCAGAATGAAATAAAAAAATACGTATCGAATATTTTCAAGCAATAAACCGAAAAAAAAAATAAGAAGCAAAAAAAAAATTTTAGTGGCAAATTTTGCGTGGAACGCCCCATATATATAACATAATACATAATATTATATATATTAAATTAAATTGGCTCTCACCCCCACAAATTACAGAAATACCTGTTGTATTCACCAAAAACGAGCAGAAAAACAGCTAGGATGGCGAGATCGCACTGCAAGCGTCCGCAAATGTGCCTAGTGCAAGGTATTTCGCACTCTTAGCAATAAGATGGTTGATTTATTAGAAATTATACGTCTGGAGTCGCCAATGTCAACGTGAAAAGAGAATGAATTCAGTGAAGTTGGCTGCGGTTAAGCAAATGTCAACGTAAAAAGAGAATGCATTCTGCGAAGTTGGCTGCGATTCAGCCAATGGAGGTGCAGGGATGATTTGGAAGGCGTTCGGGGTGAATGTCCCTTGCCCGGACCTACCAACCTACTTAACCGTCTTTGGACGGAGTTGCCAGATCGATCGCATGGCAGTTGGGCGGAGCAAGATTTAAATTCAAATTAACGATCCTAAATACTTGCACCCTCACAACATCCAGAGCAGTGGACGGGCAAGTGCGCATAGCGCCCGAGATGCACGTGCAGGCAAGTCTCTGGAGTTTGCCCAGTTGCCTTTTCCTGACATCAAGGTCAGCGCGATTTGCCCAAACCGCAGCCCCGTAGCTGACTATGGGCCTCACCATAGCAACATACTTCCACAGTAGGATCTTTGGAGATACTCCCCAATTTTTCCCTGCAAGAGATCTATAGCTCATTAAGGCCATAGTGGCCTTACAAATGGCATGTTCCACATGTTGTCTCCACATTAGTCGCTCGTCTAGGATGACTTCCAGATATTTAACTTCAGTGGAGATCGGAATCTCTGTGCCCCCAATGGCTATGGGCCGAATGGATTTCAGCTTGTAGCGATTGGTGAAGGCGACGCTGGATTGATATTCAGCCCCACGTCTCTGCACTAGTCTAAGCTAAGTCTTAGGCCCAGTGTGATCCTGTCGCACAATGTGCTCTCAAAATTACCTTTAGAGACTAAAGTGATATCATCGGCATAGCCTTGACATTCAAAACCATTTGCTGTAAGTTTAACTAGCAGCTCGTCAACCATGAGGCTCCAGAGTAGTGGTGATAGAACACCCCCCTGCGGAAAGCCTCTGGTGGTTTGAGCTCTAACAGTCACACTGTTGACAGTGACTTCTGCTATTCTGCTATCAATGAGTTTGCCCAGCCAGGTCGTGAAACCCGTCTCAACTCCCTTTCTACAGAGTGCTCTTACCACAACGTCATGAGATGTGTTATCAAAAGCACCCTCTATGTCATTAAGGCACAAAGAGCTACCCCTTTGGCTTTTACAGAGCGCTGCATACTGTCAACCAGGCTCAAGAGAGCCGATTCAGTAGACTTTCCTTCTCTATAGGCATGCTGATTCGCATGCAGAGGCCTTCGCACCAAGTGCGAGTTTCTGATGTGGTTGTCCACAATCTTCTCAAGGGTTTTCAGCAGGAAGGAGGTAAGGCTGATCGGCCTGAAGGATTTGGGATGAAAGGGGTCTTTCTTCCCAACCTTCGGGATAAAGATCACCCTGGCCGTTCTCCATGCCCTAGGAATGTAACCCATTGCTAGGCTCCCTCGGAAAATACTTATAAGAAACAGCATCATCTTTTTCGTTTCTCTCTTATAAGTGAACGGACGTGTTTTTTTCTTGCGCTCTCGTTTTGTGTTAATTTTTGCATTAAAACAACCGGGGTTTTATTTAAATCTTCTACTTTGTGATAAATAAAGTTCCCGATCACTTCGTGTGCATGCAGTTATTCTGTTTTGTGTATTTAATTGTTATTATTTTCACAATTTAGGTTGTGCTGCCGGTGTTTGCTTTGCATTTTTTGCATTCCTAGTTTGTGCCGTCGGGACAGCTAAACGTTAAGCTCGCTCCCACGCTCACCCGTTTACCCGCTCTCTCGTTCTCCCGCTCTCTCGGTGCAGCTGCACTCTTATCTCTTCTACGTAAAGGTACAGTGGTAAGTCTTTATAATGGCCGCAATTGTCTGTTTCGCGAAGACCTGTAAAAAGGCAATTACTGCTAATGATCTTACAGTCGGCTGCTGGCTGTGCGACAACATTGTGCATGCCAAGTGCATAGGTGTTGTTGCTCGGACGGTGGACGATGTAAGAAGAAACATCGGTCTGCGTTACTGCTGCGAGCCCTGTCGCGAGGTTGAAAAAGAAATGATGTCTTTTATGCGGCAGACCAAGGGCGGTTTTAAAGACATATTATCGAGTTTTCGTAAAACTCATGATATGCTCTTGGCGCTGGACACTCAATTTAATGGCCTTAAGCTATTGAATGAGTCTCCTAGGCGTAAAAAAACCGCAACTGGTCTGCAGCATATAGGCGGATCTCAACAACCACCGACGGACTCTCAACAGCAGCCTCTCTCAACACAGCCCTCGACCTCAGAATTTAGTCAAAGAGTTCTGAGATCGAGTCGCAAGAAAGATTCGGCATCCGAATGTGTTGCGGGAGTGACCGTTCCCCCGATGATATCCGTTTTGTCCCCTGGGGGGTCTCAAATATTGAGCCCTCAAAGCCCCGTTAATTTACCTCCTCAGGGTATCAGGCCCGGACTACCGGCCGATATCGGGAGTGCAGACAATCAGTCTGCATCGCCGAAAGCTCTTATTGTAATACCACCTACGAAACAGATATTTGTTTCGCGGCTCACCCCTTCTCAAACATCGGAATATGTTATTGCCTTTATCCAAGGCAAAACTAGAGCTGGAAAAATACAAATAAAGGTGGAAAAATTCAAATTTTCTTATGCTAGGAATATTTCATCTTTTAAAATAAATGTCCCAATATGCTCTACCAAATTCTAGCCAGAATATGTTGTCGTCAAAGAGTTTGAAGCTAAGAAAAAGAAACGGCTGCCCGTAGGAATAACTCTTCCCAGGCCCGACCAGACCACTGCGCCCTCTACGACATCCGCTCCAAAAAACTAATCAATTCCCTCTCTATCTCCTATCAGAATGCAAGAGGCTTACGTAGTAAGCTTCCCATATTGTATTCTGATAGTCTCTCGTTTGCATCCCAGGTTTTGTGTTCACAGAAACCTGGTTAAAGCCGGAGATTCTGAGCTCCGAAGTTTTCCCAGCTGTGTTCACGATATATCGGCTGGATCGGCCTATCAGACGTGGGGGTGGTATCCTCATAGCGGTTGACTCCACTCTCGCGTCGGAAATAATAACTTTCGCGGAGTTCGATGTTGAATTCCTCTGTGTGAAGCTAACCATCAATGGTAGCTCTATTTTCATTACCTGTTCATACAATCCTCCTATGTCCGAACTTCCTAATTATTGGAACCATCTTTCCGCTATCCAAACGGTTTTCAACCGACTTTCGAATAAGGATCATTTAGTAGTTCTTGGTGATTTTAATATCCCAGGGGCTATTTGGTCCTCAAATACTTCCTCTAATATACTTTTTACCTCCACACAGCACGATTTTATTGCCGGCTTGCTCGACATTTCGCTGTTTCAAGTCAACCATGTACGAAATTCCCTAGAGCGCTTGCTTGATCTCTGTTTTGTCATAGATCCGGCAAGAGTCAGTTTAGCCAGGGTGACGCCGTTGACGCTTCCCGAAGATTCCTATCATCCGACTTTCGACGTGACTCTCGACATTGGGACTGATTCACAGAACATATCTGACTGTCCAGCCAAGAAAGTCCTTTGTTTTCACAAAACGGACTTCGAACGGCTGAATAACTTTATATCAGATTTTAATTGGTCCGATTTATACATGTGCACTGACATGTCAGTAGCCGTGGATATTGTTTACAGTGCCATAAATTCCTTCTTTACTGAATGTGTTCCGTTATACTATCCATCAACATCGAAAAAGCCTCCTTGGTTTACTAAAGAGTTGAGTCATCTTAAAAACAAAAAATCTAGGCTGTATACTAAATATAAATGTACCGGTTATAACTCTGCCCTATCCCTTTATTTATCGGCTCGGTCAAGATTTACCGTGTTGAACGCGCAGTGTTACAAGAATTATTTGAATCGTTGTAGGGTCCTGATCTCTCAGGACCCAAAACAGTTTTATAATTTTGTTAACACTAAACGTAAGCCAATTACGCATCCTTCCTCGCTTTCGTTTGAAAATACAACCGTAAAAAACGATCGGGCTATTGCCGATCTGTTTGCGCAGGTCCCGACGGTATACCTGGCTGTGTGCTTAGGTATTGTGCCGACGCCTTGTGCAATCCCCTTCTTAAATTGTTTACCTTGTCCCTATAAACCTCCCACTTTCCCCTTATTTGGAAGAAATCATTTGTTATTCCTCTCCAAAAAAAAGGTAGCAAATCGGTTGCCAGCAACTATAGAGGAATCTCTAAGTTGTCGCCCATTCCAAAACTTTTCGAGAAAATCATTACTCCACATTTGCAGCACCTGTGTAGATCAATTTTTTCTCCATGTCAGCATGGATTTTTAAAGCGTAGATCAACGACAACCAATCTTTTAGAGTTCACTTCCTTCTTAGTTAAGGGCTTTCAGACAGACGTAATATACTGATTTCAGTAAAGCATTTGATTCTGTCAACCATTCTCTTCTTGTTTCCGTTTGATCTTCTTAGTTGGATCTCAAGTTATCTGAATGGCAGAACGCAAAAGGTCCTCTTTAAAAATTCTTTATCTAATGTTCTCAGGGTTACTTCTGGCGTCCCGCAAGGGAGCCATTTGGGTCCCCTGTTGTTTACATTATTTATCAACGACCTGCCCAAAGTTCTGACTAACTCCAGAGTACTTATGTACGCGGACGACGTCAAACTTTGCGTGCAATATAAGGACGCTTCATGCCAGTCTGATTTACAAACAGATCTCAATAACTTCCAAACATGGTGCCGCATAGACTTAATGAACCTAAACGGCTCTAAATGGAAGCTAATGATTTTCTCTCGTGTCGCTCTTAAGCTCGCGTCTTACACGCTAAACTGCTGCTCTTTGGAAAGAATTAATATAGTCGATAATGTGGGTGTCCGACTGGACCCTTCATACAAAAAAGGGCTCCAGGTGACGAAGGTAAATAAAGGAAAAATTACACACATCTCGCATCGCAAACGAACGGAGGAAACGGACACCGAAAAACCACACACAGAGAAACCGCTCCGCAATGGCTTCATTTTTCAACGTTGGCGCTCTGGGCAATGTTTTCTCCACGGCCGTTGGCCAGCGACCCGCCACCGACGCCAATCTGGCCTCGGAGAACTGGGCCGCCAACATGGAGATCTGTGACATGATCAACGAATCCTCGGACACCGCCCGCGATGCTATGCATGCCATTAGGAAGCGTCTGACGTAGAACGCTGGCAAGAACAACCAGGTGGTGATGTACACGCTGACCGTCCTGGAGTGAAGAACTGCGGCAAGGCCTTTCATGTTTTGGTGGCCTTTAAGGATCAACGAGCTGGTGAAGCTGATTGGACCCAAGAACGATCCGCCGGCTGCCATGCAGGAGAAGGTACTAAGCCTCATTCAGATCTGAGCCGATGCGTTCAAGAACCAGCCGGACCTCAATGGGGTCACGCAAATGTACATGGAACTGAAGAACAAGGGCATCGAGTTTCCGGCCAACGATTTGGATGCCATGGCCCCCATTTATACCCCCCAGAGAAGCGTTCCTGAGATGCATTCTCAGCTGGTGGCCGCCCAGCAGCAGCAGCAGCACACAATCTCGCCCCAACACATGGCTGCCGCCGCTGCAGCGGCTGCTGCTGCCGCCGCCGCTCCACCGAACGCGGGACCCTTGCATTTGACTCCTGACCAGGCGGCCAAGCTGCGCTCAGAGCTGGAGATCGTTAGCAACAATATGTCCATTCTAAGCGAAATGCTGAGCGTGCTCAAGCCCGGCCAGGAGTCACCGGATGACTATGCCCTGCTCAACGAGCTCACCTCCACCTGCAAGGAGATGGAGTCTCGCATCGTGGATCTGATCGGACGTGTCCAGGACGACGAGCTGACTGCCGAGTTCCTGCGCATCAACGACGAGCTGAATAATCTTTTTTTTTGCCACCAGCGTTACGAGAAGAATCGCTCACAGGGCCTGAGAGGAGCCGCGGTCACCTCGCCATCGCAAGTGCTGGGCGCTGCCATGGGTGTGGGTGTGGTGGTGCCACCGCCTGCGACCACAACCACGACTGCCGTGAGCAAAACGCCACAAAGTGACCAGCTGCTAATTTGATTTGATCGAGAGCATCGAGGAGGCGCAACAGCTGCCGCAGGGCATATGCCGCAGGGCATAGGGCGGAGGAGCAAGCGCAGCAGCAGCAGGTGCTGCCGATGAGTTTGACATGTTGGCACAGTCGCGCACGGATGGCAACCATAAATCGGATATGCTACGGGACATACCTTCTGTGGACGCTGCCGCCGGTAGTGTTGCTTCCTTCGCCGCCGCCTCGCCTTACAAACAGCACCAACAGTCACAGTCACAGCAGCAGCAGCACCGAGCAACCGGCGAACCGCCGGTGGTAAGTAAATCGACGAAAGAGAATGAGATTGACGAGATGGAGGCGTGGTTGGGCAACTCACACAACATCGATGGTATTGAGGAGCTGACCAGCTCAGAGATTGACAAATTCCTTGAGGAGCGTGCCGCTGCCGCTGAAAATCTTCCAACGATCCATGCATCGAACTTCGCCGCCAGCAGTGACACGACAGGTGCAGGTGGAACCGTCGTCGACAGTTTAGGAAAGACACCAAAGAAACCGGGCGCCGAGGAGGACTTGCTTGCCCTCTGAGTGATCTCCTCCACCAGCTATAGCTTCAGCTTCAGCTCCTCCGGCACCAATCGGCTCCAATTGTTTACTCTTTCAAAATGTTACACACAACCCAAACATACTTATGCATAACGACGTCTATATGATAGCGGCTACATATTAACAACCCCTTCTATTATGTAAAACGCTTTTAATTTTTACAAAACTGCAAACTGCATCGATAACTATTATTCTATCTGCATATTCCAAAACGAAAACAAAACAAAACAGCGATCTTCTGTTGGTTTTAATTGTAAGCCACGTCTCTACACATATTGATGGTAATTTTTAATGTATTTACGTTACATACGTCTATTTGTTGTTTATTTATACAAAACCTATGTAAAAAAAACTACGTTTGCTCTGAGACGCAAAAACGCAGCCTAGTGTAAATGGGGCCATACATACATTATAAATCTAATTTATTTTACAAAATCAAACGTTTGAAGAAAGAAAATTAAAACCACAAACATGACTTTATCGATCATATTTCGTGCATGGTGAATAAAGCCAGAGGTGTGCTTGGTTTCATTAAACGGTGGTCGAAAGAATTCAATGACCCCTATGTTCCAAAATCGCTATATTTTTCTTTAGTTCGTTCTATCTTAGCCCTCAGTATGGGGTTCACAGTAAACGCATTGAGTCAGTTCAGAAGAACTTTTTGCTGTTCGCTTTACGGGGTTTGAACTGGGATCCAAACCAGAGGTTACCCTCGTACTCTAGTAGACTTCTCCTAATTAACTTACCTTCTTTAGCTAACCGTAGAACCATGCTTGGCATTACGTTAATTTTTAACCTTATCTACGGTGACGTGGAATGTGCTGACTTGCTGGGTCAGCTTAACTTTCACGTACCGAGTAGAAATACTAGATCCTATATTCCTTTATTATTATTATTATTATTATAAAGGCCTTGTTGCACTGCGACCAGATTTTAGATCTTTTGTGCCGGCCTGTAGGATTAGGGAAGAGGCCCTATACCTAGGCTTTTAATGAAAGAGAGCACTTTGGTAAGGTCTATTTGTTCCCAAATCCTGTAG
This sequence comes from Drosophila bocqueti, assembly GCA_018151655.1. Lineage (NCBI taxonomy): Eukaryota > Metazoa > Arthropoda > Insecta > Diptera > Drosophilidae > Drosophila > Drosophila bocqueti. Next base: position 191,611 of record JAECXF010000289.1, on the reverse strand, counting down.
GGGGGAATAAGTTCACCTCCTAGATGTTGAAGTTGACGTCTGATTAGCGATGGGTACTCACATAGAATATGTTCTGATGTTTCTTGCTCCATCTCGCAGAATCTGCAGGTGTCGATTTCTGAAAGTTTTAATTTCTTAAGGTGATACCTAAGGTTGCAGTGACCCGTTAGGTAGCCCGTTAGCGTGCGAATTTCGCTCTTTGGTAGGTTGATGATGCGTTTTGATCGCGTCATCTGGGGGACGAGAAATTGTTTGGCTTGTCTCAGCCCTGCACTGTCGGTCCAGTGACGATTTATCTCCGTTTCCTCCCATTTCCTGAGCAGTTCTCTATTGTGTCCTTTCGATAGTCCACAGAACGGCTCAGGGCCGATGAAAGGTGTCATCGCCCCGCGTTTAGCTAGGGAGTCTGCCACCTCGTTTCCTATATGGCCTTCGTGCCCTGGCACCCAGCCCACCGTTAGGGTGTTTTTGGAGGCAAGGGCGTTCAACTGTTGGAAACAGTTCTCTACAAGGCCGGATGAGATCGTAAAGGAACTCAGCGCTATGAGCGCTGCGTGACTGTCAGAGAAGATGTAAATCCGTGCGCCTTGCATTTTCCTGCGAAGGCATTCACGAGCACAGATTTCTATGGCGTGTATCTCTGCTTGGAAGATGATTGGAGACTTTCCCATGGCTATGGATTTGTTGAACCTTGGTCCGAAAATGCCAGCCCCGGTGTCACCGTTTTCCAGTTTCGACCCGTCAGTGTACCATGTTTGTTATCCACTGGGCAGAGATATTGATTTTGTTTTCCATTCGTTCCTAGTGTACAAGACTACTGAGAAGTTTCTGTGGAAAACGAGTTTTGGTTTCTGCTCGTCGGTTACGCGCAGAATGGGCTCATTTATTAGGAGTTCAAGGACCCTAAGATGCCCGGTAAGATCACCTTTTTTGATATTGGTGATGTTTTGAAGGCGAAGTGCCCCCAGGCAGGCCTCCTTTTTCAATGTAATTGGTAGGGGGGGTATGCCAGTTATGACTCCTAGTGCGATGATAGACCCATTTAGGGATGGTCTTTTTAAGGAGAGAGACCTTTTCCTAGTAAATGGGACTAAAACTGTTTTTGATGGGTTTATGGACAGTCCTTTGTCCTGACACCATCTGTTGGCTATATCGAGGGCTTGCTGCATGCGGTCCGAAATGGTTTGCTCATGCCAGCCCACTATATAGATGACTAGATCATCAGCGTAGCCTTCAGTGGGGAACCCTAGGTTGTTGAGCTCATATAGTAGCTCGTCGATGACCAGAGTCCACAAGAGACGAGAGAGTACTCCCCCTTGAGGCACCGTGGCGTGCACTCCAAGGTCTACAGATCCCTCAGTGGTAGAGACATCTTTTATCAAAAAATAACCCCATATATGTTTAAAGCTCCTAGATGTCTGAGCAGCCAACATCGCCAATGGCCTTTTCAATGGTTGTTGTAAGGCAGTGTATGGCGGTCTCAGTTGATTTACCAGCTTGATACGCGTATTGGTATTTGTTTAGAGGTAGTTCCTTGAGATTCACCTCCCTTATATGCTGGTCAATTATCTTCTCCATCGTTTTAAGGAAGAAGGAGCTAAGGCTAATCGGTCTATATGATTTAGGCAATTGGGAATCTTTCTTCCCTGCCTTTGGGATAAACACGACTTTTACTTTAGCCCAGTTGCTTGGTATGTGTCCAAGCAGGAGACTGGCTCGAAATAGACGGACCAGGGGAGTGCGATTTGGTGCAGTCCCCGCTGCAGCAAGCATGGATAGATCCCATCCGGTCCGGGTGATTTGTATGGGCTGAAACTTTGTAATGCCCATTGTACGCTATTTTGATGAAACATCCTATAGGGCATGTTTCCAACACGTTCAGAGCGATGGGGGGGTTCCCCTCTCTCAGCCCCATTGGAGTCTGCCACCATAGTCTCGCGCAGATGTGGGCACTCTCCAGTCTCAGAGAGGTAGGTTGGTGCCTCTCTCTGTGAGATGGGTTGCTCCACAGCCACACACCCAGGAAAGTGAGTAGCCAGAAGTAGGCTACTCGTCTCTTTTGGGTTGTTTGTGTATGTTCCATCCGGCTTTTTCAGAGTGCAGATGCCGTTTGAGTGGTCTTTGGAGAGGGCTTTTTGCAGCCTAACAGCTTCCGGGAGAGATGAGATCTGCCCGCAGTGTTGACGCCAAGTAGCCCGTTTTGACTTTCTCAGCTCTTTATTATAGAGCGTTAAAGCAGATGTGTAGGAGTCCCATTAGGCCCTCCCACTCCTCGCCTTATTGAAGAGCCTGCGCACAGCTTTTTTGAGATCGTCAAGGCTTTTGTTCCACCAGGGAACAGCCCTTCCGGTCTTGCGTACCTTTTGGTCGCAGCTGGCGTGATATGCTGATTCAACATTTGTTTGAAGCACAGTAGCTTCACGCTCTAACTCGTCTATAGATGTTATCGGACGGGTTGAGCAGTCTCTGGATTGCTCAAGTTCAAAACAGAAGAGATCCCAGTTGGTTTTCCTGGGATTTCTGGTGACTAGGCCACATTGCAAGGCGCATCCTATGTCAAATCTAATGTGTTGGTGATCTGACATAGTGATCTCACTTGCAACGTGCCAGTTTGAGACAACGGACAACATATTTGTACTACAGAGAGTCAGGTCAAGGACCTCCTCTCTAATGGCATTAATAAATGTGGGTTCGCTGCCCTGGTTTAGTAATCCTATGTCATTACTAATAATGTATTCAAGAAGGTACTCACCCCTCTTGTTGATGTCACTGCTCCCCCAGACCGTGTGGTGTGCATTGGCATCACAGGCGATAATCCATCTGAGCCGGTTTCTCTGGCAGTGCTCTATCAGGGCACAAGTAGCCGCTGTAGGCACCTCCTCCGAGTCACCGGGTTGATAGGCGGAGGCCAACACTGCCTCCTGCTCGCCGTGGGCGGTGGGTATTTTAGCCCAAACCGCCACCAGGTCCTCAGATATAAACTGTGAAAGGGGAACAAATGTTAGATTTTTGTTAATTAACAACGCCGATCTAGGGCGAGGTTGGTCATTTGCATACAGCAACTTACCGGATGGGGTGCTAAGCCCCCGGACACGTCCTGCATTTATCCAGGGCTCCTGGATGAACGCTATGTCCATTGTAGCGAACCTCTCGCAAAGTATGTCGGATGCGGCCTTTGCGTGGTGGAGGTTCGCTTGGAGACATCGGAGGTGTCTCCTGGTGTTAGGGGGAGTGGGGAGAGGGGGAGAGGACATTAGTCCGCCCTCTTGCGGCCCCTGGCCGCCATCTTCCGGCCGCGGTTAGTGCCTAGAAGGGCCTCCTCCTCTTGTGTGCGCCTCGCACCCTTGGGTACGCGCCCGGTGCCTCGAGTGGGCGCCCGGTTCCGCGCGTAATGCGCCCATGGAGTGGAGGGCGCAGGATTTTCCGAGGTGCTGCGGGCTCTTGTGCGACTGCAGTGCCCTGTGGTGCCATAACAGGGGCACTGGCATTCGAGCAGGTGGGCTTCTCCGTTGCGGGAACGGGAGCCGCTGCCTGTCTCTTCGCCTGCATATCGGCCTTTGGCTTTAGAGAAGCCGTGCCAAATGCAAAAATTGAGCCGATGCCCCAGCGCCTTTAATCGGTTGGCGGAAACCGGGTCTAGCGCGATCGTCAGGACAGCCGTGTTTTGCCTCATCTCACGGTGGAAGACCCGCCAGTCTCCCACTCGCAGGCCGCTGTTCTGGCCTTCAATGAGGTTTAAGACCTCTGCTGTCTTCAATTCCGCATTTGGAAGCGGGAAGTAGCCTCGGGGACTACTTTGAGGTGGGCGTCTTTCCACAGCCGGAGCTTTGGCACCTCTGTGCTCAGCCACTCAGCCGTCTCTGCGTTCCCACACGTGATTGCCATCCACCCTGGTCGAAACGTGCAGCCTGAGAACAGCGGCTTCACAGAGCCGTGTCTCATGGCCATCACTCTCGCTAGGATGGCAGACTGGATGCTGTTCAGCTGATCCGTCGTGAAGAGTTGTTGAGGGTAGTCGGCAGGGAGTATCGCCATCTTCGATGAGCTGGCAACGTCCCTGTAGGAGGGCATGACACCGACTTGGGGTGATTGCTCCTGTATCTGCTGCCCAGCCACAGCTACAGCTGCGGATGTGGAGGCTACTGGAGCCTCCGTGGCAGGCGGTGCAGTCGCAAGGCCACCCCTCGTCAAGGCACTGGGTGCCGCGGTTTTTGTCAAGTCCCTCTTGGTCGACACCTCCTCTGGGGTCGCGTTAGCCGATCTTACCCTTTTCTTAGCCGCGCCACTCCTGCTGGGCTCTACCCTAGGAGGGTCCATAGGCTTCTGGGCGAGCCTTTTGGCCCCCTCATGGGAATGCCGTTCGCAAGGTGTCTGCGCAACCTTTTCCTTGCGGCGCCCGATAGAGCGATCCGCTTGGGTTTATCCACCTTGGGAGAGGCGAGAAGGGCTTCTTCCTCTTCCTTGGTGATGGTGTCGGTGCCAGAGCCTTGTGAACATACGTCCATGGCTTCTTCGGGCTCCCGGATTGGTTCGATATTGATCGATTTGGGGCTGCTAGAGCACCCTGTTTCGGTATTTTTACTTTGTATGGTTTCCATAGATTGGTCCCACGAGTAGTGAGGAAGGGAGTATCCCCCGGGGCAGAGCCTTATACCCCGGATCGGGCGCTTGTACAACCGGAGGTGCCAGGTATCCGGAAGCCACCGTTAAAAGACACACTAACGTAGGGCCATTCATCACAGGGGCACGGTACGGTAACACCGGTGATTACGGGTTTTTTCGAGTTTTCCTTTCTAGATCCGATAGATAGTCTAGAGCAGGGGCACCTCGAGCAGGATGTGGTTCTTCACCACGTATGGTCGGTCTTTAGTAGTTGGCATGTGACTGCCAACCACCACTAGCCGAGTAGGATCGAGGTTGCGACAGGCGCACACGCTTCACTAACCCAGCCTTAGCCCCCCCTATATTCCTTTAGTTTTGAGCCAATGGCTTTAGTTTTGAGCCAATGTAGAACGTCTATTGAATTGCATGAACCCTTTAGAGTCTTATGTGCAAATTATAACGATTTGTACATGATAACATCAAACGTAGATAGCCTTCCCCAACTAAAAACCTTAATACTAACCCACTTAGTACGCATGCAGGCAAACAGTCTGGCAGCACGCCAGTAGTCACTTCCTCGTATTCCTTTTCTATACTTTCATTTGTCGCGCCTACTAACACCTAACACGAACAGGCACGTGCTTGGTGTCAGATGAGCCACTTGAATGTACTGATTATAGTGCATCAACGTCCAATTATTTTAGCTGTTCGACACCCTTCTGAAGTTGGATGGGTATGATTCTATCCACCCCCGGAGTTTTGTAGGGCTGAGTGTACTCAACGCCCACCTAATCTTTTGTTCAGTTAAGATCGCTGCAGCCAGGCTCCAGTTGGGTCTCCCGTTGGGGATCCTTTCGTAGCTGTTGTCTACATCGGAGATGCTTCTGCACAGAGGGAAGTGAGTTTGCAGGAGAAGTTCCGCTTTCTCCTCCTCGTCCCCGGTGAATGCTCCATCCGCCCTCTTCAGACAAAGTTCAGAAAGTACTTTGCCTTTCGAGATTGCCTTAAACACTCTGGCCGCAGGTGCGGCTTGCTCTATAGAATAGGTTAGGTCGGAAGGCCCTCACGGGGCCACGCATAGGCCAATATGGCCCTTAGCTGTCCGAAAATAAAAAAAAAAAAAAATTTCTGAGTGGACCTAGAGAGTGTTTACGCGGTTTTCGAAATCATTAAGGATCGAGGTGTTTTTCGCGAAGGCAAGTAGTTCGCCTGGCTTCTTCCTGGAGGCATTTTCTAGCAATGCCAGAACCGGAGCGCCTAGGTATTTTATTCTTGCCCTTGCTAGGGCCGGACATTTGCAAATGAGATGCTCCAAGGTTTCTGTTGCCTCGGATTCATCGCATTTCCGGCATTTGGCGTTTTCGGTGATGCCCAGCTTGACTGCATGTGCCGCAAGTAGGCAGTGACCTGTGAGAATTCCCACTAGCTGTCTGCAATCTTTCCTTGGAAGATGCAGCACGTAGTGACTAAGTTTTGTGTTGCGCTCTTTGCACATGATTTTTGATGTTTTACAGGTTGTGGAATTACTCCTCCATCTGCTGTTAGCTCGTATGTCGGCCCGTCTCTCTAGCTTGCTTTGGAGCGTTCTTAGGGAGACAGGAACGTTTTCTATTCTTTTATTCGGCACTCCTACGCCTTCCTTTGCAAGTTCGTCGGTCGTCTCGTTACCATCGATGCCCTAGTGGCTGGGAACCCAGTAGATCTGCACTGACGTAGTCGTGCTGAGGATATCTAGTGCCTCCCTGCTTGCCAGTACATTTTTGGAACTGACCGCTGACGATTGCATGGATCTTATCGCCGCTTGACTGTCTACGAACAAGTTGACCGCTTCATATGGGCGATCTGTGCTCTGCGCAAGCTCTGCCGCTTTCCCTATGGCGAATACTTCCGCCTGGAATATGCTGCATTGGCTTGGTAGCTTATACGACAGCCTCATTTCAGGGTCTGCGCAGTATATGCCAGCTCCAAATCCTCCTTCCATTTTGGAGCCGTCGGTGTATATATTGAGGTGTTGAGCATGGTCTGTATGACCTGTTTTCCAGTCATCTGGTCCCATGAATGTAGTTGTTTTTACATCCGGGCACGTTCTGGTAACCATGTAGTCAGATATACTGCTCATGTTTCGACCAATTGAACTATGCCCAAATCCCTGTAAGGACATATTCCCTGATGCAACTAGGCGTTGTGCCGTTTTTCGTGCAACCAGTTGCGCGTGGATGTCTAGGGGATCAACTCCTATTATAGTTTCGAACGCTTTTGTGGGGGTTGATCTCAGCGCCCCTGTTATGCAGAGCAGTGCCTGCCGCTGAGTTCCCTCCATGAGCATGTTATAAGTCTTCTTTTCTATGGCCTGCCACCACACTAAGACTCCACACATCAGAGTTGGACGTACCACCGAGATGTAAATCCAGTGCATTAGAGCGGGTGAGAGGCCCCATGTCCTGCTAAGCATCTTCTTGGATGCATATAGCACTATGGTGGCCTTTTTTACCCTCTCTACTACATTGGGCTTCCATGCCAGCTTGCTGTCTAATACAATTCCGAGGTACTTGACTTGTGTTTTCAGGGTTAGCCTGGTTGAGTTAATTTTCGGGGGGACCCATAGCGGAACCTTGTATCTCTTGGTGAAGAGAATGAGGTCCGTCTTGTCCGCGTTGATACTGAGTCCTACCTTCTTCGCCCACTCACATATCTCCCTGAGTGTTGATTCCATAATCGAGCTGAGGGTCGATGGGCAGACTCCTGTGATAATTATGCTTATGTCGTTAGCATTGGCTGTTATCTTTGGAGCCTTCCTCTCGAATCTCTTGATCAGGTCGTCTACCATCAGATTCCACAGGAGAGGCGACTACCCCGTCTTGCGGCGTGCCCCTGTGTGCTCCTTTCACCGTGGAGGCGGTGCCCCAATCGGATTGTACCCGCCTACAGCTTAGTAGATTCTTTATCCACAAACTGATGGCGGGGGGCGTGTTGGCCGCTTCTAGGCGGTCCATTATAGCGTCTGTGGTCACGTTGTTAAATGCTCCGGATATATCCACAAACACTCCTAGAGCAAATTTACTGTTATGCAGGGCTGTCTCAATGGTGGCTACTAACGAGTGTAGTGCCGTCTCCACTGATTTCCCTTTCGTGTAAGCGTGCTGGTTGGATGACAGCAGTCGTCCCACATCGTTTCTGATGAATATGTCCAGCAGCTATTCTAGCGTCTTAAGTAAGAATGAGGTGAGGCTAATCGGCCTGTAATCGTTGGGGCTCACATGGCTGCACTTGCCTGCTTTTGGCAGGAAGACAATCCTAGAGGTCCTCCATTGAATAGGGATATAGCCCGTGCTTAGGCAAGCTGTGAATATAGCGTGTAGCAATGGGGTGATCACTTCTTTGGTCACCTGTAGCATGGCTGGGAATATTCCATCTAGTCCTGGTGCTTTAATTCCCGCGAAGGAATCTATAGCCCATTGGATTCTTCTAGAGGATATTAGGTTTGTTGGGAGACTTTCTTCTCCAAGTGCGAGGTCCTGGTGCTTGCTAGAATCGGATATCTCAGTGCATCCTGGGAAGTGAGCATGCATTAGTGCTGTTAGGGCCTCCTCGCTGCCCTCAGTCCACTGTCCGTCGACGCGTTTGAGCTGACTCTGTATGGTGGGTTGCTTCGATAGCAACTTCCAGAGTCTAGCCGTTTCTGGGGCCGTCTCGATATTGGAGCAGAAGTTTCTCCACGAGCTTCTTTGTGCCCTGCGTATTTCCTTCTTGTAATTCCAAATTAGCGTTTTGTACTCCTCATCAATCACATCCTCTTTCGCCTCTTAGGCGATTTTTAAGAGTTCTCGGAGGTTATTGCGTAGGAGCGAAAGATTACTGTTCCACCAGGGTGGTCTGGTCCTCTTTCTAGCTCTAGAAGTCGGGCATGCTGCGCGTTGCGCATCTAGTAGTTCCTTGGCGAGGGTCTCTAGGAACTTTTCTATGTCTTCAGCGGATTTTACTAGGCCCGGGCCAGTAGCGAGTCGTGTTGAGATTGTCTTCCTAAACTTTCCCCAGTTAGTGTTCCCGGGGTTTCTAAAGATGGTGGGTTTGGGAGAATGGTTGAAATTGTATTGGAATTGTATGTACTTATGATCTGAGAAGGATGGTCTCTCAAGGACTCTCCATTCTGATACCATCCATTGTCCCTTTGTGAGTGTTAAGTCTAGCACGTTCGAGGAGGTGGGACCTACGAAGGTATGCTCCTCCCCCACGTTCGCTATACATATGTTAGTGGATAGTAAAAAGTATAGGAGTGACTCACCTCTGTCGTTTATGTCGGGGCTTCCCCACACGCAGTGATGTGCGTTAGCGTCTGCACCCACGAGCAGTTGCTGGTCGTTCCGGCTGGCTTCCACCAGGCTCCTGAGTTCCTCGGGTGGGGCTGATCTATCGTGGGCCATGTAGCAGGAAGCTGCCAGGAGGCGCTTCTTCTTGCTTTCAAGCATCACCACAGTCAGGTCATCCGTGCTGTAATGAGACATAAGGTTAGCGTGGAGACCCTTCCGTACGAGTACGGCGGTTCTGTTCCTGCTTACCGTTGGTGCGTAGAACACATGGTGTGCTGAGGACTTTAGTCCTGCAATGGAATTGCCCGAGGCAACCCACGGATCCTGGACCAAAGCGATGTCGACGGACCCATGCTCCATGGCAATCAGGAGTTCCGCCGACGCGATTTTGCTCTTATGGAGGTTGAGCTGCAGTACCCTTAGAGTCATGGGTACCTGGATCAGCTCGGGACGGGTTGACTATGACTGTCAGGTCACCGTCCTCCTCATCCGAGACGTCGAGCGTCATTTCCTGGGCGGCGTCGACGATGGAGTCCAGACCAAGGTCCTTTTCCACCTCGCCTGCCTGCAGGGTGTGCGCGTCCTTGTCCCACGGGTGGCGCTTTTTAAAGCGCAGGTAGACACTACCCATGCCACACGCCATCTTCCCGTATCTGGGGTACAGGATGTCCTCCGCCGCTTTGTTGATCTGGAGGATCCCTCCCCCCCTCTTTGGGTGTCGGGGTCGCAATGTGCAGCACCTTCCAATCACGGTGGGAATTTCGGGGTTTTGGCGCTGTAGCAGCTTCAGCGCCCAGGCACCTTGGATGGCGATGGGGAAGAGTACAGAGATTAGCTCCCTGTCCACCACCTCCAGTTTGGCCCCCTCCCACAACGCCTCCATCTGGCTGACCGTTTGCGTCAGCCACTTCCGAGTCGGGTCGTCCATGCACTTCAGGATTTTGACCCCACCCTGCACCATCAAAAGTGGGCATGGGACCAAGGGAGTCATCCTCAATCCGTGCAAACAGCGCTTCGACGAGCCTAGTGTGCACCGTCTTCCACCGTTCTTCGGACATCTTTCCATTTTCGTCATTGCGGTCAATGAGTGCCACGATCAGATGTCGTTTGAACACCTCACTAACCTTCTGTGCCCTCTGAGGCTTCTTCGCCTTAGGTGGAGGGCCTATCTGCTTGGGCCCGCGTTTCCGCTTGCTCGCCGGAGCGTCTTTAGCATCTCCTCCACTTTGTTGGCGAATCCGCCCGTTGAGGACATATGGGGGATCTTGGCGTAGTATAACCTACCCTCCTCAATCTTCTGCTCGGCCCAGGCTAGCTTTGCCTTCTCCTCTTGGGAGAGGTTAGCTTTGGCCCGAAGCCGGCTTCCGACTGTGAGTGCAGCCTTATACTGCGCCTTCGCCTTTCGGCCCGTCCCTGCGCGGGGAGCTGGTGCCTGGTTCTGGCGAGCGGAGTAGGATCTCCTCCACTTCTAGTGTGAGCTGCGCGCTCTCCAGGCCCGTGTCTGTATCGACAGCGGCACCTGAGCGGCATAGTTTGCTCTGAGTGGCTTTTTTGGCAGTAGCAGTACAACTGGCACGACCTGCTCCCGCGACACTGCGACACGCAGAGAGGATTGCTCCCCTCCGTGCCCGCCGGTGGTAGCAGTCACTCCTTCCACCGACGTTTGGGCTGATACCCCAGCCCCGGTTGAAACATTTTGTTCGTCCATTACAGAGTAAACTAGTTAGTTTTCCGGGGAACCACCCACTTGCGTTTTATGCCTAACCGCCAGGCTGCGTTTTATTCCTAGCCGCCAGGCACCTCCACCCATGGAAAATGATTCATTTCATCCGGCTTTTTCAGCAGAAGGAATTGAACCGTTGCCTTAGCTAGACACTGTATTACCGCGGACGGAGAAAGCAGCAGTGCATTACCCGATTTCCGGGATAATACAGTGCCCATTGCCCAGCCGGCGCCCTCTTGGAGAGTTCAGATGGAGGATTTTCGCCAGCCGGCTTGCTCTATGGTGGAACAAAATTTCCGAAAGTGAGCACGGTTACTGTACCGGATTTCTTTGTTATATTCTGTCAGCTTTTTGGTGTAAGATTCCCAATTGGCGCTGTTCTTTTTAGCTGTGTTAAACAGCTTCCTGACTTCTGCACGAAGTAGTCCTAGTTTCCTATTCCACCAGGGATTGTCCCTACTGGACTCTATGGCTTTTTCGGGACAGCTTGCATGATATTCATCCAAGATAGTGTCTGCTATTTCTCTTGAGAGTTGCTCAAGATCCTCTAGAGACGATACTCTTCTACTATGATTCAGTCTGCTCAAATTTAATCCCAAACAGGACTGATAGGCTGGCCAATCAGTCCGTCGTGGATTCCTGATAACCTTGCTGAATCTACGATTACTATGAATGTCGAACAGGATGATCCTGTGATCCGACATTGACGGTTCTGAGAAGACCTTCCAGTTGCGAATCAACCGGGAGCCCCCCTCATTCCCGAAAGTGATACCCAGTATTTCGGCCCTGGTTTTAGTAATGAATGTGGGTTCGACCCCCACATTGAAAACAGTAAGATCCCAAGATAAAAAATTATCTAGTAAGCACTCACCTCTACCGTTGTTGTCCGTGCTGCCCCATGCAACATCCTAGCAGTAGGGGTAGCCTCTTGCTGCTGCAATGCTGCACCAGATCCTGTACCTCTGTTGGGGGGGCATCCGTCACGTCTCCTGGGAAGTATGCCGACGCCACCACAATACTCCTGTGCTCGCTAGTGATCATCACCGCTACTAGATCTCTGTTGAGAAATTGAAAGAGACAAAGAAAGTTAATATCCTTTCGCACCAAGATACAAGCTTTCGGTGATGCCTCCCTTCCGTCTGCAATTGTTTGCATACTCACTTTACTTAGGCCGCAGATCCTGCCTCTGCCCTTGGGTCGTGGCTCCTGGATGAGCACCAGCCCCAGGTCAGACCTGGAGACCAACCTGCCGATGACAGCCGAGGCTGCCCTGGCGTGATGCAGGTTGATCTGTGCAACGCTGGTGATTCCCATCCTTAGAGCTCTTCTTCACCCTCCGAGAGCGTCAGATAGGCCTCTCATTGCATCTCGGTGGGTGTCCGCTCATCATCGGATGGCTCCTTTTCGCTGGTTGGCTCCTCTGCGCCGCTCATATGCAGACGCGTCAGATCTAGCCCCTCTAGAGAGACCGAGTCCAACTCGGCCTCCACTGCAGCGAGTTCCATGGCCTCCGCCGCCTCGTCCGAAGGGACGGAGGGAGCCACCTTGGCTGCAGCCGTTGAAGTGCCAGGCACATCGTCGGCGTTTCCCTCTGTGCACACCTCCGCCTCCGCAGACTCCTGCTTTTAATGCAGGCGGCATTTCAGCTGGCGGAACCGATAGCTCACCAGCATGTCTCGCTTCTTGAGGAGTGTAAGCACCTCCTCATCCAGGTCGAGCAACAGCACCTTGGCGCCCTTTGACTCTAGGTGCCGGATGACACGCCAGGTCCCGGTGAGCAGGCCCTTGTTCTGCGCATTGAGCAGTCCAAGGGACTTCTCCAACGTCTCCCCTGCGGTGCGTGGCAGGTATAAAGTGACGACGTTGGTCACCGGTAGGTCCTCTTGCAGGCAGGTGCGGAGCTGCACACTCACCTTGGTGCTGATGCTGGGGACCATCAGCTCCAGCCACTTCTTGGCATCGAAGTCCATGCAGTCCACTAGTTGTAAACCATCACGGAACTGGATGCAGTTAAAGTTTAGAGCCGCGGTCCAGCCCTTTCTCATCTCTTCGACGAGGGCCTGCTCCACCGCCGACAGCTCATCCTTATCCGGCAGTATAGCAAGGTTCGTGCCCTTGGCTACACTGGCGTACGAGGCCGCCTTCGGACGCTTCCCGACTAGCGAGGTCCTAGATCCCTCCAGCGCTGCGACGTTCCTTCTCTTAGTCCGTTTGGACTCGGTCTTGGGGAGGTCAAGCGGCGACGTGTGTTGCAGTAGCCTCTTCCTCCCCGCAACGGCCTGTCCGCCGACTCTCTCCACTGGAGACACGTTCGTTCCCGCAACGGCCTGGCCGTTCGGTGCACGGTGCTCCAGTGCTCTCTTCCGGGCCTTCTCCGGCCTCAAGCCACGCTCGAGGTACCGGAGGTACCACTTTCGGCCGGCTCCGCTGAGGCCTTGCCTCAGGGGATGACCGGCTCCTCCAGGCTGACCTGCCGCTGGGACAGGCTGCTTCGCCAGTTGCTGCATCGACCTTACGGAAAAGGGTGTTGCAGCGTCTCTCCTGCTGGCGTCGCCCGCCTGCGGGACAGCCGCTGGGGCAGTGCCGGGACTGCAACCCCTCCCCTGCTGTCAGTTCGTTTGGTGGCCTCACTGCCAGCCACTTGAGACTTGAAGATCTCTACACCCTTCGAAGCGCTCTGCGTCGGGGTCGAGCCCTTCGGATTTGCAGCACTCTTCGAGGCGCTCTGCGTCAGGGTCAGGCCCTTCGGCTTTGCAGCACTCTTCGGGTGAGGGGCCAAGCCCCTACGCAGCGACAGCTTACCACCGTCGTCCAGAGCCGCCTCCTCTATCCGCTCTGCCACCTGGGTTGCGATTAAGTCCCGCGTGCTACAATTTTTTATCTTTTTTGAATCCATACGTTGGTCCCACGAGTGTAGGGGAAGGTAGTACCAGTGTGTCATAGCCCCCATTAACACGCTGGGGCCAGGTGTACTCACCGAGCCAGGTATCGGTGAGGCTCCGTCCGAGCGTCAGACAAGCGCCTTGTCGGTATGGTACCCGCTGTTGTCCGGGACTGCTTATTCACGACAAGTCGCTATTCGCAGCTAACCTCCACAGGTGCAGTGTTGCCAGAATGTTGATGGCCAAAATAGCTAAACGGATGAAAAAAAATTGCTAGAAATTTATAAAAAAAAAAAAAAAATGCTAAAAATATAGATAAATGGTTTATAGATGTTAAATTAGGAATTAAAGAGAATATTGATCTGAAAATAAAACAAACTCTATTTAAAATCTTGTTTTATTACAATAATGAAAGAGTATTGTCAATTTCGATGAGGTGCTCCGCCACATACAGGCATAATGCCGCTGTATGTAACCTTCTGAGCGAACTGTATCTTGTTGGTTTTTTGGAAATCGCCTGCTACGGTCTTATGTTTCTTAGTATTACCATGTGGGGGTGGTAAGGGTGCATCAGAACAAGGCAAGAACAGCAGAGTTTTTGCTGATGTATATTCCTTGGCTTTCGGGTGGATCAAGTCGACTCGTAGGTGAATATCAATTTGATAGACACCACCCTCTCCTCGGAGAGGGTCCTCCGCGTGCTACCTCCTGGAAACGTACCAAGGTACGGCTAATACGAGCGGCAGTCTCCCGTGAATCTTCTATCGACGTTCCTATGACTCCACTTCCCTACCGAGACCTGGGCAAGTCTTTAAACGGCCTCCCCTCAAGTCAGGCGTGTAACGCGACCCGTGCCTTCTGACTTTCGGTTCGCAGCTGAGGGGTTAATCCAGCTGTGTTCGAACGGAGCCTTCCCAGGGCCGGGCAACCCTGGGTCGGAACTAGCCTTGCCGTGGCTTAGGGGCGAAGCCACGGTGGACCCTCTTCAATGCCTCAAACCCCTCGGGCCCGCCGCGCTCGCCTCGCCGAGCAACGCGGGCGATTATGATCATGGACTACAACAAAACATCCGCTTCGGACCTCATGGGGGAGGTAAAACCCCAAAACAACCTATCCGAAATCGACGAAGACGAGTTATTGCGCTCAGACGACGAGACATTAACTCCGTCGAGTTCGGTGGGGACTGCCAAGGCGAGCACTCCCCAAACGACACAACCGACCACTAAAACCACCAAGGCGAGCCACGCCAAGGTGGGGGGAAACGACAAGCCAAAGTCGTTTTCCCATCATCAGAAGAAAGCGCAGGCCAGTAAAGCCCGTTTCATTTTGGCAAAGATAGCCAGAAATGAGAGGGAGGGCAAAGCTGACCAGCGCGATATCGAAGACAATGCCCGATTCCAGGCCGTGATCGAGCACTTTGAGCAGTATGAGAGGGAGCACCCGGAAGCGTTCCAGCCGCCCCAATCGAAGCGCAATCGCTCACAAGAAGTGAGTGAGTGCGCTCCGAAAAGGGCAAAGGACGCCAAGGGAGCCCCTAGAGCGACGTCCTTCGTCAAGCCGGCGAAGAAATACAGCGAGGTGGCTAGAGACAGCCTGGCCATGGCACTGGTGGACGAGCTCAACGACGATGGGCGCCTGCTGTCGGAGAAATGGGATGAGGTCGAGACCAGACTGTCTGAGATGGTATCAGACAAAATACTAGCTGAGCCAGCTGGTCCGACACCATCCTTTGACTCCTCGGACATGGTTCGAGGGCACCGGGTGATAAGGTGCGACGATGAGTCTTAGAAGGACTTCCTGGCGGAGTGCGTCGCTAAGATTAGCGGCGCCTGGAAGGGGCTTAGCCTAAAGCTCGTCCCCGCCACGGACATCCCGAGAAGACCCAGAGCTCGTATCTGGTTGCCAAAGGGGCTCACGAACCATGATAGGGTGCTCAAGACTCTGAGGGCTCTAAACCAAGATGTCGACATGGCAGACTGGGCCATCCTGAAGGCAGAGCGGGAGATGAGGACAAGCCAGCCTTTCTTGTTCCTCATCAACAAGCAGTGCCTGCCGCAACTTGAGAAAACCGAATACAAAGTGCGTTACGGCACAAGGAAGGCTAAGATAAAAGTCTTCCTAGCCGAGCCAGATGACAACCTGGAAGACGACGTCGACGACACCAAGCAGATGCTCGATGACTTGGTGATCGACGATGATAGCCCCAACACCACGCCGCAATAATGCCGAAGGTCGTGCAGATAAACCTGAAGCGTAGCTCGCACGCTTCAGCAAATCTTGCAGTCCTCCTCCGAGAGGAGGACATCGACATCGGCCTCTTACAAGAGCCATGGACCAGGGACGGCCAAATCTCTGGCGTGGCTATAAAAGGATATACAACACTATACACAAACGCGACAGGTAGGCCGAGGGCGGGTATAATCATTAAAAACAACCTTAACGCTCTTTTACATCCCAATCTTAGCAACTCAGTCCTAGCAGTGGCCAGGCTTGAAGCAGCGGATGGGACAGCCATGCTGATAGCATCCGGATACATGGCCGTCGATGAACCGGCACCCCCCGAAGCGTTTGTCAGGGTGATGCAATGGGCCGAGGACTCCAAAACGACACTCATCCTCGGGTGTGACGCCAATGCCAGGCACACACTGTGGGGAAGCAAGGAAACAAACGAAAGGGGTGAGTCTCTTTTTGAACATATTATATGTCGTGATGTCACTATCTGCAACAAAGAGGAAACACCCACCTTTATTTTTCCGAGTACGGAAGAATTCCAAGGATGGGAGGAGGTCCTAGATATAACGCTCCAAATAGAGCACATTAACCACAGGGTAGAAAAATTGAGGGTTTCGCCATACATACATATTTTTTGAGATTTCGATGCCGACCAGCGAGACGGCACCGAAGCGCAATCCCCGCAACACAGACTGGAACAAATATGAAATGATTGTACAGTCAAAGGTGAAGAACAGGAAGGTCAAAGTAAGACCCACCCCGGAAGGAATAGACAAGGAAGTCGAGGACTTCACGAATATTCTCAACAACGCGTACGAAGAGTCGTGCAGAGTAACGTACTCCAAAAAGACATATCCGCAATGGTGGAACAGAGAGCTAAGCGAGCTTAGAAGAAAGGCTAGGAAAGCCTTTAATACAAGTTACGGAACCAAAGACTGGCAGCCGTATAAGGAAATACACAAGGAATGCAAAAAAGCGATATACGCAGCCAAGAAAGACTCTTGGAGCACGTACTGCGAATCGCTAGAAGGAATCAAAGATACGGCTAGGTTGAGCAAAATACTAGCCAAGGGGCAAACAAGCCCTACTCTTATAAACAGATCTGACGGCACAGGAAGTACGTCAGCAGAAGAGACACTGGAGATCCTGCTGGACACACATTTCCTAGGTAACCAGAAAGAAGAAACTCGATCAGAGGAAAGCCAATTGACGGAACACCAGCTAAGAGTCGAAGAGATCGTCACCATGGAAAAAATACAATGGGCGGTGGACTCTTTCAATAAGTACAAAAGTCCGGGACCGGACGGAATCATACCAGCAATGTTGCAGGCAACAAAAGCATGCATTGGAAGATGGCTGCAAGCAATCTTCCAAGCATGCATTAAAACAGCACACATACCACTTCCGTGGAAGGAAGCAAGAGTAGTCTTTATACCAAAACCAGGAAGAAGAGGACACATCCAAGCCAAGGATTACAAGCCGATCAGCCTGACCTCATTCCTTATGAAAACAATGGAACGGATACTAGATATCCATATCAGAGAAAGAACGGAGAAAAACCTTTCCGAAGCACAGCATGCATACAGGAAAGGTAAGTCCACTGAAACAGCACTACACGAAGTAGTGGGATACATAGAAAAGGCACTGGTCTACAAAAACTACACATTGGCCACCTTCTTAGACATAGAAGGCGCCTTCAATAACGTAAACGCAGATTCCATCCTGAGCTCCCTCAACAGGATTGGAGTTGAAGCAGGCATCAGAAAATGGATCGGCGCAATGCTAACGAGCAGAAGGATAAAAGCCGAACTGAGTGGCACTCATCACACGAGATACGTGAAGAGGGGCACACCTCAGGGAGGAGTTCTGTCTCCACTGCTGTGGCTGATTAACATGGACGACATACTGAGAGAACTCAATAGCTACCGCATACGCAGACGACGTAGTTCTACTCGCTTCAGGACCATTCCCAGACGTCATCAGCGAACTAATGACAAGGGCGCTGAAAAAACTCAACCAATGGGCAAAAGCCTGTGGGTTGGGCATAAACCCAAGCAAAACGGAACTTATGCTCTTTACAAAGAGAACAAATATTTCCAGATTCAGTAAGCCGTAGATAGACGGTACAGAGCTAGAGCTGTCACAACAAGCCAAGTATCTAGAAGTGATACTGGATACAAAACATCAACGAAAGAGTAAAGAAAGCGAGCATAGCTTTCTACTCCTGTAGGAAGATGTTCGGGAAAAATTGGGGCATCAACCCCAAGACAATAATATGGCTCTACACAGCGGTTGTAAGTCCCATACTCACATACGGAGCACTAGTATGGTGGCCAGCACTAACTAGGGCATACAACATCCAGAAACTTACAAGGATACAAAGATCGGAATGCGCAGGTGCAACGGGAGCACTTAGATCGTGCCCCGCAGCAGCGCTGAATGCCATTCTAAACATACTACCGATAGAACATTTCATAAGGAACACACCAGCCCAAAGCGCGGTACGACTGAAGGCAAGCCAGAGCTGGAAGAACTACCACACCGGGCACTGTAAGATCCTGAACGAAATAAACGATCGGCTGACAGTAAATACCGACTACATGACAACCGAGATGCGGTTCGACAATGCATATACTACGAAATACCCAACAAGAGAAGAGTGAAGAAGAGGGAGTGTAACCGAGCCAGATGAGGTATCACTCTACACCGATGGCTCAAAAATGAGCGGCGGGGTAGGGGCCGGAATCTTTGCCGAATCCTGGGGGATAGAAGAGTCCTTCCACCTCCCAGGGTCAGCAACAGTGTTCCAGGCGGAGGTCCTCGGGATTTTGAAAGCAGCTGAACTTTCATTGGGCCGAGACATCCAGAATACCAAGGTAAGGATATACTCAGATAGCCAAGCGGCCATAAAATCTCTCGCAACAGCAAGGACTTCATCTACACTAGTCGCCAAATGTAAGGAGGCACTAAACAGACTCGGGGAACACAACAGGGTGCAGATAGCCTGGGTACCCGGGCACAATGACATCCCCGGCACCGAAAAAGCTGACGAACTGGCCAGAAAAGGGTCAGTAGAAATTACAGTAACAACAGATATTCAAGTATCTCTGAACACGGTTCAGGCCGAGATCCACGACCACTTTAAAGCACTAGCCAGCAAAGAATGGTCGATGAAGGCAGAACATAGGAGATCGAAACTGTGCTGGCCTGAATACAATAGGAGACGGACTGCAGAGCTGATCTCCAAGAGTAAAACGGACATCAGAAGGGTAACGGAGCCATCACGGGCCACTGGCCAATAGGCACGCATGCCTGTAAGATGGGCCTACCCTATAACCCACACTGCAGAAGTTGCAAGGAACCAAACGAGCAGGAGACACCGAAGCATCTACTGTGTCACTGCCCGGCTTTCAACCAGCTTAGAGCGCGTCACTTCGGAGCCCACCAACTCGGGTCACTAGGGGGAGGTGGGGGGGCAGCCAGTGAGTGCCATCCTAGCTTACCTGAATGACACGGGCTGGTACTGATGGGAGGCGCAGACTACAACCAAAACGAGGGTGTGGATCAAAACGGAGCATAGCTCTAATTGGAGGCTACAAGCAGTAACCTCACCACTGACACCTACCTACCTAATGTGACTTTATGTCATGCAGCTTTGCTGCAATACTGCATTTGCAATAGCTGCAATACGCTTTGGTCGAGTCGGTTAAATCTTTTCGAATCCAGTCTTTGAATTCAGTATTCTGCAGCCACGTATCGCGAAAATGCTGTTTAATAGACATTTTAGGCATTTTTTACGCTGTTGCTTTTTAACTTTTGTCACTAGTGATGTTCGATCTTTGTCAGTATCAATATCGATGTTTTAATGATCTGTATCGATTATTTTGCAACAGTAGTTGCCACATAGTTTCATATTCACCATCAATTCTTAAAAAAGGTCGGAAAAAATCTGAACTATTGAAAAACTGCCAAAAGTTGCCAACTTACTTTTTAAAATAGCTAAATTTCTAGCTAATAGCATTTTACCAAATGTTATAGCTTTTGCAATTTCAAAATAGCTAAATCTAACTACAAAATAGCTAAAATGGCAATACTGCACAGGAGGCCTTGCGCTATCCGCAACCTGCGACCCGTCCTGTGGCTTCAGCTTGCCCACCTCAGAACCATCTCACTAGTTCTTCGGTACCAGATACTCCAGAATTATAGGAAGCCGTAGTCGGGAGTTGGAGAAGTTGGAGAAGGAGTTGTAGCACAAACAGTTTAGAACCCGTAATCTAAAGCCGTACACTAAAGCCGTAAACTGAAGCCGTAGACGAAGCCGTTATCCAGTGATCCAATCGCGCCGCTGCCAAGCTGCTTTTGAGTCGTCTCTTACTTACTCTTACTCTACATTTGGGGGCTCAACCTTGCCTAACCGTGCCGGATCGTGCGTGATCGAAAGTGTGCTGATGAACAGTTAAATGTGCAGATACTGTGAAAGAACATGAAAAGTTACGCTATACCCAAGAAGCTGAGTTTGCATTTGTGCAGTAAAATATGAGAAGAGGAAATACGCCTAAAAAAGCAGCAAATACACCGAGAAAAGCCGTTCAGAGACCAGCATAACAACAGAGACAGAACATCGAAGCGAAACCTGTAGCTGTGCAAAAGTCGTTGGAGCTGTCGAAACCAGCAGTGCAACAGGGACAACTATATAACACACGATCTGCAACTGGAGAAAAAAAACAAGTATATGTCGGAAGCAGAAAAACGAAAAGAAGACGAAAAATTGATTAATCTTAAAGTAGTGACAATGGAACAGCAAGTTTGGCAAAACAGTAAGAATCTTGAGGAGATTGTGAAGCTGCTGAGCATACAATGCCAGAATGCTCAGAGACCACAAAACACCAGCATAATATCAGCAGAAAGTTTTTCAAAGGTGGTGCCGGAGCCATCAAACTCCGGCACCACCTTTGAAATATTCCAGTAGAGCAGTGGTTTTTTAACTTCGAAAAAAATTCAGATGCCTACGTTCTGGATGAAAAGCAGCGATATGTACAAACACGTAGTAAAATGACCAAAGCAGCAGACTTATATTTAAATACCGTCTTTGTCGGTTCATAAGACGAGCTGAAAAGTGTATTGGTCGCTGAATTCAAGCGTACATACGCCAGCGCTGATGTACATAAGGAGCTGGGCGAGAGAAAAAAAACGAGAAACCGAAACGTTTCATGAATACGTTTTGCAAATGAGGCAAATTGCTGCGCTCGTTGCAGGAGCGGATATGATGTCAGTTAATCGCTACATAGTCCATGGATTAAACATAAAAAATGAATACATGTACATGCTGTACAGCTGCAAGTCATACGATGAACTACAGAGTCAGTATGAAATTTACGAGCAGATGAAAGAACGCGAACCAGTTCATAAACATACAGCCGGATCAGGGAAAAAAGACGAATATGGCGGAATAGCAGCGCATTGTTTTAATTGCGGCTCCACTGATCATCTCAGGAAAGATTGTCAAGCTGCAACTAAATGTTTTAAGTGCGGCGAAAGCAGTCACATGTTGAGAAATTGTCCAAGAGCTTTGCAAAGCGTAAGAGTGATACGGGACAATAACCGCCTTAAATCTGTTGTCATCAATAAAGTTGCGATCGATTGTCTGGTTGACACGGGCGCTGACGTGTCCATAATAAAAGCTAGCGTGTTTCGAATGTTTCCTGATGTCGAGTTGCAAAAGTCGGTATCAATGCTGAGGGGTCTGGGCAACACGAAAACATGAGCTAAGTATCTATAATGTTGTAAAAGACGATATTGAAATCCACACTCCCCCGCAGTTCGGAGTCAGTTATACGCTCCATGCTCATGGCTTATAAACCGAAATCGCCCGCTGCAAAAAGCCCAATCGAGCTGAAGATTGTGCCAAAGGAGAAGATTATACCATTTAAAAACCAGCCCAGTCGATACTCTATGGTTGAATGCGAAGCGGTTCGAGATCAAGTTGCGGAATGGCTGCGAAACGGAGTGCTTCGCAAGTCGACGTCGAATTTTGCCAGCAGAGTCGTCATCGTCAAAAAGAAGATGGATCCAACAGATTCTGCGTTGACTTTCGTCAACTTAACGCCATGGTTTTTATGGATGACATTATCATATACGGCATTTCGGTAGATGAATGCTTGGAAAAGCTTAAGTTAGTCCTGGAGGAATCTGCTTGTTTTTCATTGGAAAAAATTGCCGTTTTCTGGAAAGCAAGATTGATTTCCACGGACTTACGGTTCAAAACGGAAGGATTTGGCCTGGCTCCGAAAAGACTATAGCGGTGAAACATTTTGCTATCCCGAAAAATATTAAAGCAGTGCAGTCGTTTTTAGGGCTGACTGGCTTTTTTCGCAAGTTTATAAAAGGATACACACACATAGCTCGACCATTAACAAACCTGCTGAAAAAGTATTCTGAATTTAAGATAGACGTTGAGGAGATGAACGCACTACTGCACGTGGAACGAAAGGTGTCACAGGTTATCGCCACATGCATAAAGTGCATAATGACCAATAAGAAGGTTCGTAAGCAGTAGGGTTACCTGAATTATATCGACAAAGGAGGCCAACCGTTACAGACGCTGCATCTGGATTATCTAGGCCCAATGGATTCTACGGCACAACTTTATAAATACATTTTTGCAATGGTCGATGGATTTTCGAAGTTCGTGTAATTATTCGCCACAAAATCTACAGGGGCCGATGAAGTTATCAAAAAGCTGGAGGAATGTGTGACGCGCCGTACGCGCACATAGAAAATAAGAAGAAGGCATTAGAAGAAATAATAAGTAAATAATGTAAGGAGAAGAGACACACGCATAGAAGATAAGACGACGTAAAATATGAAGTAAAAAGTAAACACAGAACTGAAATAAATAATGAAATAAATTGTGAGGAAGCGATCTATTCTTAGGCTGAGATACCCTCAGCGGCTCAGAGATTCCCCCATAATTTATATTGAGACAGGCAGGGGAAACGGGGATGGCGCTGTGAAAGCGCGTATTTTGGTTTTAGGCGGAGAAATCTGGGCCAGGGGTGGTCCGTGTAGGACTGTGTTTACTTGGGGGCAGACAGGTGAGCGGTCCGAGCGGCCGGCCGGAGTCATTGGGGGCGTGGTCAGATACCCGGCCCTGTTTACCATGGTGCCGGGCCGCTGGCCGCGCCAAGAGGATGCCAGGGCAGGATAGTCGAGCGCGTAACCGTCGTCCCGGCCTCCTGATCCCGGAGCGGAGCCTCGGAACTGGGAACCGGCCCTGTTTACCATGGTGCCGATGCCGTGGTCCGGAGCCGAAGAGGGAGAAGGATCTCCGGATCTAGGAGTCGGCCCCGTTTACCGTGGTACCGACGCCCCAATCCGGAGCAGAACCACGAACCCGGGACCGGCCCTGTTTACCATGGTGCCGATGCCGTTGTCCGAAGCCGAGGCTGGAAAGGAATCCCAGTGCCGACCCTGTTTACCATGGTGCCGGCGCTTCGACCCCGAGCGAAGCCGCGGGATCGGGAAAATCGGCCCCGTTTACCGTGGTACCGATTGCCCCGATCCGAAGCCAGGCATGGAGGACGGTCTCGGGATCTGGGAGTCGGCCCTGTTGAACATGGTGCTGACCCTTCGATCCACGAGGCCTTCCGAAACCCGGGAGCCGGCCCCGTTTACCGTGGTCCCGGCTTCCAAGTCTCGGCCTCCGCCGCTACAAGGGAGTCTGCGGAACTTGAGATCCGGCCCTGTTGAACATGGTGCCGGGTCCAAGTCCGCCTAGAAGGGAGTTTGGGGAAGAGGAGGAGGAGGAGGAGGAGCTGTAAGGAGGAATGCCAAAATGCCGTCGGGATTTTCTATGTGTCTTTTTATTTCCAGTCTATGTTTCCCTAATCTAGTTTCCCTACCTACTGCCGCGGCTCCCATGCCGCGGGAGGCCGCTTGGCCGGCTCACCCTACTTAGCCCTGGGCGCTGGACTCCATGTCCATGTGACCCAGAGTTGAAAAGCCGTCGGTATAGCGTCGCACGTCTGCACTGTTCGAAGGCCGCCGAAGTAAGAGAGCGATCGGCGGCGGCGGCGTTGCTCGGGCCCTTCCGCTGCCGACGTTCTGGCGCAGAAGCTTCGGCCTCTGCCGCGGCGTATGCTCTTGCCGTCTCTCTCCGGCATGCATGTTTCCCCGATCGCGGCTCTCTTGTTCCGAGCTTTTCGGGTCTCTTGTTCTCTGTCCTCTGTCTGTGTGTTGGTGGGCTTATCGGCCATGTTGCGGGCGGGCTCTCTCTCTCTTCCTGAGAGGCGATGTTGCTGGTGTCTGCTTTCGATGTCTCGGGTCGATGTTGCGGGCGTGTGTGCTCGCATTGTTGCTGGCGCATGCTAGCGTGTGTTGCGGGCCTGTGCTCGCGATGTTGCTGGCGTATGCTGCCAGTGATGAGGCATGTCCTGGTGTTGCCAGTGATGCTCGACTGGCTTTGTCGATGTTGTTGGCGGGTGTGGGTTTTTTTCCCGCGCGCGGCTGGGCACACCTATCGCACACGGCTGGGCACACTGATCGCGCGCGGCCGCGATAGGCAGGGCACACTAATCCGGCCAAATGCGGGCGGCGTTGCGGGCACACTAGCCCCGCCGAACCGCTATATAAAGCGCATCCCAGCACTACGGAGCTCATTCAGTTTCGGCCGGCAAACGGCAAAGGTCTCCTGACTAAAACCAACTATCAGCAGCCAAGGACCAGCGGACAAGGACGAGCAAGGAGCATCGGTAAGGACGACATCAGAAACCACAGGAGACGGGTAAACGGCGTGGTAATTAACTAATCCTAGTAGCCTTTGCATAGTACGTCTCATTCTACGGCTCAGTCTACCGACCCGCATGTATCGATATCTAGTAGACCAGAACGGCCTCTAAACTATTCTCAGTAATTAGTAGACCTGATCGGCCTCTAAACTCTTCTTGATATATAGTAGACCAGAACGGCCTCTAAACCATTCTCGCCAATTAGTAGACCAGATCGGCCTCTAAACTCTTCTCACTAATTAGTAGACCAGACCGGCCTCTAAACTCTTCTCAATATATAGTAGACCAGAACAGCCCCTAAACCATTCTCGCCAATTAGTAGACCAGATCGGCCTCTAAACTCTTCTCACTAATTAGTAGACCAGACCGGCCTCTAAACAATTCTCACCCATTAGTAGACCAGATCGGCCTCTAAACTCTTCTCATTAATTAGTAGACCAGACCGGCCTCTAAATTCTTCCCGATATATAGTAGACCAGAACGGCCTCTAAACCCTTCTCAATATATAGTAGACCTGATCGGCCTCTAAACTCTTCTTACCATCTAGTAGACCAGAGCGGCCTCTAAACTCTCACCCCCTAGTAGACCTGACCGGCCTCTCCACTCTCTACACTAATTAGTAGCCCCGACCGGTCTCTAACCCACTCTCATCCGTGGGCGTGTGCCCCGAGGACTGGCGAGCCACCCTTCCGGAACCCCGACGCCCCGTGACCTGTAAAGCGGGATAGGACCACTCCGAGCCGGACGGCCCCGGACGCGCGACCAGAGCCGCGGCTTCTTAATCCTTTGTACCCGATTACGTACCGTAAAATAAAGACCCATTTGTAATTACTGTGTAATTCTCTTGTCTTCTCCTCTGGGACCGGGTCGGATTCTCTTCCAGCAACCCCACCTGAACCAAATAAATTACACAGGCCGACAAAATTTTGACCCAGAAACCAGTATATACTTTTCCGAAGGTTTTCGGTGCGCTGAATCCGAATCCGAGGTCGAAATTTTCGAATTGGCTCTGGTTTCCGAGATATCCTAACCTAAAAGTTCAAAAACAGCGTTTTTTGCCTATATTTGAGGTTATGTAGCATCGAATTTGTTCTTTTAATGAAAATACTAAAATAACCATCTTAAAGTATAATCTTTGCCCTTTCAAATGCTGTTGGGTTTGATTAAATATCTCTTTTTTTCGCTGAGATATCGTACTTTGAAATTGATATAGAGTATTCTTTGTCGAGTGAGCTGTCTGACATTCCCCGCGATTTCGTTTATGGTCGTTATACGGTCGCCATATTGAATTATTTACTTACATCTAACATCTAACATCAAATTTCAGAATTTTATCTCAGTTTGGTAAACAGCGACCCCGAAGACCCGCATATACACAGTTTCAGCTTGATCCAGTAACTTTTTACGAATTTGGTCCGCCATATTGGATCCGCCATCTTGAATTTTAAAAATTTGAGTCCGGATTCGTGATCATCGACCCCAAAAACCCCCGAGTAAGAGATTTAAGCTGTTTTATGTGCAAAGAAATATGTTTGCTTCATAGGGCCTATCCATAATGTTTTTTTTAGGTAAATTCATTAACATGGAAATTTCAAGTACGATATCTCAGCGAAAACAAGAGATATTTAATCAAACTTAACAGCATTTGAAAGGGCAAAGATTATACTTTAAGATGGCTTTTTTAGTATTTTCATTAAAAGAACAAAATCGATGCTACATAACCTCAAATATAGGCAAAAAACGCTGTTTTTGAACTTTTAGGTTAGGATATCTCGGAAACCAGAGCCAATTCGAAAATTTCGACCTCGGATTCGGATTCAGCGCACCGAAAACCTTCGGAAAAGTATATACTGGTTTCTGGGTCAGAGGGTCGAGCTGATTTTGTCGGCCTGTGTTATCTGCGACGATCCCTGGCCATCCCTAAACCATCCGGACACTGACGACTCGTCACAAATGGTCAAAAATATTTGGATTTCCTGCTCGGATCGTGAGAGATAGAGGAGCAGCTTTCACCTCGGACGCTTTTGAGGAGTTCGTAAAGCAGAAAGCGATGCAGCACATATGGACAATAACTGGAGTGGCCAGAGGAAACGGTCAGATAGAGCGAGTTAACAGAGTTATCCTGTCCATCATCAGTAAACTGTCGGCAGACGATACAACTAAATGGTATAGGTTCGTTGCCAAAGTCCAAAAAGCAATCAACTTGCATGTTCATTCGACTTCACAAAAGGCACCATTCGAGCTGATGTTTGGTATCAAGATGCTGACCAAAACCAAAGACAAGCTAACTACGGTCCTGGAACAAGAATTAATGGAAGACTTTAGAAAGAAAGACAAGAAATTACAGAAGTTTTTCAGAACAGCAACAAAATAATATAAGAAAATATAGACCAAATGAAGACTACAGTTATAAAAGAAAGCATGACTCAGACTCAGGTCAATTTAGGCGTGCAGAACCAATGGACATTTCTGAAAATTTTCAAGTACAAGCCTCGGTAGATCAACAAATTCCACTATTAAATTAAAATTAAATAATATAGATTATAATTGCCTTGTAGATACTGTATCTAGTATTAGTTTAATTAAGCCAGATTTATTAAAAAATTTCCCACTGCAGGAAACAAATCCCAAAATAATATTTACAATGATGGGAAATATAACATTAAACAAAATAAAAATAATAGATGAATATGAACTAACAGGTAAATTTGGAAAATTAAAGCTATTCGTTCACGACTTTTCCGCTAAATATGATATTTTGATCGGGAGAGACATATTAGAATTAACAGAAGCCACTATAAACTTTAAAGAAGAATACGTTAAATAAAATAACGTTACTTTTTACTTTACTGCTAAAAATATAAACTAACCTGAAACATACATTAAAAAATATAGATGAATTAATAAATAAAAATATTATAGTAAATGGGAACGTCGAAATTTTGGGAAATGCCCTAGAAGATAAGGATTAAATTATTCCATTAATGAGGAAATAAATTATTCTTAGAACATTAGAATAGAATACTTAAATAAAGAAGTTAAACTAGCTATTAACAAATTAATAAATAATTATTCGGACTTAAAATTTGTTGAAGGTGACGATTTGACCTTTACACATAATAATAATTTGCTAGAGGTTAGTGCAACCACTGCGACCACTAGGGTCTATTGTGCCCTAGTCCTAGTGTATAAGCTATAGCTCCACGAACAGTTCAATCGATCGCAAGAATGCGATGTGGTGAGTGTAAGGCCCCCAAAGTGGGCCAACCTCAACCGACTGATAGCCGGGCACTCCTCAAGTAGGTGCTCCGGAGTCTCTTCTCTTTCCAGACAAAGTCTGCAAAGACTGTCCTCCGCTATTTTGAGATTGTGCAGATGCTTGCGCAGTCTGCAGTGCCCGGTCAGGAAACCCGTGACTATTCGGAGAGATCCTTTGCCCAACTCCAAACAGTCATTGGTCCTCTTACTGCTGTAGCTACCTAGCAGACGTTTACTCTGCCTTGCCCCTTTCGACGACTGCCAGAAGTCATCGCAGGCAGTCATGAGATCCACACGACTGCTCTGGCTAATGACTCCTGGCCCTAGTCCACAGAAGGGCTCCGGACCATAGAAGGGCGTACTCGCCCCCTTTCTAGCCATTATGTCGGCCACTTCATTGCCGGGGATCCCCGCATGCCCTGGTACCCAGTATATGGTTACTTTATTGTTCACACCCAACTCATTGAGTGTTTCTATACATTGCCATACTAGTCAGGAAACAATCTTATGGGCACTGAGTGCTCTGATTGCTGCCTGACTATCTGAGAAAATGGCTATGTCTCTCCGATTGTAACCCCGCTCAATATTGAACGAAGCACATCTCTCTATCGCGTGTACCTCCGCTTGAAAGATACTGGCGAATTTCCCAAGAGGTTCGTGATATATGAGTCGGGGTCCACAGACACCCGCACCCGCACCATCCTCTGTTAGTGAGCCGTCAGTGTACCACCTAATAGCATGTGAATTCACATCATAGGTGGTAGACATGCTGGTCCACTCCGACTTGTTGCTTAGCTCTGTTTTGAAGAGCTTATCAAAGCTAAACTTGTCCAATTGAACATCCTGCGGATATTCTAATAACAGGTCAGTTGCAGTCTCAGACGGGTCAGCTGGTCTTGCCGCTGTTATCCTCATAGTAGATCTGCGCGCACTGTGCTTGATATGCAAGTGCAGTGGTGGAATCCCGAGTAGCACATCCATAGCATTGGACGGGCAAGTGCGCATAGCGGACGAGATGCACGTGCAGGCAAGTCTCTGGAGTTTGCCCAGTTGCCTTTTTGTGACATCAAGGTCAGCGCGATTCGCCCAGACCGCAGCCCCGTAGCTGACTATGGGCCTCACCATAGCAACATACATCCACAGTAGGATCTTTGGAGACACTCCCCAGTTTTTCCCTGCCAGAGATCTACAGCTCATTAAGGCTATAGTGGCGTTGCGAACGGCATGTTCCACATGTTGTCTCCACATTAGTCTCTTGTCTAGGATGACTCCCAGATATTTGACTTCAGTGGAGATCGGAATCTCTGCGCCCCCAATGGCTATGGGCCGAATGGATTTCAGCTTGTACCGATTGGTGAAGGCGATCACTGTGGTTGGATTGATATTCAGCCCCACGTCTCTGCACTAGTCTAAGCTAAGTCTTAGGCCCAGTGTGATCCTGTCGCACAATGTGCTCTCAAAATTTCCTTTACATACTAGAGTGATATCATCGGCAAAGCCTTGACATTCAAAACCATTTGCTGTAAGTTTAACTAGCAGCTCGTCCACCACGAGGCTCCAGAGTAGTGGTGATAGAACACCCCCCTGCGGACAGCCTCTGGTGGCTTGAGCTCTAACAGTCACACTGTTGACAGTGACTTCTGCTATCAAGGAGTTTGCCCAGCCAGGTCGTAAGACCCGTCTCAACTCCCTTTCTACAGAGTGCGCTAACCACAACGTCATGAGCTATGTTATCAAAAGCACCCTCTATGTCCATAAAGGCACAAAGAGCTACCCCTTTGGCTTTTACAGAGCGCTGTATACTGTCCACCAGGCTCAAAAGAGCCGATTCAGTAGACTTTCCTTCTCTATAGGCATGCTGATGCACATGCAGAGGCCTTCGCACCAAGTGCGAGTTTCTAATGTGGTTGTCCACAATCTTCTCAAGGGTTTTCAGCAGGAAGGAGGTTAGGCTGATCGGCCTGAAGGATTTGGGATGAAAGGGGTATTTCTTCCCAACCTTCGGGATAAAGATCACCCTAGCCGTTCTCCATGCCCTAGGAATGTAACACATTGCTAGGGTCCCCCGGAAAATACTTATAAGGAACAACATTAGCTGTTCGACACCCTTCTGAAGATGGATGGGTATGATTCCATCCACCCCCGGAGCCTTGTAGCTCGTGTACTCAACGCCCACCTAATCTTTTGTTCAGTTACGATCGCTGCAGCCAGGCTCCAGGTGGGTCTCCCGTTGGGGATCCTTTCGTAACTGTTGTCTATATCGGATATGGTTCTACACATGGGGAAGTGAGTTTGCAGGAGAAGTTCTGCTTTCTCCTCCTCGTCCTCGGTGAATGACCCATCCGCCCTCTTCAGACAAAGTACAGAAAGTACTTTGCTTTTTGAGATTGCCTTAAACACTCTAGCCGCAGATGCGGCTTGCTCTATGGTGGAACAAAATTTCCGAAAGTGAGCACGCTTACTGAACCGGATTTCTTTGTTATAATCTGTCAGCTTTTTGGTGTAAAGTTCCCAATTGGCGCTGTTCTTTTTAGCTGTGTTAAACAGCTTTCTGACTTCTGCACGAAGTAGTCCTAGTTTCCTATTCCACCAGGGATTGTCCCTACTGGACTCTATGGATTTTTCGGGACAGCTTGCATGATATGCATCCAAGATTGTGTCTCCTACTTCTCTTGAGAGTTGCTCAAGATCTTCTGGAGACGATACTCTCCTACTATGATTCAGTCTGCTCAGATCTAATCTCAAACAGGACTGATAGGCTGGCCAGTCAGTCCGTCGTGGATTCCTGATAACCCTGCTGAATCTAAGGTTACTATGAATGTCGAACAGGATGATCCTGTGATCCGACATTGACGGTTCTGAGAAGACCTTCCAGTTGCGAATCAACCGGGAGCCCCCCTCATTCCCGAAAGTGATATCCAGTATTTCGGCCCTGGTTTTAGTAATGAATGTGGGTTCGACCCCCACATTGAAAACAGTAAGATCCCAAGATAAAAAATTATCTAGTAAGCACTCACCTCTACCGTTGTTGTCCGTGCTGCCCCATGCAACATCCTAGCAGTAGGGGTAGCCTCTTGCTGCTGCAATGCTGCACCAGATCCTGTACCTCTGTTGGGGGGGCATCCGTCACGTCTCCTGGGAAGTATGCCGACGCCACCACAATACTTCTGTGCTCGCTAGTGATCATCACCGCTACTAGATCTCTGTTGAGAAATTGAAAGAGACAAAGAAAGTTAATATCCTTTCGCACCAAGATACAAGCTTTCGGTGATGCCTCCCTTCCGTCTGCAATTGTTTGCATACTCACTTTACTTAGGCCGCAGATCCTGCCTCTGCCCTTGGGTCGTGGCTCCTGGATGAGCACCAGCCCCAGGTCAGACCTGGAGACCAACCTGCCGATGACAGCCGAGGCTGCCCTGGCGTGATGCAGGTTGATCTGTGCAACGCTGGTGATTCCCATCCTTAGAGCTCTTCTTCACCCTCCGAGAGCGTCAGATAGGCTTCTGATTGCATCTCGGTGGGTGTCCGCTCATCATCGTATGGCTCCTTTTCGCTGGTTGGCTCCTCTGCGCCGCTCATATGCAGACGCGTCAGATCTAGCCCCTCTAGAGAGACCGAGTCCAACTCGGCCTCCACTGCAGCGAGTTCCATGGCCTCCGCCGCCTCGTCCGAAGGGACGGAGGGAGCCACCTTGGCTGCAGCCGTTGAAGTGCCAGGCACATCGTCGGCGTTTCCCTCTGTGCACACCTCCGCCTCCGCAGACTCCTGCTTTTAATGCAGGCGGCATTTCAGCTGGCGGAACCGATAGCTCACCAGCATGTCTCGCTTCTTGAGGAGTGTAAGCACCTCCTCATCCAGGTCGAGCAACAGCACCTTGGCGCCCTTCGACTCTAGGTGCCGGATGACACGCCAGGTCCCGGTGAGCAGGCCCTTGTTCTGCGCATTGAGCAGTCCAAGGGACTTCTCCAACGTCTCCCCTGCGGTGCGTGGCAGGTATAAAGTGACGACGTTGGTCACCGGTAGGTCCTCTTGCAGGCAGGTGCGGAGCTGCACACCCACCTTGGTGCTGATGCTGGGGACCATCAGCTCCAGCCACTTCTTGGCATCGCTGTCCATGCAGTCCACTAATAGCAGACCGTCACGTAACTGGATGCCATTGAAGTTGAGGGCTGCGGTCCAGCCCTTCCTCATCTCCTCGACGAGGGCCTGCTCCACCGCTGACAACTCCTCTCTTGTCATCAGCCTCTTCGGGTAGTCCCGCGCCAGTGCCCTTGGCGACACTGGCATACGAGGCTGCCCTCGGACGCTTAGCGCTTTGCGATGTTCTCGAGCCCTCCAGCGCTGCGGTGCTCTTTGTCTTCTTGGACATGTTCTTGGGGAGTTCGTGCGGCGACGTATGGTTAAGCTGCCTCTTCCTCTCCGCAACGGCCTGGCCGCCATCTCTCTCTATCGGGGACACGCTCGTCCCAGCAGCTCTCTTCGCTGGAGCCACGTTCGGCGCACGGTGCTCCAGCGCTCTTTTATGGGCCTCCTCCGGCTTGAAGCCCCGCGCGAAGTACCGGAGGTACCACTTGCGGCCGGCTCTGCTGAGGCCTTGCCTCAGAGGATCTCCGTCTTCCCCAGGCTGACCTGCCGCTGGGACAGGCTGCTTCCTGGGTTGCTGCCTCAACCTTGCGGAAGAGGGTGTTGCGGCGTCCCTCCTGTTGGCGTCGCCCGCCTGCAGTACAGCCGCCGGGGCAGTTCCGGGCACTGCAACCCTCTCCCTGCCGTCCGTCCGTTTGGTGGCCTCGCTGCCGGCCACTTGAGTCTTGAAAGTCTCTGCACCCTTCGAGGCGCTCTGCGTCAGGGTCAGGCCCTTCGGCTTTGCAGCACTCTTTGGGTGAGGGGCCAAGCTTACCACCGTCATCCAGAGCCGCCTCCTCTATCCGCTCTGCTAGCTGTGTTGCGGTTAAGTCCCGCGTGTTTAAGTTTTTGATATTTATAGTTACTATAGATTGGTCCCACGAGTGTAGGGGAAGGTAGTACCAGCGTGTCATAGCCCATATTAACACGCTGGGGCCAGGTATACTCACCGTGGCGGCCAGGTATCGGTGAGGCTCCGTCCGAATACAGTCGGTTACCCCTGCAAACCAGCCAATGGGCACGGGACGCATGACACCCTGGCTTAGGGGGGTGAAGTGGCACCATTGCCTCAGGACGTCACCACTGCCCTTATGAGATGTTGGGGATAGGATGTGGGTAGGAACACGCGTAGGATGTATGGATTGTGTAAGACTATGTGTTAAAGACGGTCAGACAAGCGCCTTGTCGGTACTACAACGGTGTGGTACCCGCTGTTGTCCGGGACTGCTTATTCACGACAAGTCGCTATTCGCAGCTAACCTCCACAGGAGGCCTTGCGCTATCCGCAACCTGCGACCCGTCCGGTGGCTTCAGCTAGCCCACCTCAGAACCATCTCACTAGTTCTTCAGTACCTTTACACATACTATTAAACATATAATAAGAACTAAACATGAAAGTCCTGTATATAAAAAACCATATAGTTATCAATATATTTATAGGGATGAAGTGAATAAACATATAGAAGATATGTTAAGCCTAGGCATAATTAGAAAATCATCTTCTCCGTATTGCAGTCCAATATGGATAATTCCAAAAAAAGATGATAGTTCCGGGAGAAAGAAATTTCGCCTAGTTATTACTTATCGAAATTTAAACTATATTACTATTGACGATAAATTTCCAATTTCTAATATTGATTAAATATTAGACAAATTAGGAAAATGACAATATTTCACGACTCTGGATCTTACTACAGCATTATGAATATACCAGAATGCCGTTTGGGTAGAAAAATGCGCCTGTAACGTTCCAACGGTGTATGAATGAAATTCTAAAAGATTTAATTGGGATTCATTGCCTTGTTTATCTTAACGATATTGACATTTTTTTCACGTCGTTGCAAGAGCACATTCTTTCAATAAGAAAAGTTTTCACAAAACGTAGAGAAGCTAATTTGAAATTACAATTTTATAAGTGCGACAATTTAAAACGAGAAAATAATTTTTGGGTCATATAATTACCCTACTGGTATTAAACCTAATCCATGCAAATTTAAAGCTATAATAGAATACCCAATTCCCAATAGATATAATCAACAGTGAATATAAAAACGCCTTTAACAAATTAAAAATCTTAATAACCAGTGATCATATTCTTATTTATCCCGACTTTATTAAAATATTCATTCTGACAACAGTGCCAGTGATTTCGCAATAGGCGCTGTTTTGTCTCAAGAGTCTAAACCGATTTGGTTTGCAAGTCGAACTTTAAACGAGCACGAGTGCAAATATTCTGCCATAGAAAAGGAACTGTTCACGCCAAAAGGGCGCTTATTTTCCGGAGGCAGTGTGATCCCGTACACTCGCTCTCTCTCTCCCTCTTCCACTGCACTTTTGTGCATCGAGCTCCTAGTCCGCTCTCCCCAAGTTAGTTTTAAGGTTCTTCTTGTTAGTACTAATTTACGATTCCACAAATAAAGACGCACGTCGCGTAACACCCCGAAAAAGTTCTTCCGTGTTTTTATTTATCGAGTGCCTTCCAGGTTAAAGCCACCCCCCTCCGGCTCGAAGGACCAAATGTTCGGAGGGGGGTGGCTTTAACCTGGAAGGAAGAACTTTTTCGGGGTGTTACGCGACGTGCGTCTTTATATGTGGAATCGTAAATTAGTACTAACAAGAAGAACCTTAAAACTAACTTGGGGAGAGCGGACTAGGAGCTCGATGCACAAAAGTGCAGTGGGAGAGGGAGAGAGAGAGCGAGTGTACGGGATCACACTGCCTCCGGAAAATAAGCGCCCTTTTGGCGTGAACATTCTCCCCCCCCCTTGCGAGGACACGCAGCAAAATTATAAGAAGGCCTTCGAGGCCCCCTAGCGAGGATACGCTGTAGGAATATAGGAGGCCTTTGCTCGGGAAAGCGTTGGATACGCTGAGCGCTCGTGGACATGTAGAAGTGTGTGGTGATCCTGGCCACACGACTGGCATCGGTCGTCACTGCGGCAAGATCCCGTGGAATGATGGTGGGCCAGGCAATTGACGCAGTACTTCTTTTGTATGACGGCCTGGAGCCGTTTCTCAGCGCTAAGCCGAAGGAAACGGTGGCATTTCCGAAGAGGATGGTTCCCTTGGCAGACTCGGCATGGGTAGGATAAAATACCTCGGGAACGTCTGCATTTCATCTCGTTGTACGGAATCCAGTAATTGGAAGACTCAGGAGCTGTTGTCACTCGTGTGGAGAACGAGGAAATTCTTTGTATCGGATCAGAAGCAGTATCAGGAGCAGTCGGTTCACTGGAGGAGCAGTTGCTTGGATGCAACAAAGTGTGATGCCGACCGTGACACTTGAAGCACTTGTGGGCGCTTGTGCAATTACGGAGTTGATGACCGCTTGCAAAGCAATTTAAGCACAACCGCTTCTTCTGGATATAAGATGTACGATCCTCTGTCGTCATCTGAAGGAAGCGTGGACATAAACGTACTGGATGGTTCTCTTTGGAACATACATCGCAACTTTTAGATATCGGAACGATCCTCGTACTGAAGGATTTCAGTATTCGTGGCGACACGTCGGAGGGTGTCGGTTCTGACGGATGGAGACGCAGCTTAGGAGGTTGGATAGAATCTATAGTTTCTAGAGTTCTATGGCGCTCAGTCAGGAATGAATCAAGTTCTTGCCACGTTGGAATTTCGGTTTTATTTGTTAAGGACTGCTCCCATAGTGAGAGCGTCAGTTTTGGAAGTTTCGTAGAACACAAATAAACCAGGAGACAATCCCAATTATCCGTAGGAAGGCCGGACAAATTTAGGGATGTGAGGCAGTTCTGGATTGTATTTTGCAGCTCCTTCAAGGCTGCCGAAGATTCTTGTGCGACGGACTGCATGTTTAATAGCTTTTTCAGTTGGCTGTTCACCAGCGCTCGTTTATTTTCGAAACGCTCAGATAGGTTTTTCCAGGCTGAGCGGAAACCATCGTTGGTGAGTGGCGAATTGGAAACTACGGAATGAGCTTCACCACTAGTCTTGGCATTTAGATAGAACAACTTTTCAACAGGGGTCAGCGCAGGATTGTCTATATAGACCGCTGTGAAAAGGTCTCGGAAAGTCGGTCAGCGAATTAATCGCCCGAGAAAACTTCTGTTTCGCACGGAGGAAGCTGACAGCCAGACGGATAGGAATTTTGGGGCGGAACGGGTTGGACTTGAGCTGTTGTAGAAGCGATCGTTTCGATCTGTTCCATGAGCTTTGCGGCACACCTTTCGTATATAAAATAGGCATACTCGTATTTTGCCTTTAGAGTAGGTAAGGTGTCCCCCGTGCCCTCTAAGCCAACTGAAATTTGCTCTGAACAAGCTTCGTACTCTTTCTCGACCTTATCCCATAGCGCTCGGACTTGGTCGAGATGGATTTGGCACGTGTACTTGGATGGACTTGGTGCTGCTGGATTGCAGATTTTGGAATCGAAGTGACTTAGACGGTCACAGATCGAAATAAATTTATTTAAACTGGAAGCAGTCATTTTGGATATTTAAAGAACAAACTGGATTGTTTCTTTATGTTTATATTTCGGATCGAATTAACTTATATTTTCGGGACGCTGGATAAAGCGTACAACCAGTTGAAAGATCGAAAGACAACTTATATTTGGGACGCTGGATAAAGCGTTCAACCAGTTGAATGATCGAAAATCAACTTATTTTGTTTTGGACGATTTAGTTATACGTGTCGAAGCTGGAATTGGAATTTAGGAACCAATCGGAATGTATTAGGAATTTAATTTATTTGTAGAAGCAGGATTGGAATTTAGGAACCAATCGGAATATATAAAATTAAATTTAATTTAATTTAATAACGAATTAATTGAATAATATTCTCTCTGCTGCAAAACGGATACGGTCACACTAATGCGGATATGGAAGCGCACTTGAATTCCTAACTGATTCAGTTAGTTGGAATTTTTATAAAAAATAATTTTAAAATTATTTTGTGTGCCTGGATTTATTCAGTTGACCGCTGCTGTATTTTCCGCGGTACTGTTCTTGGAGATAAGGCGTGCGTGTGAATATGTTTATGCATTAGCCGTTGCGAATGCAAAATAGCGGAGACAACGGAGGCGGAGAAAATTGCCAAAAGTCGGAGCGTCGACTTGCCGACGATTACATATGTACATATGTAATTGCAATGTTTGCCTATGTTTGCATGCAGCTGAGCTCAGGATAGAGCAAAGGAATGACAATAAATATTGTTTATTTGGATGAAGCTCCGCTCAGGATAGAGCAGGGACGAGCTGATAAATAAATGCACAAATTAAGTCGGCGTTTCTGTGCCGTGATTTTGGGGATATATTTATTTATTTATAGGAGCGGTGGACTGTATTTGTAGAATTAGAATTGTAGACTTTGTAGAATTATGTAGTTTAAAGTTTAGGAAATATTGCAACTATATTTATTTTAAGTTTAAATATTTATAAGTGTATATATTTATTTAATTTTGTTTAAAATGCTTTGGCGATCGTAGATCAGTGGAGTGGACTGTATTGCATATCGGAGAGTGTAAATATGTAAATGCAAGCGGAACACAGTGAAGGAAGAGAATTTCGGAACTAGAAGTTTCACTGTGGCTTATAGACGTACATATATTTAATTTACACTTTTGGATTTTTGAATGTTTATTTACTATTATTATCCAGGATAGGAATATTTATAGCGTAAATTGTTGGTGCCGATTGTAAAAAAGTGGACATATGTATGTAGGCGTAGAAGTGGAAATAAATGCAAGCGGATCACAGTGAACGAAGAGAAATTCGAAATTGAAAGTTTCACTGTGGCTTATGGCATATATTTAAACACACACTTTTAGAATGTTGAATTCGCGGAAAATTAATATAAATTAATTGCGACACTAGGATTCTACAAATCGGATTCGGAATTGGAAGCTGCCGTTGTGTCGGATCAATCGGACTAGGATTTAGACACAAATCATAAAAATTAACGACAGGGCAGCAAAGTAAAATGTTTACTTATCTTGTGCGGTGTTAAAGCCACCGGAACTGCTGGAGAGAAATTATCCGGCTCTGATGGACCAAATGTTCGGAGGGGGGTGGCTTTAACCTGGAAGGCACTCGATAAATAAAAACACGGAAGAACTTTTTCGGGGTGTTACGCGACGTGCGTCTTTATTTGTGGAATCGTAAATTAGTACTAACAAGAAGAACCTTAAAACTAACTTGGGGAGAGCGGACTAGGAGCTCGATGCACAAAAGTGCAGTGGAAGAGGGAGAGAGAGAGCGAGTGTACGGGATCACACTGCCTCCGGAAAATAAGCGCCCTTTTGGCGTGAACAGGAACTTTAAGGGGTTATATACCTTTTTTTTCAAAAATCTAAAATTTTTTTTGTTGAATCCTAAAGTACAATTCATAAAGAACATTTTCCCAAATTTTCATAGAGATCCGAACAATAGGTCCATAGGAAAACAGCTTTTTGTATCGCGGTTTGTCACACTTAACACACTCAACCTCGTACTTTAAATGCGATTATCTCGAAATCGTTTTTTTACAAAAGTGCCTTTGCCGTGACTACGATTCCGCAAGAACCATTTGATCGATCTGCTTCATTTTTTTTTTAAATTGTTCGTAATGAATGTGCGGAGTTCGTGAACGTTTCAGTTTTTGTTTTTCAGATCAGAATTGTTAAATACAATTTTTAGAGCAAAAAAGGCAACTTTTTAAAAAAATCGTTACTGTTTACAGAAAAAACGAGATATTCCAAAAAGGAATCGTTCACGAACCAGATAAAACTTTATACTAATGAAATTTGTTCTGTTTTTTGACCTCAGTTGACCTGCTGACCTTCAATCGTAGTCACCGCGAGCCTCTTAAAAAAAAAATGGGTTTGGTAGAATCGCCATAACTCCGTTAATTATTTATATTTTTTCAAGAACAATAGCTTCCTTTTTTCTTCAAAAGATGTACAATCAATAAATAATAACATTTGTGTAATAAAATGACTGCTTCATATTTTTAAAAAAAATCCAAAGTTTCCTCAATTTTTCCGTTGAAAAAGGTATATAACCCCTTAAGCAATTGTGTGGGCAACCAAATATTTCCGTTGCTACCTTTTTGGAAGAAAATTTAAAGTTCTTTCCGATCACAGACCTTTAGCTTGGCTACATAATGTAAAAGAGCCTAACATGAAATTGCAAAGGTGGAAGATAAGACTAAACGAATATGACTTTACAATTGAACACATCCAAGGAAAACAAAATTTTGTAGCTGATGCTCTCTCTAGAGTAACTATATCAAACAGCGAACGGGATGAACAGGATTCCGATGCAAATTTCATGAATAGCGAAGTAACAGAAGATTTAGACTCGATAGCAGCAACAATTCACAGTGCAGAAAAAGATGAATTTTTGGGAATTACACTTACTGAACGGCCGCGTAATATCTATAAGAGACAAAATATTTTCATAAAAAATAGTGAAGAAAAAGTCGAAGTTGAAAAAATATTTAATCGTACTATAATTAAAATTTATTATACAAATATGACAAATTAAATAGCAAACCAGATAATACTAGAATAGATCTGCGGAAAAATCACAACAATATTATTTGAAAATACAGAAGATTTTGATATATTTCAAAATGATTATATGAATATTATTAGACCTAATACGGGAACAAAACTTCGTAGAGCAACTAAAAATTTAATAAATATTACAACTTATTCAGAATTTAAGAAACTAATAATTAAAATACATGAAGATAAAATTCATCAAGGAATACCAAAAATGACAATTGACTTTAGAAATAAATATTTTTATCCAGATTACATTAAGTTAATTCAGAATATAATAAATGAGTGATACACGTGTAATTTAAGTAAACATGAAAATAGACGAACGGATCTACTATACGAAATTACACCTAGTCCAGAAAATATAAGAGATAAATTAGTTATTGATTACTTTTTTACAAATAATCGAACTTTTCTAACTTGTAGGGTAATGGTGGCAGTTATGGACAGTTGTGG
This sequence comes from Drosophila bocqueti, assembly GCA_018151655.1. Taxonomy (NCBI): domain Eukaryota; kingdom Metazoa; phylum Arthropoda; class Insecta; order Diptera; family Drosophilidae; genus Drosophila; species Drosophila bocqueti. The sequence continues at coordinate 151,731 of JAECXF010000289.1, read as the reverse complement.
GGGGTTGTGGACACCCGGGGGTTGTGGACACCCCGGTGTAACTTTTGACACAGGACAGATATATGGATCTGTCAAATGTCATTTGTGCGCTATTGAAGCTCGATTGTTTAATGCCTTATACCAAACGGAACGGACGCGTCTGCTTTGTGTCCCGGAAAAATGAATTTTTTCACCGTGAAAAAAATCACTAAAGTTTTATTGCACGTTTTTAAAAGTGTCACCATGTAAAGTGTGTCAATTAAAAAGATGAGTGCAATAGATTTTTTGACGTGAAATTTAGTTATGTTTAAGATTCCACACAGGTTTTGCACAAAATTTTCACAATAAAAAATTTTTTCATATGATTTTAAAACGACTGCTTGAGGATGTTGTGGACACTTAAATGTCGGGGGTTGTGGACACCCAATTTTTTGTTTGACAAATCTTAAAATATCGCCGTTGATTGTATTATAGGTACAGCTATATAAGTAAAAATATTTTAATGGTGTTTATATTCTTTTCTTCGATGCTTGTTGCCAAAAAAATTGACCGCCAAAAACTCCGTTCACTGCAATAATTGTGATCGGCCAGTGCTCTTGAAGTGTGCTGACATGCGTGCCAGCTATTTTACATGAGCGAATTGTGTTTCTGATTGGGAATAATGTCATGCGTAGTATTTTTTTTTTTGCATTACAAATGAATAAACTTCTATTTTTCTTCATTTGATTACGTTTAACTTGATACTTTCCTAATTTTAACACATTTTGGAATCGAAGTGACTTAGACGGTCACAGATCGAAATAAATTTATTTAAACTGGAAGCAGTCATTTTGGATATTTAAAGAACAAACTGGATTGTTTCTTTATGTTTATATTTCGGATCGAATTAACTTATATTTTCGGGACGCTGGATAAAGCGTACAACCAGTTGAAAGATCGAAAGACAACTTATATTTGGGACGCTGGATAAAGCGTTCAACCAGTTGAATGATCGAAAATCAACTTATTTTGTTTTGGACGATTTAGTTATACGTGTCGAAGCTGGAATTGGAATTTAGGAACCAATCGGAATGTATTAGGAATTTAATTTATTTGTAGAAGCAGGATTGGAATTTAGGAACCAATCGGAATATATAAAATTAAATTTAATTTAATTTAATAACGAATTAATTGAATAATATTCTCTCTGCTGCAAAACGGATACGGTCACACTAATGCGGATATGGAAGCGCACTTGAATTCCTAACTGATTCAGTTAGTTGGAATTTTTATAAAAAATAATTTTAAAATTATTTTGTGTGCCTGGATTTATTCAGTTGACCGCTGCTGTATTTTCCGCGGTACTGTTCTTGGAGATAAGGCGTGCGTGTGAATATGTTTATGCATTAGCCGTTGCGAATGCAAAATAGCGGAGACAACGGAGGCGGAGAAAATTGCCAAAAGTCGGAGCGTCGACTTGCCGACGATTACATATGTACATATGTAATTGCAATGTTTGCCTATGTTTGCATGCAGCTGAGCTCAGGATAGAGCAAAGGAATGACAATAAATATTGTTTATTTGGATGAAGCTCCGCTCAGGATAGAGCAGGGACGAGCTGATAAATAAATGCACAAATTAAGTCGGCGTTTCTGTGCCGTGATTTTGGGGATATATTTATTTATTTATAGGAGCGGTGGACTGTATTTGTAGAATTAGAATTGTAGACTTTGTAGAATTATGTAGTTTAAAGTTTAGGAAATATTGCAACTATATTTATTTTAAGTTTAAATATTTATAAGTGTATATATTTATTTAATTTTGTTTAAAATGCTTTGGCGATCGTAGATCAGTGGAGTGGACTGTATTGCATATCGGAGAGTGTAAATATGTAAATGCAAGCGGAACACAGTGAAGGAAGAGAATTTCGGAACTAGAAGTTTCACTGTGGCTTATAGACGTACATATATTTAATTTACACTTTTGGATTTTTGAATGTTTATTTACTATTATTATCCAGGATAGGAATATTTATAGCGTAAATTGTTGGTGCCGATTGTAAAAAAGTGGACATATGTATGTAGGCGTAGAAGTGGAAATAAATGCAAGCGGATCACAGTGAACGAAGAGAAATTCGAAATTGAAAGTTTCACTGTGGCTTATGGCATATATTTAAACACACACTTTTAGAATGTTGAATTCGCGGAAAATTAATATAAATTAATTGCGACACTAGGATTCTACAAATCGGATTCGGAATTGGAAGCTGCCGTTGTGTCGGATCAATCGGACTAGGATTTAGACACAAATCATAAAAATTAACGACAGGGCAGCAAAGTAAAATGTTTACTTATCTTGTGCGGTGTTAAAGCCACCGGAACTGCTGGAGAGAAATTATCCGGCTCTGATGGACCAAATGTTCGGAGGGGGGTGGCTTTAACCTGGAAGGCACTCGATAAATAAAAACACGGAAGAACTTTTTCGGGGTGTTACGCGACGTGCGTCTTTATTTGTGGAATCGTAAATTAGTACTAACAAGAAGAACCTTAAAACTAACTTGGGGAGAGCGGACTAGGAGCTCGATGCACAAAAGTGCAGTGGAAGAGGGAGAGAGAGAGCGAGTGTACGGGATCACACTGCCTCCGGAAAATAAGCGCCCTTTTGGCGTGAACAGGAACTTTAAGGGGTTATATACCTTTTTTTTTCAAAAAATCTAAAATTTTTTTTGTTGAATCCTAAAGTACAATTCATAAAGAACATTTTCCCAAATTTTCATAGAGATCCGAACAATAGGTCCATAGGAAAACAGCTTTTTGTATCGCGGTTTGTCACACTTAACACACTCAACCTCGTACTTTAAATGCGATTATCTCGAAATCGTTTTTTTACAAAAGTGCCTTTGCCGTGACTACGATTCCGCAAGAACCATTTGATCGATCTGCTTCATTTTTTTTTTAAATTGTTCGTAATGAATGTGCGGAGTTCGTGAACGTTTCAGTTTTTGTTTTTCAGATCAGAATTGTTAAATACAATTTTTAGAGCAAAAAAGGCAACTTTTTAAAAAAATCGTTACTGTTTACAGAAAAAACGAGATATTCCAAAAAGGAATCGTTCACGAACCAGATAAAACTTTATACTAATGAAATTTGTTCTGTTTTTTGACCTCAGTTGACCTGCTGACCTTCAATCGTAGTCACCGCGAGCCTCTTAAAAAAAAAATGGGTTTGGTAGAATCGCCATAACTCCGTTAATTATTTATATTTTTTCAAGAACAATAGCTTCCTTTTTTCTTCAAAAGATGTACAATCAATAAATAATAACATTTGTGTAATAAAATGACTGCTTCATATTTAAAAAAAAAATCCAAAGTTTCCTCAATTTTTCCGTTGAAAAAGGTATATAACCCCTTAAGCAATTGTGTGGGCAACCAAATATTTCCGTTGCTACCTTTTTGGAAGAAAATTTAAAGTTCTTTCCGATCACAGACCTTTAGCTTGGCTACATAATGTAAAAGAGCCTAACATGAAATTGCAAAGGTGGAAGATAAGACTAAACGAATATGACTTTACAATTGAACACATCCAAGGAAAACAAAATTTTGTAGCTGATGCTCTCTCTAGAGTAACTATATCAAACAGCGAACGGGATGAACAGGATTCCGATGCAAATTTCATGAATAGCGAAGTAACAGAAGATTTAGACTCGATAGCAGCAACAATTCACAGTGCAGAAAAAGATGAATTTTTGGGAATTACACTTACTGAACGGCCGCGTAATATCTATAAGAGACAAAATATTTTCATAAAAAATAGTGAAGAAAAAGTCGAAGTTGAAAAAATATTTAATCGTACTATAATTAAAATTTATTATACAAATATGACAAATTAAATAGCAAACCAGATAATACTAGAATAGATCTGCGGAAAAATCACAACAATATTATTTGAAAATACAGAAGATTTTGATATATTTCAAAATGATTATATGAATATTATTAGACCTAATACGGGAACAAAACTTCGTAGAGCAACTAAAAATTTAATAAATATTACAACTTATTCAGAATTTAAGAAACTAATAATTAAAATACATGAAGATAAAATTCATCAAGGAATACCAAAAATGACAATTGACTTTAGAAATAAATATTTTTATCCAGATTACATTAAGTTAATTCAGAATATAATAAATGAGTGATACACGTGTAATTTAAGTAAACATGAAAATAGACGAACGGATCTACTATACGAAATTACACCCAGTCCAGAAAATATAAGAGATAAATTAGTTATTGATTACTTTTTTACAAATAATCGAACTTTTCTAACTTGTAGGGTAATGGTGGCAGTTATGGACAGTTGTGGGGGGTTGTGGACACCCGGGGGTTGTGGACACCCCGGTGTAACTTTTGACACAGGACAGATATATGGATCTGTCAAATGTCATTTGTGCGCTATTGAAGCTCGATTGTTTAATGCCTTATACCAAACGGAACGGACGCGTCTGCTTTGTGTCCCGGAAAAATGAATTTTTTCACCGTGAAAAAAATCACTAAAGTTTTATTGCACGTTTTTAAAAGTGTCACCATGTAAAGTGTGTCAATTAAAAAGATGAGTGCAATAGATTTTTTGACGTGAAATTTAGTTATGTTTAAGATTCCACACAGGGTTTGCACAAAATTTTCACAATAAAAAATTTTTTCATATGATTTTAAAACGACTGCTTGAGGATGTTGTGGACACTTAAATGTCGGGGGTTGTGGACACCCAATTTTTTGTTTGACAAATCTTAAAATATCGCCGTTGATTGTATTATAGGTACAGCTATATAAGTAAAAATATTTTAATGGTGTTTATATTCTTTTCTTCGATGCTTGTTGCCAAAAAAATTGACCGCCAAAAACTCCGTTCACTGCAATAATTGTGATCGGCCAGTGCTCTTGAAGTGTGCTGACATGCGTGCCAGCTATTTTTTTTTAGATGAGGGGGTTTTGGTTTGGGGGGAAGGATTGTTTTTGTTTTTTTTTTTTTTGCATTACAAATGAATAAACTTCTATTTTTCTTCATTTGATTACGTTTAACTTGATACTTTCCTAATTTTAACACATTCTATAAAGGTGTCCACAACCCCCCTTAAAATCTGAAATTGGCTAAAATTACTATTTTACAAAAACCTAAAATTTCCAGGGTCATACAAATTTAGTATTTTATATTTAGTATGTTTACGCCCATGTACATATATTCGCTGTAAATAGCATAAGTTAACCTTAAGCATTGTCATTAACGATCGGGACACGGAGTCCATCCACAGTTTATTAGGGACACGAAGTCCATCCGCCGTCTGTTAGTTTTATCCGCCTTTAACAATAGCATTAGGGACACGAAGTCCATCCACCGCTTATTAGTTCTATCGAGTCGTAATTATAATATTAGGGACATGAAGTCCATCGCTCACTTATTTGGGACACGGAGTCCATTCATATTTTATACGGGACACGGAGTCCATCCATATTTTATACGGGACCTGGAGTCCATCCACAGTTTAATGGGGACACGAAGTCCATCCATATCGATACGTTAGTAGGAATACCCCTCACGAGTGCCCAGGTGGCAACCTAAGACCCCGATAGTTCGATACGATATATCGATACAAAAGCGATCGACGAGGTGCGACCACTAAACCGGAGATCGTGGCTTTTGGTTTCCGGCTTTCGAGCAAAACAGACGTGGGGGTAGAAAAACTAAAGAATCGTGGAAAACACGCGGCATCGACGAAACGAAAAGGCTCCCAGAGACACGCGAGTGCGCGAGTTAAGCATCGGCGGCGACAGCATTTCCCGCCGCACCAGACCATCCCGAGGCGCGCGAGTGCGCGACCAAAAACACCAGCGGCGACAGCGTTTTCTTCCCGCTGTGCCAGACGACAGAAGTAGAGCACGTAAGCCACCCGTTTCCCCCTTCCCCTTGGCCGCCGCCAGGGGCAGTGGATTATTGAAATAAACTAAACCCCCATTACTGCAACCAAGTTTTTAGCGCCTTTTCTTGTCCAACCCGAATGCCTCCGTTCCCCCCTCCCCTTGCATGCCAACCTAGGGTAGCACGCCGGGAACTTTGCGCGCTTGGATTCTCATCCGCCAAAACTCCCGAGTCCGCACCCTTGCTCCCGCCTCATCCCGATCCTCTGCCGGCGTAAGCTGCGTGGCCCGACAGTTCCTCTGCGTTTGGACTCGCATCCGCACCGGAACTCCCGAGTTCACGACGCTACGCGACTGGCCTGCCCATTAACCCCAGTAGCCTCCGCGTTCATCCGGAGTAGTAGAAATCCCGGAGCCTTCGCGATTATCCGGAGGAGGAGGCCTGAGAAGCCCCAGTGTCCCGAGGATTCCCCTGACTCCCCCGCCCCCTCGTCCCACGAGCTTTTAGCCAGGGCTGCCAGATCGGCCGCCAGAGCTGCCTGTAACCAGGGTTGCCAGATCGATCGAATTATCCAGGGTTGCCAGATCAACCGAAAGTCACCAGGGTTGCCAGATCAACCAAAATCGCCAGGGTTGCCAGATCAATCAAATTAGCCAGGGTTGCCAGATCAACCGAAAGTCACCAGGGTTGCCAGATCGATCGAATTAGCCAGGGTTGCCAGATCAACCGAAAGTCACCAGGGTTGCCAGATCGATCGAATTAACCTGGGTTGCCAGATCAACCAAAAATCGCCAGGGTTGCCAGATCAACCGAATTCGCCAGGGTTGCCAGATCAGTCAACGTCGCCAGAGTTACCAGAACGTGCTACGTTGTCCGAGTCGTCGATCGCCAAGCCAGGCGATCGCCACGTGTTACCAGCAGAGACGTCCTTGTGTTACACAACCGACTGCCAGCCGCTCAGCAGCGTGGCCGCGCGTCGAGAACGGTCCAACACCAACACAATCAGTTGCGGTAACCGGTAGAGGATTATGCCTCAGTGCTTCTGGCGGTCTCTCCGCTCCTACGTGCAAAATGCCTAACTACAGGTTCCACCCTTCTATACAAATTTCTTGTGTAGGTTCCTTGGCCGCGACTGAGGTCTTACCCCGGCTATAGAAACCACGTCACAAGTGGCGCCCGAGCAGGGACCTGATAGGGAGAAATACCAGGAATATTACCATCCGTATACGGGCGAAGCCTCCAGAATAGGACATAACCTCAAAATACCGCGAAAATGACCAAAAAGTGAACAAGTGCCCGCGACCGTGCAAAACACTCGAACTAACAGTCCGCGCGTCCAGAACCAAGCCCACGTGCTTAGCCGCGAAACCGCCCAGTCCACGCGAACGAGTGCCAGTGCAGTGATAAGCCAAAACAAAGGCCTAGACTCCAGAGACGCATCCCCGAAGCGGAAAGCGAGATCAGTGCCTGTAAACCAGCGACGCGAAGACACAACCATCCGAGAAGGAGGAAAGACGCTTAGAACCAGCTGAAGGACGAGAAAGCCCAGAACAAAGACTCACAGCCATGGACGCCGACCAGAAAGTGCCCGGTGAGTTCGTTCCACGTAAAATTAAGAATCCGGGGGTCTCCACACGGTGGATCTATGGCCGACTCAAGGCCGAACTGTTGTCCTTTGCCGAGGAATTCGGATTCTCTGCCGACGGCGTCGTCGACGACCTACGCCGAAACTTTGCCACGTTGGTAAAAGACTCGGAACAGACCCAAGAAGTATGGGCCCGACTCTATGACTTGGAGAAGCGATATACTATACGAACCAGTGGCCCCGCGCCTCGCGATGAGGATCGGCCTGGCCCCAGCGGCCACCTCGCCAGTATCAATGCCGGTCCAAACCCCGGAACCTCCCCTCGTAGTCGCAATGCCCCGAATATCGTTGTCTCTGCCCCTTCTTCACTCGACACGACCCAAGAAAACTCCTCTGACCCGGGCGGCGACCGACACCGCCGCGAGTACGTATGCGTGCCGGAGAGAATCCGCAAATGGGGTCTCCAATTCGACGGTTATTCCGACCCACTTGCGTTCATAGAACAAGTGGAGAGCCGCGCCGTCTCCTACAACATAGACCTCGGGCTCCTTCCCCGAGCCATGGCGGAACTGCTGACGGGTAGGGCTGATAAATGGTTCCAAACCAGCCGCCTGCAAGGGGCTGATTGGACCAGCTTTCGGAGAGAGTTCCTGGAGTTTTTCCTCCCGCCTAGGTACCTCCAGCGCTTAGACGACCAGATTCGGCGTCGTGAGCAGCTAGACGGGGAGACCTTCAAGGACTATATATTAGACCTTCGCATCCTCATGCGTCACGCCGGATACACCGAAGAGCAGGAGCTGAACAGGCTCTATGAGAACATGGCCCCGGAATACCAAATGTATATCCGCCGTAGCGAGTTCCGGACCATCGGAGACCTGGTCCACTTGGCCACCGAGTTCGAAGCTGTTAAGATCCGAGACCTAGGGCGTCATAACGCCAGCCAAGCTTCTATGCCTGCACCGAGTGCCACCGCTCCGACCCGAGCTCAGCCTTTGCCCCACGGGGAAAACAGCCGGGGAAATATACTGCGCGCACCACCCGAATCCAGAGTAGCCATGCCGGCCAGAGTCAACAGAGTGTCAGCGCCTGCTCCTCGCGTGGAGGTACGAGACGCCTGTTGGAATTGTGGAGAGGCTGGACACCTCAGCCATGACTGCCGAAACCCTCGCCAGTACTATTGCTGGGACTGCGGCCGCCGAGGCATACGCACGGTGGAGTGCTGCCGGCGTCCACAACAGGGAAACGAGACGGGTCCCCGCGATCGGCGGAATCCGTCGGGGACCAACCCAGCCGAGCGCCGCCAATAGATGCACCGTTGAGGATAGAGAGGGGGAGGATCGCCGCCGAAGTCGATATTGGTGGACATGTGCGACTAGCCACCATCGACACAGGGGCCTCCAGGAGTTTCATAAGCCAAGACATTGCCGAAGTGGTCGGACAACCCCACCAGTTCCGAGAGATCCGCACCCAGATTAATCTGGCGGACACGTCGCGAGTGGAGGTCACCCGATTGCTGCTGGCAAACGTAACGCTCGCTCGGAAGACGATCCAGGTGTCTCTGCTAGTCATGCCGGCTATGCTAGAACCCCTGATCTTAGGGATGGACTTCTTGGCCACCATAGGTACTACCCTCCGATGTGGGACCGCCAGTCTCACACTATCTCGACGCAGACCTGGAGATAACGACCCGGCCAGACATAGCCCCCCAGAGCAAAACGCGCAAATGGAACCCGAGCCTCGACCTCGACCACACAGACCACCCCGACAAATAGACGGCACAAGGACCTCGCAAACCCCGACCACCGAACCACGGCTAGGCATCACGGACCACGAGATACGACCCCGGAACGAACCGAACACGGAGACACAGAGAAATTATAACCCAGAGCCAGAAACCCAGAGAAATTATAACCCAGAGCCAGAAACCCAGAGAAACTATAACCCAGAGCCAGAAACCCAGAGAAATTATAACCCAGAGCCAGAGACACAGAGTCATCCTAACCCAGAGCCAGAGACACATAGTTATTATAACCCAGAGCCAGAGACACAGAGTCCACGGACACCCGACCCCGGAACCCAGAAGACGATGACACGATTCCGCCCCGCGTACGAGCGTTCCTCAAGGAACAGATGGCACTATTCGAAGGCATGGCGGGAGTAGCCAACATAGCCGAACACCGAATAACGATGAAGGACGACCGACCGATTAAACAACGCTATTTCCCGAAGAATCCCGCCATGCAACGAATCATCGACGAACAGGGTGATGCCTTACTGGAGCAAGGATGCATAGAGCCGTCACACAGCCCTCACAGCGCACCCTTGGTTCTAGTACGGAAGAAGACCGGCCAATGGCGAATGTGTGTCGATTATCGGCAATTGAACGCGAAGTCCGTCCCGGACGCGTATCCGTTGCCGCGTATCAACCACATCCTGGAACGATTGAGGAACGCAAAGTTTATCTCTACGTTGGATCTACGCAATGGGTACTGGCAAATACCGAGCCGAGCATGCACCGCGTTTACAGTCCCCGGACGCGGCCTGTACCAATGGCGAGTCATGCCCTTCGGTCTGCACTCCGCCCCAGCGACCTTTCAGCGAGCCCTAGACAGCGTGATCGGGCCAGATCTTGACCCACACGCTTTCGCATACCTTGACGACATAATCGTCATAGGGGCCAGTTTAGAGTAACACATGAATAACCTACGTAAGGTGTTCGGACGCTTAAGGAAAGCGAATCTGCGGATCAACCAGGAAAAGTGTTCTTTCTTCAAGCGGAAGCTAGCTTATTTAGGACACATGATCAGCGACAGAGGGATACACACTGACCCAGACAAAGTAGCCGCCGTACGAAACCTGAACCCGCCGACGAGCCTGAAAGAACTGAGGAGATGCCTCGGCATGGCTTCATGGTACAGGCGTTTCGTACCGAACTTCGCGTCCGTAGTTCAACCCATGACGAACCTGCTGAAGAAGAACCAACAATGGAAGTGGGAACAGGAGCAGCAGGCTGCCTTTGACCTCCTCAAGAACCTGCTGACAGACGCACCCGTATTAGTATGCCCGGACTTCTCCGCGAAGATGACACTCCAGACCGACGCCAGCAACTACGGACTCGGAGGAGTATTAACCCAAGAAATTGACGGCCAAGAACGGGTCATTGCCTACGTAAGCCGGAAGCTCGATGCCGCAAAGTTAAAATACTCTTCCACAGAGAAAGAATGCCTCGCCATTGTCTGGAGTATTCGGAAGCTCCGTTGTTACCTCGAGGGTTACAGGTTCGACGTGATTACCGATCACCTGGCCCTCAAGTGGCTCGATCACATCGAGAACCCAACCGGAAGAATCGCGAGATGGGCTCTAGAGCTACAGCAGTACCAATACGACGTACATTACAGACGTGGAAAGTACAATGTTGTCGCCGACGCCTTATCCCGACAGCCCCTGGAACACCTCCAGTTGCTCACCCACGACGGTCACCAGTGCAAGTGGCTTCAACGTAAACTCCGAGAGGTCAGAGAGGAGCCCCAGAAGTTCCCCGATTACACCATCGAAAACGGAGAACTCTATCGACACTTAGGACACCGCCCTGACGACCAAGACTATATCCCCTGGAAACTGTGCATAGCGAACGAACATCGAGAGCGCATTCTCCAGGAATGTCACGACGCCCCCACGGCCGGCCACCTCGGCGTCCGGAAGACAATTCTCCGAATCTCGCAGAAATATTACTGGCCGGGAATGTTTCGCGACGTACGACGACACGTACGCCAATGCCTCCCATGCCAGAAGTACAAGTCAGTACAACGACAACAAGCCGGAAAGATGTTAACCCGGCAAGTCAGCGAACCCTTCGGCATCTTATGCGCAGACTTCGTGGGGCCGTTGCCCCGATCAAAGGAAGGAAATACGATGCTCCTAGTATTTTTCGACAGTTTCACTAAATGGGTCGAGCTGATACCCCTACGGAAGGCAACCACGACTACATTGATACGAGCGTTCCGCGAGAGGATCCTCAGTCACTTCGGAGCGCCCAGGAAATTGGTGTGTGATAACGGCACACAATTCACGAGTAAGGCATTCAGGGACTTCCTCCAGGAGATGGGAGTAGACCTCCAATTCACTGCCCCATACTGCCCCAGGGAAAATCCGACAGAAAGAGCTAACCGTACGGTCAAAACTATGATCTCACAGTACGTCGAAACCAGCCAGAACACATGGGATAGCTTATTGCCGGAATTATCACTCGCGATCAACACCAGCATCTCGGAGACGACGGGATATAGTCCGGCCTTCCTGCTGCAGGCACGAGAACCGAGGTTACCCGGATCGTGGTACGAACGAGTAACGCCGGGTACGGCCGCGTTACCCCAGTCACCGCTCGAGAGGTCGGAACACCTCAAGGAGATCTTCGCCATCGTCCAGAACAACCTACAGAAGGCCAGCCGGGAACAAGGACGACATTACAATTTGCGCCGAAGGATCTGGAAACCCGCGATGGGATCCTTGGTCCTAGTACGACAACACCACCTGTCCAAAGCGGTGGAAGGCTTTGCTGCGAAGCTCGCACCAAAGTTCGACGGGCCATACAAGGTGGTTGCGTTTCCATCCCCAAACGTGGCCCGGGTCCGCTTGCCAGGTCACCGCAAGGGTCGACTAGTCAACATCGGCGACCTAAAAGAATTCCACTCTTCCCCTCTCGAAGGCCCTGGCGCCGAAGACGGCGGTGCAAACGACTCTGTCAACCAGTGAAGACCCACCCGTGACCTCTGAAGATCTACCCAGGCCCATAGTCTCACACGATCTGAAAATGATCGACCCAAATTAACCGCCGTACTAACAAGAACACTGCTACTGGCCGCACGGCCCCGTCTACCACATACGACTATTAAGATAGGGTTTTCTTTCTCTTATCTCTTCCACAGGATCGTCATGGAAACAATTTATATATCAAGCGACAGCGACGACGGCGCAACCGCGCCCTCCAGGCAGCCGGCAGCCAACCGCGACCCCCGACTACGTCCAGGAACGGCGTACGTCGGGCGGTCCATACGGCCATGTCCGGTGGGTGGGAGCCAGCCAGGAGACTCTGGCCAAGCGTCCCAATCCTCGCCAGAGGCCTCCGGGGCTAGGACACAGGCCCATCGGGCAGCGCCGACTGCCTCCCCAGAGTATGACACAGACGAGAGCGTCTACTCCAACTGTCCCAACTTCGGAGCCGAACGCCTCTCCAGTCCGAACGCCGATTGTGAGGAGGCACCAATGTCCGAGGACACGGATGATGGACGGATCTACGACCCATGCGGGCGAAACGACGAGGGCAGCGACGACGAGAGGAGTTCGTTAGTTCCCCTCACCCCGACTCAGAAGGAGGAACCCCGGGCGCCCACATCGAGGCCAGGTGACCATGAAGCCCAGTGGCACCGTCACCATCAATTTCGCCCCCCCCCGAAGTACGGAGGGGATGTAACGACCCTTTTCCAGGGTCATACAAATTTAGTATTTTATATTTAGTATGTTTACGCCCATGTACATATATTCGCTGTAAATAGCATAAGTTAACCTTAAGCATTGTCATTAACGATCGGGACACGGAGTCCATCCACAGTTTATTAGGGACACGAAGTCCATCCGCCGTCTGTTAGTTTTATCCGCCTTTAACAATAGCATTAGGGACACGAAGTCCATCCACCGCTTATTAGTTCTATCGAGTCGTAATTATAATATTAGGGACATGAAGTCCATCGCTCACTTATTTGGGACACGGAGTCCATCCATATTTTATACGGGACACGGAGTCCATCCATATTTTATACGGGACACGGAGTCCATCCACAGTTTAATGGGGACACGAAGTCCATCCATATCGATACGTTAGTAGGAATAGCCCTCACGAGTGCCCAGGTGGCAACCTAAGACCCCGATAGTTCGATACGATATATCGATACAAAAGCGATCGACGAGGTGCGACCACTAAACCGGAGATCGTGGCTTTTGGTTTCCGGTTTTCGAGCAAAACAGACGTGGGGGTAGAAAAACTAAAGAATCGTGGAAAACACGCGGCATCGACGAAACGAAAAGGCTCCCAGAGACACGCGAGTGCGCGAGTTAAGCATCGGCGGCGACAGCATTTCCCGCCGCACCAGACCATCCCGAGACGCGCGAGTGCGCGACCAAGAACACCAGCGGCGACAGCGTTTTCTTCCCGCTGTGCCAGACGACAGAAGTAGAGCACGTAAGCCACCCGTTTCCCCCTTCCCCTTGGCCGCCGCCAGGGGCAGTGGATTATTGAAATAAACTAAACCCCCATTACTGCAACCAAGTTTTTTAGCGCCTTTTCTTGTCCAACCCGAATGCCTCCGTTCCCCCCTCCCCTTGCATGCCAACCTAGGGTAGCACGCCGGGAACTTTGCGCGCTTGGATTCTCATCCGCCAAAACTCCCGAGTCCGCACCCTTGCTCCCGCCTCATCCCGATCCTCTGCCGGCGTAAGCTGCGTGGCCCGACAGTTCCTCTGCGTTTGGACTCGCATCCGCACCGGAACTCCCGAGTTCACGACGCTACGCGACTGGCCTGCCCATTAACCCCAGTAGCCTCCGCGTTCATCCGGAGTAGTAGAAATCCCGGAGCCTTCGCGATTATCCGGAGGAGGAGGCCTGAGAAGCCCCAGTGTCCCGAGGATTCCCCTGACTCCCCCGCCCCCTCGTCCCACGAGCTTTTAGCCAGGGCTGCCAGATCGGCCGCCAGAGCTGCCTGAGTTGCCAGATCAATCGAATTAACCAGGGTTGCCAGACCAACCAAAATTCGCCAGGGTTGCCAGATCAACCGAAAGTCACCAGGGTTGCCAGATCGATCGAATTAGCCAGGGTTGCCAGATCAACCGAAAGTCACCAGGGTTGCCAGATCGATCGAATTAACCAGGGTTGCCAGATCAACCAAAAATCGCCAGGGTTGCCAGATCAACCGAATTCGCCAGGGTTGCCAGATCAGTCAACGTCGCCAGAGTTACCAGAACGTGCTACGTTGTCCGAGTCGTCGATCGCCAAGCCAGGCGATCGCCACGTGTTACCAGCAGAGACGTCCTTGTGTTACACAACCGACTGCCAGCCGCTCAGCAGCGTGGCCGCGCGTCGAGAACGGTCCAACACCAACACAATCAGTTGCGATAACCGGTAGAGGATTATGCCTCAGTGCTTCTGGCGGTCTCTCCGCTCCTACGTGCAAAATTCCTAACTACAGTTTCCACCCTTCTATACAAATTTCTTGTGTAGGTTCCTTGGCCGCGACTGAGGTCTTACCCCGGCTATAGAAACCACGTCACAATAGATATTACTGTAGGTTAGGTTAGGTTAGGGCGGTGATGGCCGGCTCAGAGAGCCGGACCATCCATTTGAGCCTGAGGAGGCTCCTTGTGATGCCGCAAAGGCTTAGGTCCCCGTCCTATGCAGGTACTCATGGGCCGATGACCAGTACTACGTAAGAGAGGACCAACCCGATCCTTGGATGAATCGGATTATCTGCCTCGGTGATGTCTCGCATAGCTCTGCGAGATCCACAAGGGTGGGGAAGCCCAGGTACTGCAGTCTTCGTCTGCTTAGGGCCGGACAGTGGCAGAGGAGGTGGAGGACGGTCTCCTCTTCTTCCTCATCCCTACAGCTTCTACAGAAGTCATTATGGTGCACCGACAGCCTGGACGCATGCGTTCCAAGCAGCCAGTGACCAGTAAGAGCCCTGACGGCCAGGGCGCAGCTTTCCCTGCTTAGTGATAATAGCTCCTTTGAGCGCTTCGCTGAACGGCGTGGCCAGATCATTCTAGAGTGGCGGCAGGTGATGAGGTTTTCCCATTTCCTGTCCGCGAGGAGGTGGAAGTACTCCCCACAGAGTAGTCTGCGAGTGGCCAAGGGCATGTCAACTGACTCCCTCTCCGGCTGAAGAGGGGAGGTTGTACCCTGCCGGGCCAGCTCATCGGCAGCGCAGTTGCCCTCGATGTCCCTATGTCCTGGGACCCAGATGAGGTGGAGGTCGTACTGCTCCGCCATCTCGTGAAGAGATCTGCGGCAGTCGTTAATGGTCTTCGAGTTGGATGAAATAGATTCGAGTGACTTCAGGGCGGCCTGACTATCAGAGAAAATGCATAAGGGAGCTCTGCCCCTAGTTGGGGGGAGCTGATCAAGGGCTTCTTTGATGGCGTAAACCTCCGCCTGAAAGACGCTGCAGTGGTCGGGTAGCCTAAACGAGACGTTTAATCCCAGGTGTTCAGAGTATATACCTCCTCCCACCCGGCCCAGATAATGACTGTAATTATGCAAAAACTAGTTTGCTTAGGTCTCTAGCTTTCTATTGATATGCACATGTCCGCATAATATGCTCCAGTTAAAAAGATATCAGCGAAAAACAAAACTATGTCCACAACTGCCACCTTCCCCTATAGATTTAAAATCCAAATTCCTGTCAGCTACCGAAACTTCCTTGACTGACTGGATAAAAACGAAAAAGGCAGTAGAGAGAGTAGAGAATTAGGTTTATGGCTAGAAAGTAAAAATATACAAATTGAAATTACTAGTAGTAAAAATGGAATAGCTGGTATTGAACGTTGTCATAGAAAAAATAATGAGAAAATGAGAATAATTAGAACAGAGGGAAAACTGGAAACGATTGCAATGGATATGGAAGAAATTATTTATAATTATAATTATAAAACAATTCACTCTGCTACAGGAAAAGCTCCAGACTCATTATTTTTATTTAACGAAAAACCCGAAATTAATAGGAAGATAAAATTAAGCAACTAAATAAGAGAAGAATAGAGCATGAAATTGATACAGAATTTGTTAAAATAGATTTACAATTAAAACGAAAATTAAAAATTGACAACCCGTTTAGAAAAACCAAACAAATTTTAAAAATAGATGATACACATTATACGGAATATATTAATAATAGAAATATAAGACGGAATAGATCTAAGTTTAAAAGGAAAAAATTAATTAGAAACTCAAAGTATTCCAATGATTGCCCAAATAATAATAATATTAATAATGAAACTTCTCAAACTGAAGAAATATAAGTTTTTACAATTTAATCTTTGAAATTTATTATATTTAATTGTACGAAAAACGAATTAAATGTAATTTTTATAATATTGTATTTAAGCCTTTACCGAAAATTCTCCTACCAACCATATGTTATATTACCTATATATTTCAGTTTATATTGTAAACATTAACGGGGACGTTAAAATTTCTTAAGAGGGGAGAAGTTATGTATCTTTATTAATTTCCAGTGTAGTTTTGTTTCTTTTTGTATTCTCTATTATATCTGCTCTTTCGCTAGATCAGACCACCGCTTATCTTTGGCCTAGCAACCGAGCAACACACCTATGCAGATCAGCAATTATTCCCTGTTCGGAGGGGGATGGCTGTAACCTGGAAGGCACTCGATAAGAAAAACACGGTAGAACTTCGGGGTATTACGCGACGTGCGTTTGAGGTCTTTATTGATGGAATCGTAAATTAGTACTAACAGAAGAAGGCTTAAAGGTAACTTGGGGAGAGCGGACTAGGGCTCGATGCACAAAAGTGCAGTGGAAGAGGGAGAGAGAGAGCGAGTGTACGGGATCACACTGCCTCCGGAAAATAAGCGCCCTTTGGCGTGAACATTCTCCCCCCCCTTGCGAGGATACGCAGCAAAATTATAAGGAGTCCTTCGAGGCCCCCTTAGCGAGGATACGCTGTAGGAATATTGGAGGCCTTTGCTCGGGAAAGCGTTGGATACGCTGAGCGCTCGTGGACGTGGAGAAGTGTGTGGTGATCCTGGCCACACGACTGGCATCGGTCGTCACTGCGGCAAGATCCAGTGGAATGGTGATGGGCGAGGCAATTGACGCAGTATTTCTTCTCGATGACTGCTTGGAGCCGTTTCTCCGCGCTAAGCCGAAGAAAACGGTGGCACTTCCGAAGAGGATGGTTCCCTTGGCAGACTCGGCATGGGTAGGATAAAATACCTCGGGAACGTCTGCATTTCACATCGTCGTATGGAACCCAGTAATTGGAGGAATCGGGAGCGGTAGTCACTCGTGTGGAGAACGAGGAAATCTTTTGGATCGGAGCAGAAGCAGTATCAGGAGCAGTCGGTTCACTGGAGGACCAGTTGCTTGGATGCAACAAAGTGTGATGCCGACCGTGACACGTGAAGCACTTGTGGGCGCTTGTGCAATTACGAATTTGATGATTGCTTGCAAAGCAATTTAAGCATAACTGCTTTTTTTTGATGTAGCCGGAACGCGCGTCAACTGACATTTGGAGAAAGCGCGGGCATAAACGTACTGGATGGTTCTCTTTGGAACATAAATCGCATCCTTTGGATATCGGAACGATCCTCGTACTGAAGGATTTCAGTATTCGTGGCGACACGTCGGAGGGTGTCGGTTCGGACGGATGGAGGCGCACCGTAGTAGGATGTATAAACTCTATGGCCTCCAGAGTTCTATGGCGCTGAGTCAGGAAAGAGTCAAGTGCTAGCCACGTAGGAATGTCGGTCTTGTTCGGGATAGATTGCTCCCATAATGAGAGCGTCAGCTTTGGAAGCTTCGTGGAACACACATACACCAGGAGACAATCCCAATTCTCCGTAGGAAGGCCGGACAAATTTAGGGATGTGAGGCAGTTTTGGATCGTATTTTGCAGCTCCTTCCAAGGCTGCCGAGGATTCGTGTGCAATGGACTGCAAGTTTAATAACTTTTTTAGTTGGCTGTTCACCAGCGCTCGTTTGTTTTCGTAACGCTCAGATAAGTTTTTCCAGGCTGAGCGGAAACCATCGTTGGTGAGTGGCGAATTGGAAACTACGGAATGAGCTTCACCACTAGTCTTGGCATTTAGATAGAACAACTTTTCAACAGGGGTCAGCGCAGGATTGTCTATATAGACCGCTGTGAAAAGGTCTCGGAAAGTCGGCCAGCGAATGTAATCGCCCGAGAAAACTTCTGTTTCGCACGGAGGAAGCTGACAGCCAGACGGATAGGAATTTTGGGGCGCAGTGGCTTGGACTGGAGCTGCGTTTGAAGAGATCGTATCGATCTGTTCCATGAGCTGGGCGGCACACCTTCCGTAAATAAAATAGGCATACTCGTATTTTGCCTTCAGAGTGAGTAAGGTGTCCGCCTCGCCCTCTAAGCCAACTGAAATTAGGTCTGAACAAGCTTCATATTCTTCTTTGACCTTATTCCATAGCTCTCTGACTTGGTCGAGATGGATTTGGCAAGTGTATTTGGATGGACTGGGTGCTGCCGGATTGTAGACTGTGGAATCGAAGTGACTTAGACGGTCACAGATCGAAATGAATTTATTTAAAATGGAAGAACTCATTCTGGATATTTAAAAAACAAACTGGATTGTCTGTTTATGGATATATATTTGTTTAATTAGTTATACGTGTCGACGCAGGAATTGGAATTTAGGAACCAATCGGAATATAGAAGGAATGAATTTATGAATTTTATTGTGTAGTGGCGGAGATGTACGGAGATGTACGGTCACACTAATGCGGATATGGAAGCGCACTTGAATTTCTAACTGATTTAGTTAGTTAGGATTTTATAAAAAATAATTTTAAAATTATTTTGTGTGCCTGGATTTATTCAGTTGACCGCTGCTGTATTTTCCGCGGTACTGTTCTTGAAGATAAGGCGTGCGTGTGAATATGTTTGTGCAATGCACAATGTGCATTCGCCGTTTGCCAATGCAGAATAGCGGAGACAACGAGAGGCGGAAAAAATTGCCAAAAAAACCGGAGCTTCGACTTGCAGTCGAATATGTATGTAATTACAATGTATGTAGGTATGTTCGCCTCAGCTCAGGCTAGAGCAAAGAAAAGACAATAAATATATGTTTCTTTCGATTTAGCCCTGTACAGGATAGACCAGGGGAGTAAATAAATGAATGTCCAAATTAACTCGGCGTTTCTGTGCCGCGATTTTGGGGATATAAATATATTTATTCTTTAGAGCAGTGGACTGTATTTGGAGTTTAAAGTTTAGAAATTAATATAAGAATATTTATCTTCAGTTGTGGATTAAATTATTTAAATTATGTGTTAAAAACCCGAAATATTTGTAAGTAGGTATATATTAATTTAATTTTGTTTAATTGCTTTTGGCGCTCGTAGATCAGTGGAGTGGACTGTATTGTATATCGGAGAGTGTAAATATGTAAATGCCAGCGGAACACAGTGAACGGTTAGAATTTCGGAACTAGAAGTTTCACTGTGGCTTATAGCATACGTACATATATTTAAATTTACACTTGTGGATTTTGGAATGTTTATTTACTATTATTATCCAGGATACGAAAATTTATTGCGTAAATTGTTGGTGCCGATTGTAGATAAGTGAAGTGGACTGTATGTATTGGACATATGTATGTACGTAGATGTAGGAAGTGGAAATAAATGCAAGCGGATCACAGCGAACGAAGAGAAATTCGAATTTGGAAGTGTCACTGTGGCTTATGGCATATATTTAAACACACACTTTTTGAATGTTGAATTCGCGGAAAATTAATATAAATTAATTGCGATTCGGATGTGGAAGCTGCCGTAGTGTCGGATCAATCGGACGGATGGCTCGGATTTAGACAAAAATCATAAAAATGACCGGCAGCAAAGTAAAAATGTTTACTTATCTTGTGCGGTGTTAAAGCCACCGGAACTGCTGGAGATATAATTATCCGGCTCGAAGGACCAAATGTTCGGAGGGGGATGGCTTTAACCTGGAAGGCACTCGATAAGAAAAACACGGTAGAACTTCGGGGTATTACGCGACGTGCGTTTGAGGTCTTTATTGATGGAATCGTAAATTAGTACTAACAGAAGAAGGCTTAAAGGTAACTTGGGGAGAGCGGACTAGGGCTCGATGCACAAAAGTGCAGTGGAAGAGGGAGAGAGAGAGCGAGTGTACGGGATCACACTGCCTCCGGAAAATAAGCGCCCTTTTGTCGTGAACATTCCCTTTCATTATAATAGTGTTTTTTCTAATTATACGAGTTCCAATTAGAGTACAGTAGAAAACTAAGTTTTAGTTTCTAAGTAGAGTTCCTAAGATGATGTCAAAATGCTAACATTAAACGACGACATAAAATATTAATTAAAATCAATAAAAAGCTAATATTAATTAAATCTACAAAAATTATTATTTAAAATGACATAAAAATAATAAAACCAAAAAAAAAAAAAACTAAATAATATAATTATCCTGCTCGGGCTAGTTAGCTTTTTCGTTCCCCGGAATGTCGCTATTTCCCGTTAGCCAGGTTACTTGTACCTCATTTCTTTCTGCAAGGCTATTAAGGCGCTTCTTACATACTGCCACTAGCCGTGAGTTGGTTCTCACGGCCGATAGGGATTTTATAGACGCTTGGCTATCAGAGTAAAACCGTACATTGGTGACGCTAAGTCCTCGTCGTATCGAAAGCTTGGCTGCTTCCGTTATGGCGAGTACCTTAGCCTGAAAGACCGTCGCTGAGTCTCAGAGAGTGAAGGCCTCCTCGATCACCCATTGCTCAGTGTAGATCCCAGCCCCCACGGAAGGCCCTCACGGGGCCGCGCATAGGCCAATATGGCCCGTTGCTATTGGAAAGTGTCTGTATGAACCTAGAGAATATGTAAGCGGTTTTTGAAATCTTTTAGGATCGAGGTATTTTTCGCGAAGGCAAGTAGTTAGCCTGGCTTCTTTCTGGAGGCATATTCTAGCGATGGCAGAACCGGAGCGCCTAGGTATTTTATTCTTGCCCTTCTTAAAGCTCGACATTTACAAATGAGATGCTCCAAGGTTTCGGTTGCCTTGGATTCATCACATTTCCGGCATTTGGCGTTGTCGGTAATGCCCAGATTGACTGCATGTGCCGCTGCTAGCCACTGCACTGCACAAACGACATCAGAATTTCGGCTGATAATTCGGTCTCCGAAAACAGTGCGCACAAGATCGCTCGTAGCGTTGGCTGTGTGGCACGGAGCGCCGTCTTGCTGGAACCAAATGTTGTCCAAGTCCTCCTCTTCGATTTCCGGGAAGAACCAATCCGTTAACATGGCGCGTCGCCGTTGCCGAAATACGGCCGCAAACAATCGGAAATGTACTCAAAAATTGGGTCGGCCGTATGGCGTACTGCAAGGCCAGCCGAGCAAGCCATTTGAACGAACTTGTATTCCATAAGTAACCGGAAGGATTGTACTTTAATATGAAAAAATAAATTTGATGATCGGATGAACCGTTTTTGTTTTATTGCATTTAAAAAAAAAAAAGTTACGTGGCGGACCCTGTATTGCGTGTAGCCATTGGGTGATCACTTCTTGGTCACCTATAGCATGGCTAGGAATATTCCATCTAGTCCCGGTGCTTTTATTCCCGCAAAGGAGTCTATAGCCCATTGGATTCTTTTAGAGGATATTAGATCTGTTGGGAGATACTCTTCTCCAGTTACGAGGTCCTGGTACTTGTTGGCATCGGATATCTCAGTGCATCCTGGGAAGTGAGCGTGCATTAATGCTGCCCACGCTACCCTTAGTCCACTGTCCATCATCGCGTTTGAGCTGACTCTGTATGGTGGGTTGTTTCGATAGCAACTTCCGGAGTCTAGCCGTTTCTGGGGCCGTCTCGATATTGGAGCAGAAATTTCTTCACGAGCTTCTTTATGCCCTGCGTATTTCCTTCTTGTAATCCCTGAGTAGGGTCTTTTATTCCTCATTGATTATAACATTTTTCGCCTCATTGGCGATTTTGAAAAATTGATGTTATTGCGTAGAAGCAAAAGATTACCGTTCCACCAGGGTGGCTTGGTCCACTTTCTGGCTCTGGATATCGGACATGCTGCGCCTTGCGCATCTAGTAGTTCCCTGGAGATCGTCTTCTTAAACTTTACCCATTTAGTGTTCCGCGGAAAGCTGAAAGCGGTTGGTTTGGGAGAGTGGTCGAATTCGTATAGGAATTGTATGTACGAATGATCCGAGAAAGATGGTCTCTTAAGGACTCTCCATTCTGAAACCATTGTACTTTGTCCCATTAAGAGTGTTATGTCTAGCACGTTCGAGGAGGTGGGACCTACGAAGGCATGCTCTTCCCCCACGTTTGCTATGCATAGGTTAGTGGAAAGTAAAAACTCTAAGAGTGACGCACCTCTGATATCGGGGCTACCTCACACGCAGTGATGTGCGTTGGCGTCTACACCCACGATCAGTTGCAGGTCGTTCGGGCTGGCTTCGACCATGCTCCTGAGTTCCTCCGGTGGCACAGTGGGCGATTTGGCCGATCTAGCGACAGGAAATAAAAAAATTTGTTGGTGAAATGTTCCAAAATTTGAATTCCCGCCGATAACTAAATATTTAATTAGCACACAAATACTATTTTTGGTGTTTTAATCGATATATTTGATCAGCTGTGAGCTTTCAAAGTGAGCATATGTTTTCGCGGCAATCATAATAAGTATTTCCAGCGTTTTTTCGTGGTAATTCAATTCTCTGTAAAAATTGAAATTTTAACCTTTTCAAAGATTTTTTTGTTTTTACAAGAAGTTAGGTATGTAGTAATAGAAAAAAATCGTTTTGTGTCCTGTGATAAGTGTTGAATTATTAAATGGTGATTGAATGTGGTAAACTTTAAATGACCCTTTTTGTGAATAATTGTTAACTTCTGTGGAATAAAACTATATGATGACCGTACTTGTCTGTGATAATTGTATATACATTTGTAAATATGAATCGTCTTCTATTCAAAATGACCAAACTTGGCTGCCGCAACGCGCGTCATCTAATATTTTTCATATTGCAGAAATCATATAATTGGTCCAGAAGCGCCCTTTTTTCAGTATGGCATGCTGCTTTTGGGCTTTGTAAAGGAGGGCGAAATATCAGGGTCTGATTGGAGCAGCAACTCCGAATAATTTTTTTTATACTTAAAAATAAATAAGAAACAAAAAAAAAACAAAAATGTTGTTAAATTAAAAAATAAAAAAAAAATAAAAATATCTTGTATGGCTTTTTAAGTTATTGTTACGATAAAAAAAGTTTTCTTTTGAAAAATCTTTTATTTTTTGAGTTATTCATTTTCTTTCGCTAGATTGGCCAAATCGCCTACTGTGCGGTGTTCAAACCGGTTCCTTTTGTTCCACTCGGTGTCGCTTATCCAAAATCAACGTTTAAATTTGGAACAATCGAGTGAGTGATTTCTTCATACATATATTCTGTAACGGTCAATTGTTTTTTGAGTCGTGGGTTCACGGTCCAGTGTAACCGCCTTCATTAATATTCGGTTTTTCGGTTTTTCCAACTTTGTCAAAGCCCTCTGGTCATCCGCGCAGTCAGAGTCCGAGTATGCCAACAGGAGAGGATAAGAAACCACTTTTGATTCCATTAATTCGTTTAGACAGATCCAAGTCCGCATCTCCCCGGTCCTCTTAGCCGAAATCAACGTCCACAGTTGTCCAACACTGGGCGTCAAGGGTCACTCGGTCGACTTCAAAAATGGCTCAATCCGCCGTCGATATAGCCTTGAGGAAATTCATGTCCACCACGGACCGTGTGAGCACACATCCACAATCCAGGCACCTCAGAAGCTACAAATCTATCCCCGTCCATGTGCCAACTCCATTTGGACCAAATCCGTGTTTTTTGGGAAAAGGTGGAGAAAAGCTACGAAAGCTGCTCCGACCTTATTTCTGAGACCGCTGACAGTACGACCGCCGCAACTGAATTGGAAGCCAAGTACAGGTACTGCTACTCCGTTTATTCAAGGAGTGTTGTCCAACTTCAGGACATAATAAAGCAGGCTGAGTCCCAATCCACTCAGGTTTCCGTCAGTGCGTCCGCACCGCCGTCTACTGATTGTCTGCTAACACCCGTCGACACTGAGGTCTTCACAGGCGACTATCTTCGCTGGCCCAAGTTTAGGGATTTGTTGACGGCAATTTACATCCAAAATTGGCGCCTCACCCCTGTGGAGAGATTGTTTCATCTACTCTCCAAGACTAGTGGCGATGCGCAGTCCATTGTGTCCAAAGCACCTTTAACCAATGAAGGGTTTATCTCAGCAGGCCCGTAGCTACGTACGGGCAAGTACGGGCGTTGCCCGTACTGTCGACTTGTTTGCCCGAACAGCCCGTCTAAAAAAAAACCGGAAAAAATTGATATCTAGAAAAATATCAAGCACTGAGTTTTTTTTAAATGTTTCGCGCCACATTGTCGTTGTTAGCGATATTGGTAACGTTGGCACTCGTGTTTATCGATACTTTTCTGAGTTCGAGTTATTTTAATGTTACAATCGATTATTATCGATATGAAATTTCGATATCATAAACAATCATAAACGTTTACACACCTAACCTTACAGTAAAGTTGATTTAGATCCCAGAAGCGGATAAGAAAATTAACAATTTATGTGATATAGTCTTTCTACATATCAGAAAAAGAAAGGCCGTAGTTCCAATTGATCGCTGATTCTTTTGCATGTGATGTGGAAATGCAAAGTCACTTCTTTGAAAACGGTATTTTTCAGTATTACATCCAAAGCAGCGTTGCAAAAACTAAACGTATTATTTCGATTTTCTGCCTAGGTGTCTGAAACATTCATTCTTTCGATTCATCATTGACATAAGGAATTATTTTTGTCAAAAACGGCCCCGTCTGGAAGAAACTTCCAACGTACCTTCGACTTCTTCATCCACATGTACTACCGATTCTCAAGTTGGTTCCGAATCTGAATCAAAATCAGTGAACGATTTATCAACATCAACACTTTCAATGAATGGACCACAGGATTTACCCAAAACAGAAGAACCTATCAGACAAACATTTTTGAAGCAGTACCCTGAAAGTAATGATCGTTCTTTCCGAGCATCATGGTTCCAAGAACATAAGTGGTTGATGTATTTAGTGTCGAAAGATGCAGCTTATTGTTATGCGTGTATGCAATTTAAACCGGCATTTATTGCGCATTTATAATCCTGCCCGTCCTTCATTACTTTGTGCCCGTACTACCAGTTAGGTCTAGGTACGGGCCTGTATCTCAGCGTGGCGAAGCCTAACGGAGCGCTTTGAGAATAGGAGGCTGTTAGTGAATAGCCAGTTGAAAATCCTGCTAAATATTCAGGATATCACTCAAGAGTCAGGAAGCGCCCTAAAAGAAATGCAAGGCACGCTCCAAAGTTGTTTAACAGCCTTAGAGATGTCTGCCATTAAGATAGAGGCATGGGATTCTATCCTTGTATTCATGATTTCCGGCAAGCTGCCCAAGCTCACACGTTCCATGTGGTAGCATTCCCTTCACAAGAAAGCCGAGATTCCGACCTGGAAAGAGCTTGATACCTTTCTAACGGAGCGCCATTGTGCACTGGAAGCCATTGATGATGTTCCGCCGAAGCCGTCAAACGCCAGCACCAAAAGGGTGTGACCTGTGCTCCAGGGAAAACCATCCTGTGCGTCTATGTCCACGTTTTCTAGATATGGACGTTAATGCGAGGTCAGACTACATAAAGAGAAAGCAGATCTGTCTCAAATGTTTTGCCCAAGGCCATCAGCAGCGGGATTGTACAAGTCTTCATAGCTGCTTTACGTGCCCTAGCCGGCATCATTCGCTTTTACATCGCGGTAATCCTTTTGCGAGAGAGCCCAGCCAAGGGGCGCCGTCAAGGCCACGCTCTGCTCCTACTCCGGCAGGTGCTGCAGCCTCCGACGATCCGTCAGATGTGCAATTGTGCTTTGCGTCCGGCTCAAGAGCCGTCCTACTGGGCACAGCCATCATTAATATATGTCATTTAGGCTGCAACTTTCAAGCGCGGGCGCTGATCGATTCGGGTTCCGAGGTGACCTTCATAACTGAGCGTCTCTTCAACATCGTTAAACTTCCATTCAGCACTATCCAAGCCCAAGTCTCTGGCCTTAATCAGACAGTTACCGCGCAATCCAAGAAGCTCTGTCACTTTTCTATTCTAGCCCTTTTCAGACCCGGGCTGCAGCTAGAGACTACCGCTTACGTCCTTCCCCAGCTGGCCGGGAATCTGCCCTCGTATCCGGTTTCACGAGATCTGCTTAAGGATCTTCCTGACCTTCCCTTAGCGGATCCTAAGTTCTTCGAAAGCTCTCGAAAGCTCTACCTAGCTTCGGTCCTTCTAGGTAGATCTAAGCCTAACATTTGCGGCTCGCTTCTCGGACAGGAGACTATCTTCGGCTGGGTTATTACTGGGCCCGTGTCGGCAGCAGCTCCTCGCACCATCTCTGCGTTCTCAACGCAAGTATCCTGTTCGGCCGATGTCTCGTTGGACAAACTCCTTACCAAATTCTGGGAGGTGGAGGAAGTTCCGGCAAACCTAATGACCAAGTCTGATTCGGTTTGTGAACAAAAAGAGGCAACAGTGGGAAATACGTGGTGACGCTACCCTTCCGCAACCCTGATCACGTTGGGCCGGATTGATCTCAGTTCCTGCGTAACGAACAACGCTTGAAGAAGGCTCCTACACTCAAGGCACGGTATGAGGCCGTCATCCAAGAGTACCTGGATCTAGGTCACATGACCGAGGTCCCGGTCACGAATCACTCCTCCAATTACTACCTTCCACATCACGCGGTGCTCAAGCCCGACAGCACGACTACCAAAGTTCGAGTCGTTTTCAATGCGTCCAGCCCGTCCGCCAACGGAACCAGCCTGAATGACATTCTTCACGCGGGCCCCGTCCTACAGTCCGCTGTGAAAATTCAGATTCTTAAGTGGCGTTACTTCCGGTACGTTTTTAACGCCGACATTGAGAAGATGTATCGGCGGATATGGGTTGATCCTTGCCACACTCCTTTCCAACGTATCCTGTTTCGAAATTCCGAGGGAGAAATCCGGGATTACGAGCACATGGAATGCGAATTCGGACGAATTCTTTTTTGTTCCCCCTGATCTTACTTCCGAATCAGTATTCACAAAGCACCTGGTCCTATACCAAATTGCGAAACTGTTCGATCCAGCAGGCTGGCTCGCCCCGTTTATTGTCCGATTAAAAATGTTTATGCAAGACATTTGGCTCCAGGACCTAGGGTGGGCGACGCTCTTCCCCAAGAATTGTCTCACAAATGGACTGATTTCTTACGAAGCTATTCCGCTCTCGATCAAATTCGCATCCCTCGTTGGGTCGCTTTCCGACCAGAGCTGAAGGTCGAGCACCACCAGAAAGCGTATGGCAGGTGGGTTCCACAATCATTGTAAACCTGCTCACAGCAAAAACGAGAGTGGCACCAGTCAAAACGGTATCACTACCGAGGCCTGAACTGTGAGGAGCCTTGCTGCTGTCCGAGATGATTACGGCGATTCTTCCTAAAATGCCAGCGCCCACATCAGGCCTACACTGTTGGACAGATTGGACAGTAGTTCTAGCATGGCTGAGCAAGCCAGCTTGTAACTGGACTATGTTAGTGGCAAACCGGGTGACCAAGATCACTCAGGCCACCGCAGCTGAGAGATGGGCACATGTCCGATCGGAACATAACCCTGCCGACCTCGCTAGCAGAGGGGTAACGCTCCAAGACCTCGCAGACAGCCAACTGTGGTGGCACGGTCCGGCCTGGTTGCGAATACCTCGTTGTGAGTGGTCCACTCAGGGCTGTGAACCGCCCATAACAGAGCTCGAAGTGCGAGCGGTCAAGATCAATGTCGCCAGAGCGTCCCCAGAAGATATCCTCGAGCGGTTCTCCGAGCTCGACAAGGCATTACGAGTCCAGGCGTATGTGTATCGCTTCATTCAGCGCTCGCGGAAAATAGCGGCGCCGTGTGAGGAGCGGCTATCTAATACTGAGGTCGCCGCAGCTGAACGGCTCCTTATTTCCATGACGCAACGCAGATGCTTCGCGCTCGAGTCCGCCTGTTTGAGCCAAAAGCAGCTAGTTCCACCATCCAGTTCCCTTCGAAATATGAATCCCTTTCTGGATCCTCATGGCCTCATAAGAGCGTGTGGTCGGGTGAGGGCCTCTGAGGCCCTCCAATATGATGAACGGCATCCGGTCGTTCTACGATACAACTGTTATTTCTCTCGTCTCCCCGTTCGTTTTACACACCGCATAACTCTACACGGAGGTAACCAGCTGATGGTACGTCTGATCCGATCAAAGTTCTGGATACCGAAAATTAAGAACTTGGTTAAGTCTGTGATTTTCTCATGCTAGGTCTCCGTAATCCATTAAAGGGTGATACAAACCCAGCTCATGGGAGAGCTACCTAAAGAGCGCACATCCTTTTCACGTCCATTTACATATACGGGCATGGACTATGCTGGACCCTTCGACATTAAGAACTACACCGGACGAGCCTGCCTCCTGACCATGGGGTATGTGGTAGTGTTTGTGTGTTTCTCCACGAAGGCTATCCATTTAGAGCCAACTTCGGACCTTACAACAGAGAAATTTCTCGCTGCTTTCGCACGCTTCGTGTCCCGGAGGGGGTGCCCTCGACAAGTCCAGTCGGATAACGAGAAAACCTTTGTAGGTGCGGCCGCTGTGCTTTCCCGCGATTTTCATCAAGCACTAAAGGAGTCAGTGAGGAGTGCTTATAGTCATCAGCAGCTCCTGTGAAGTTCATTCCTCCGGGAGCTCCCCATATGGGAGGATTGTGGGAAGCTGGAGTCAAAAGCTTCAAAACTCCGTTTTTCAAATCCACAGCTACGCGTAAATACACATTTGAAGAACTTCCTACAATTCTGGCCCAGATCGAGGCCTGTCTGAATTCGCGACCAATCGCTCCGATGTCCGAAGACCCCACAGATCTGCTGGCACTCACGCCGGGTCATTTTCTGGTTGGTGGGCCACTCCTCGCATCCGTTGAACCTGAGATAAAAGGGGCCATCACGTCCATCATTAATCGCTGGCAGCACCTTAAGGCTCTTCACCAACAATTTCAGCAACGATGGAAGGAAGAATACCTCAAGGAACTCCATAAACGAAATAAGTGGCAAACCCCCGTAGCCAACCTCGGCGTGGGGGATATGGTAGTCATCAAGGACGAAAATCTGCCATCCAATGAGTGGCGGCTCGGCAGGATCTATTCCGTGTGCCCCGGACCCGATGGTCATGTCCGAGTAGTGAACATCTGTACTGCCCGGGGTTTAGTCAAGCGTCCCGTCTCGAAGGTCGTACTGCTTCCAGGGGGCTCCTCCGAATGACCGCAATAGCCTCTCTCACCCCCTGCTCCGTAGTTCTTATCGGCACCTAGTTCTAAGTCGCAAGTCTATCTCCTTCTAATATTTTCTTTCTTCTGTCAGATCAGACACGATGCCGACATGTCCGCGCAGCGCTATCGTATTGGAGAGCAGACGTACTCGAGGTATGAATTCCTACCGATGCCGAGTCTGCCACGGAGTTCATCCGCTACGGAAGTGCCATCGTTTCCTCCTGCTGAGTGTGGAGAAGAGGCTTCGCGCGGTACTCGCAAACCGCTATTGCGCTAATTGTTTGGCGCACGAGCACTCGGACGGAGCATGTCGCCGGGGTGATCGCTGCAAGGTGTGTAGACATGAGCACCACACGCATCTGCATATGCACGAGCGGCCAGATTCTCGCTCTCCTAGTCCAGTCGTCGCTCCTAGGCAGTCGTCCGGCGCCCCTAGGCACTCGACCGCCGCTCCTAGGCACTCGTCCGCCGCTGCTAGGCACCCTTCCGCCGCCCCTAGGCTCTCTGCTGCCACTCCGTCGCACGTTCCCAGCGCTCCTCGAAACGCTACGGCCACTTCGCACAGTGCTGCAGGAACGCCAAAGGCACCATCGCTGGCTGCCCTGCGTCAGAGGCACAGCGTCAACGCACAGTGGGCCCAGCGGCCTTTCTAGCGGAATTTAATTAATAACTCGAGTAAAAGATGAAATATTTTGATGAAAATTTAAATAATGTAGGATATTTAACCAATTTTTAACATATTAAAAAAAAAAATTTTAAGTAAAATTAAAAAAAAAAATAAAAAATTTATAGTTCAAAAATTCGTTGTTTTCTTTTTAATTTCCTCAATTTCTGTTTTAGAGAGGTTGTGGTTCTTAAGAACTTCACCAAAAATATATTCTTTTAATACATCAACTTTTTTTGCGGCGATATTTTCGCTAATCCAAGCGGAATACAGCATGCGCCTTGGGACCGACATTTCACCTAAAAAGTGTAACAGACTTAAGAGTTGGCCGTAGTTGGCTATCATTTTGATTATGTTGACACCACAAAGACTCACACGTTACATATATACAAATTTTAGATTGAATCTGAGTGAATCACGTTAGTTATACTCCAGAGATTGGTGTATCTGACTTAAAACCATACCTTATAAAACTACATATTTCTAACACATTTTGTTTGCTACACATGAAAAGACGGGACATAAAAAGATATTTTTGATTCAGTACATACCTTTTCTTAAAGAAAACAAAAGTTGTTGGGTCAGTTAGTTTTAATTCGTTGTAGTTTTGGGTTTACCAACAAGAGCAAATTAATAGCAGCGAATTTTTGCAGGCCACGCGGTGAAACATATTTCCACTTTGAAAGATCACAGCTGATCAAGAAAAAATGTTAAAGCTCATATACAAGCTTATATAAGCTCAGCCGAGTATTTACAGTTAAAAACAATCAACAAAATTTTGAATTTAAATATATTAAAAATCGACTTTTGTTCCGCTAGAAAAATCAGCAACGTCAGCAGTGCAACGTCCTTTCGACCGCGCTGGTGCGGATTGACACAGGGACGCGAATCTCCAACACCGCTGCGCTCATCGACCCTTGTACACCCACGAGCTGCGTCGACGCTTCGCTGGCTGCGAGTTTCCGGCTACCGACTACCGACGTAGGAGGCGAGCAGATCTGCTCAGCCGCCGTGCTTTCCATGATCCCAGCATCCGCCTCGATGTCCTCTTCAAAATTGAGCAGTACGTGCGCATCCGCACTCCGATCCGAGAGTTCGATGAAGCCATGCGGACCTGCTTCCAGGACATCACTTTAGCGGATGAGCGCTTCTACCTCCCCGCTACGATCTCCGTAGTCCAGGGTGCGGATGTGTACTCTCAGGTGATGCAGTCGGAATTTATGAAGTTCCTGGTCGAACGACCGGTGGGTCCTCTCCGGGGCCTGTCATCAACTGTAGGAAGGCAGGGATATTTTGCAACCGGAGTGATTGCAAGGGGGGCGGAATGGTCAGGGCGGGGGCCACAGTAGCCCCGCTGCTCTCAGAGCTTTCCTCTCTGCTCTGCCTCTGCTCTGGTCGGTCTCCGTCGCGAGGCGGACAACGAGACCACTCGCCTCCGATCGTGTTCGTTCTCCCGCTCTCGGGGTCTCTAGTATGTAAGTTAAGTTTTAGTCTTAAAACTGAAATCAAATAAAGTGTGAAGTGATCCTCGAAGCCCCGTGCGGCACGGGGCGTGCCTATTTATTTCATCAATTTCAATTCGACCGCGTCGGGACGCCACCACCACTGGATTATTTTTCGGGGATTATTTTTCAACTGTAAGAAGTCACCTCCCTCCAAACACCACCGAATGAAAGATCTTAAAATTACGTCCATTAAATGAATAAAACAAAGAAGTTCAAAGTAATTTTATTAATTTATGAAGCTGACAATATTGTATATAAATTTGTTAATGTTAGGAAAAGCTGAATATGCGATACACTAATAAAGATTAAATATTTAATAATATACTCAATTACGATTTTTTCAATTTGTAAAATATTAAATTTATTTTTATACGGCATCAGCTGGACTTTGGAATTCAGACAAGGCATGTATAGGGTTCTGAACTTTTTTTTGAGAACCCTTACGCACTTTTGCCCGAACTTCTTCAGGTTTTTCCGGTCTGACTAACGGTTTCTTCTCTGGAGCTTTCATTTTCCATACGACGATCGGAGACTAAAAAAGATGTTTTAATTAATAAAATATTAATGTCCCCTTGTCTACCAGAAACTTACAGAAACAGTTCCTTGTCTAGTATATTTTGTGGATGCCACGTATGAGTATTTAACAGTAAGCACTACGGCATTCATTAGATTTTTAGCTGCTTGAATCAACGATGTGGCACTATCCAGCTATACGAAAATTGTATTATTTTATATACAAATTATTACCGATCCAATTTAATTCTTACCCCAGAAACTATAAGTTCTCCACTTATATTTTGTACATCAGCTTTAACTTTTGAAGTTATTTGAATTTGATGGCAATATAGGGCAATTCTTTGCAGATAAGCTAATAAATCCTTTTTGGTACTACTTTCTGGGCACTGCTCCGCTATTTCTCTAGTTAGTTTATCTAATTTCGTACCTGCTTCTGAAATTTTTTTAGCTGCGTTGATAACATCCATTGTAGTTTTTAACGGCCCTCGACCTCTAGAATAAAATAAATAAAAATCCAAATGAAATATGATTTTTTGATATATAACATAGAGCTACAGAAACAACTGTATAGAAACAGCTGAACTTAAACGTTTAGCAGTAAATTAGAATTTTATGTTAACGTGGCTATGACATGGTATTAGGGGTTGTGCCGTGTTGAAGTAAAAAAAAAAAAAATTTTAGCTACAACTGTTTTTCCCAAATATTGTCCCATTGTTTCTTTGGCAGCTATATGATATAGTTGTCCAATCCGGCTCGTTCCGACTTTTATAGTAGTGAGAGCATATAGAAGACTATGTGAAACGGACGAACAGACGTACATGGCTCGATCGACTCGGCTGTTGATGCTGATCCAGAATATATATACTTCATAGGGTCTCCTTCACCGCGTTGCAAACTTCTGACTAAAATTATAATAACCTGCAAGGGTAAAAAGCCTGTAATAAGCCAGCGACGTCTCCCCATCAGAAAGGAAAGCCTGTGCGAAGACAGCACCGGCTCCCTATCAGAAACAAAGCCTGTGCGATGTCTGCACCGTCCCCACAGCAGAAATGAAGAACAACCTTTGCGATGCCTGCACCGGCTCCCCTTCCCCAGACAAGGACCGCTTTATAGAACGACCAAAGAAAAAAAAAAAATTAAACTAAAAATCAAAAATTTCAAATTTTAAGCCATGCAGTTTTCAGCTGCGGGTTAGCTTAATTTAGGCAGGAAAGCCTCAATGTTCACAACCATACCTTGCGCCGCACTGTGGTGCGGAATCCCAATTTTTTGGCCAAAACCTCAAAAGTGAATGAATTTTTGTCAAATTTTCAGATTTATAGTTTTTTTGCGGACCCAAAATGGCGGACATTTTTCGCAAAAAATCGTGCGTTTTTGCTGAAACTCATATTTTAAATGTTTTTTGGGTCGCTGATTACGAAAATGACAAAAGAAATTGGTGGGAAAGGACGGGCATTCAGAAAATGTTTATTATTTGTTTTTTTAGGATTTATTAGCACATTTATCAACAAAAAAGGACATTGTTTCGCTACTGTTTCAAAGTAGATACATTAAATATGCTAATCGCTATCATATTCATCTGTAACATTGTCACTGCCATCTCCTACGCTATCATCACTATCGTCACTATCATCAGCCTTTTTATATGATAAAAGTATAAGCGCTTCACGAGACAAATTTTTCCTTTTTTTTGGCCGAGATTTTCTCATACTGGGGATAAGGAGATTTGAAGAAGCGAGGAGTCGCATAAAAATATCCTGAATGTTCTTGACTCTGGAACATTTTCGCGAAAAACTCAATCGATAGTTTCTGACATCCTTATTCCGTGACTCCTGCGCTTCTTTTGACAATTGCCCTATTGGCATAATTGAAGCCTCGATGATCTTGGGTTCATGAATGAGTGAGTACCTTGGGTACTGTGGTAGACATATTATACCATTTATATTTTGACAGAAACAACTGGGCAGTCTCGTGACAGTATTTTTCGAATAATTGCACTTTCACATTAAAGCCACCCGACAAAACTTGTGGAATCTTTCAACTAGTTCAAGATCAATACCCAAAATACGAGCTGAAACAGTGGAATATTCAAAAAAAACGTCTAGCCGTGTTTCCATCATTCAAATTTCCTGGTTTGGGAAGATCAATAATCAAATGAAATTCTTCTTTAAACGCCTTTTGAATGACGGCTTTACGTTCAGCAAGCGATTGAATCACTTCTGCACTTCGAGACTGCCATGGTTCAACTTCTTTTTTGTATCCTACATGCAAGACACTCTAGGAAACGTATCCAACAGTGCAAAGTAGATAAGCCGTAATGGTAGTTGGAAGTGTCGACAAGTTTTTTCATAGCTTCAATGTGATTGACATTTTTTGAAGTAGCTTTGCACAAATAGCATCTCATCGATGATGTTGTTTCAGTAACCACATTGCAAACTTTACCGTCTATCATTGTAAAAGTGAGTTTAAAATTGACGCCTATACTTTTCGAGCAATTTTAAAGCTATTATTTTAGTGAGGGTTTCCAATTCTTTGTACCATTTATCGTGGACTGAGTCAAATATTTGTTTATAAGTCCACTTGACGACTTTCCTGTCCGATCCTATAAATGTAAATAACAAATTATTATATAAATGAAGAAATTCTGGGGCATTCATTTTCATCGAAATTGGCTAAAAATTTACATTTTCGTCCGCCATATTGGCGACGCCATTTTGAATTTTCCAATTTTGACTTCGAATTCGGATTCAGCATAACAAAAAACCCCCAAGTATTTCTCAGATTTGAATTCTGAACATGCAATGCGCGCCGCGCATAGTGCACGAATGCACTAACACTGCTTAAAAAAATACGATTTTTCAGCCAAAGGGGCAAAAAAGGGCAGGCAATGCCAGCGGTTTCAAATTTTACATACTTGTTTACACGTAAGACCGTTGCCACTTTTTTAGGATCAACTGGGATCACAACTAATTCTCTACAGATGTGAAAAAATTATGAAAAAAAAACAATTCGGATCGCTGACATTTCATTGTTAATAACATCATCAAAAATTCATGTAATTGAGCTCTGCAAAAAATAATAATATTTCACGTACCTTCAGGAATATCCTCAATTTTTTTGCGAACTTTTTCACTGAAAATTGCTTATTTTACGACAATTTTTGTCAAGGGCACGAAATAGGTTAAATGCCGCGATCTCTCGCGTGGCGCGATGACGAGAAACTTTGAGCGTGTGCCCACAGCTAGGTATTTCATATACCGACAAAAACTTTTCGGGTTATGAAACTTTAATGCCATCTGTTAAAGAAAAGATGAAGCTTTATCTCTTTCGGTAACTTTCGATTTTTGAGGTTTTGGCCAAGAAATTGGGATTCCGCACCACTGTGCGACGCCCCGCGCCGCATTTCTTATTACTATTATTACTGATTACTATTATACTATTAATCTATTATTATTATTAGTCGCTTATTATGAGTATTACATATTATTTACGGCCACCGTTATTATTATGAATTGTGATTATTATGAATTGTTATTATTAGTAGTAATAAATAAAACGGGCGCGAGTAAGCCATCTGGCAACACCCCACCGATAGGGGCACCAGCCCTGAACAGATGATGGATATCGGCCATGCTCAACGATATGGCAACCCTGGTGCCTATCGATAAGAATCGAATATCGAACGGGGAAACACAGCTGATCGCGGCCTATAAAAGGCGATACACAACTCAGGGCAAAGTCACTTCTTGCGAGCAGCCGAGCTGACAACACCTGGGTAAGTTAACAAGTAGATAATAGTAGTGGTAATGTCGTCATTACGACATAGCGTCACCCGGACTCGACCGTCGTAACCCTAACCGCGGCCAGCCCGCTTGGATTACGCGCCTCACCCCGAAGACAACTCATTACAGGTTGTCCACACGCCGATTACATCGCGCCAGCATCGCGAAGTCGCACGGCCCTACATTACAGGGTATTCACAAGCCAACTACATCGGGCCAGCATCGCGAAGTCGTACAGGGTGTCCACACGCTGACTACATCGCGCCAGCATCGCGAAGTCGCAACGACCCTACCGTACAGGGTGTCCACAAGCCGACCACACCGCGCCAGCATCGCGGAGTCGCAGCCTTTTTCCCAGGAAAATCACGACATCAATAAACAACCGAATTAAACCGAACTTCTAACTCTCTTTTTACTGGGTATTTGTGGGACTCAAGGCACGCACCAATTTTGTGTAATTCACGACCCCGGCGAGCTAAATCGTGCAGCCCGAAAGAGGGTCGTTACAACCTATTTACGACAATGACTTAAATAATTGAAAAAAGTTTTGCAATCTTATTGACATACTACTGTGGGCAAAAAGGTAAATTTTCATTTTAAACTTCGAGGGGTTTCGAGCTAGCTCTTATTTTCTTGAGCTGGCGGGACTTTTAATGGAATCTGGGCCAAATTTCATGTCAATGTCATCAGTAATATTATTATTATGTATTATTATTTTTATTGTAATAACAAAAACAATTTATTTATTACAATTTATTTTTTAAAGCCAGAGCAACTATGGCCTTTAGGCTATAATTTCTTAACTTAGGTTCAGTTTTGTTGGTAATTTATTAAATGTAATTATGTTGTTTGGTATTATTTCTGACAGGAGTTGGATTGGTGGTGCAAATTTGGTGTATGTGGTTGCAGTCGGTGGCGATGTGTTGTACTGTTAAAATGGCGTTGTTGCAGTAGGGAAACACAGGTGCAGGGGTCTTTTTTTTAGGTGTTCATGCGTAAGTTTTGTGTGCGTTAGTCTGAATCTTATATATAGAATTGCTTGGTTTCTGTTTATTGTTCCTGGGATGTAAGCTGTTTCTCTTTTTTGGTTAAATGATTAGTGGGTATAAATATATATAAATGATAGTGGGTATAATTGTCCCATATAGTGGTTAGAGCCTCGTTTGTATGTTTGTTAATTAGTTTGTTGATGTCGTTTTTGTTGTTTGTGTAGTGTACATGCAATGGGGATCGTTTGGCAGTTTTAGCTGCAGAAGTCCATTTCCCTTTATCCCGGTGTTCTGGAGTCCAGAGAAATTCTAATTTGTTTTCGTTTGATATAAATTTTTCTCTTATTCTCCGTACTGTGGTGTCGCTGTTGTTTACGTTTTTTATCGCCTGTAGAGTGGATAAAGAATCTGTGCATATCATGTGTTTTCTTTTTGTAGCACTTGCCAGTTCAACTGTCGTAAGGAACGCTGATAGGTTTCTTTAGATGTGGT
The DNA here is from genome assembly GCA_018151655.1 of Drosophila bocqueti. NCBI lineage: Eukaryota > Metazoa > Arthropoda > Insecta > Diptera > Drosophilidae > Drosophila > Drosophila bocqueti. The sequence goes on along the minus strand of JAECXF010000289.1, from coordinate 114,145 downwards.
TTCCTTTTTATGCGAAGTAATATCTAGTAATATACATAGATTTGTTTTGGAAGAACCATGGTGGCCTTTGATCTTTGTGTTTTCGCCTTTTCTGTATTATTATATTTCATGATGCGGCTTGGCTTTGTCAATGATAAGTTGTAGGCTTGATGTTTTCCGAGTTCTTCTTTTCTTTTAATTTGTCTTTCAAGCGTTTCTTGAAGGGTTGATCCAGATGCATAGGTGAGCCTGCTGATCTGTCTGCCGATGCTCCATTGGAATCTTGTTGTCAGATCCGGAAGCCCAGACTCTTCTAGCATATTATTTATCGGAGTGGTTCGACAAGTACCTAGGGAAAGTCGGATTGAGGAGTGTTATGGGGTGGGATAGCTTATTTATATTAGTTTTGCTTGTTTTTCCGTATATCAGTGTCTGTAATCGATTTTTGATAATACTACAGCTTGGTAATGTCTATTAAGGGGGAAAGTAGTGTTAGCTCTCGTACCTATCGTTTATATTTAGAGGCAAGTTTGAAAAAAAGAAAACATGTTTCATAATATGAAAAAAAAAATTGAATGAGGTATGGAGTTTTTTCAAAACCATGTTTTTCAACTGGCCGTACATGATTACAAAAAAAGTTGTCGACCGATTTTCTTCAACCAGCCCTTGTTTCAAAAAGCATAAAAAACTTTTGCAACGATTGTAGTCTATATTTTTATGCGTTTGTTACTTAGTGTGATAACTATATTTATAATTAACAATAATAATTCTATTTTTTATACCCTGGCAGGGTATTATAATTTTAGTCAGAAGTTTGCAACGCAGTGAAGAAGACATTTCCGACCCTATAAAGTATATATATTCTTGATCAGCATCAACAGCCGAGTCGATCTAGCCATGTCCGTCTGTCTGTCCGTCTGTCCGTCCGTTTCTACGCAAACTAGTCCCTCAGTTTTGAAGCTACCTGAATGAAACTTTGCACATATGCTTCTATATGCTCTCACTACTATATATGTCGGAATGGGCCGGATCGAATGACTATATCATATAGCTGCCATAAGAACGATCGGAAAATTTTTAGAAAAAAAATTTTAACTTAGTCAGTTTTCAACATATTTTCATGAAATTTTAGACATGGCCATAAATTTTAGACATGGCCATTTTGTAATATTTTAGAATTTCGGTTTTAATTTGATCAAAATCGGACCACTATATCATATATCTGCCATAGGAATATATATATATAAATTCATTTAGTTTGTTCTCAACATTTTCGTTCGCAACATTTGTGAGGACCCATAATGGGCCTTACAAACATGAAAACAGGCCAGGGAGGCCAAGAGTAAAAAGCAATGAAGTAAAGGAAATCCAGCCACGAAGGCGAGGAAAAGCCGGCCATGAAGGCCAGGAAAGCCAGCCATGAAGGCAAGGGAGGCGAAGGAGTAATGTAGACTTAGATGTAAATACAGATAAAGTAGAGTAAGTTAAACCGGGAGCCCACTGTCGCCGTCAGCTAAGACCCGTCGACGTGGGCATGTAAGAGAGCCGCTATAGCGGAGACCGAAGAGAGTCGGCTATTGCACCCAGAGAGCCAAGCCCAGCTGTTGCCGAGGTCGGGGGAAGCCGCTCCGAGCGTCGCTAAAGCGAAGCTTGGGGAAGCCACTCAAGCCGAGCACGGGAGAGCAGCGCTGAGTGCGAGCGAGTGAGTCACTGCAGCCGAGACCGTGAGAGCAGCGCTGAGCGCCAGCGAGTGCGTCATCACTGCAGCCGAGCCCCCGCCGCGATCTAGCAACTGCAAGCAGACGTCGGAACGAAACTCCCAAAGAGATGACGTAGGAGAAGGGGGAGCGGAAGCTCGGGCGCAACAGCGACGTCAGCGCTGGTGACGATGGGCAGATGTAGGTCAAGAAAGGAGCGACCTAAACCCGGCCAGTTGTGCGAAAACTCGAGTGTAAGTGCTTAAGGGAAGAACCATGGAACCGGAACTCTATGCGCCGACATCGCCTCGAGAGGATTTCACGTAAGCACGCTTGGGTTCCCTCCGTCTCTATCACCGGCGGGAACTACAGCCTAAAAGTAGGGAACAAATAGAGCTACGTAGGCAATAAATAAATACACATGAATTTAAACGAAATATAATTTTTATTGGTTCCCACGGTCCTAGCACCTCTCCTGCCTGTGTTTTCGGGTCCACCTCTCCCCAACCAGGGCACTCAGCCGGTTCAGGTTCTCATCCACGGGTTTCCGAGAAGCTTCCTCTGCTCGTGGAAGAGATTCACAAACCGGCGGAGCGAGCCTCCACTTTGCAACCAACCCCCTGGTGGGGATTCCGCAACGGTTCGTGGCAAAGGGGGAGGCGGGCCTCTGGAGGGCAAAGGGCACCGGCGTTTCTTCCCCGTTCCCCCTCTTTCCTCCACCACCCTTTCTCACTTACCCTGGCCGTAGGGCGGGTTTGGTTCTGGCCGCTTTCTGGGAAATCAGGAGTTCCGCTATCGACGGCGGCAACGGTTTCCTTGTCTTGTTCTCTGCCCTCTCCCTCCCCTTGCCCTTGGCTGCTGGGCTAGCCTACTTTTGGGCTGGTTGTTTGGGGAGATTTTCCGCAACCGGCGGCGACAAGTGAAGGAAACGCTCGCGCCGCACCGCAGGTCCGTTTCCCCCACCCCCTTCTCGGTTTTCCCCCCTCTCCCTCCTCTTGCCCTGGCCGCTGGTCTAGCCTACTTTCGGGCTGGTTGTTTGGGATATTTCTGCAACCGGCGGCGACAAGTGCAGGGATCGCGCCAACGCCGCGCTGCAGGTCTGGTTTACCCCAAGCTTTTCCCCGGTCTCGCCCTCGTTCCTCTGGACAGTGGGTCCTTGCTCCTGGCCAACGGCGGCAAGCGGATCGACCCCAGGGAGACAGGTCAAATTCACCTGTTTCGGCACTTCGCTAACCCACTTGTATTCCTTGAAAACTTACTAAATTTTCTGTGAGTGACCCTGGCAGGACTGAGACACATCCTGGGCCAGGACTTCCTTACACATTTTTGTTCGCAACATTTTCGTTCGCAACATTTTTCGCTCGCAACATTTATGTCAGTACCCGAGAAAACGAAAAAGTCTTACTTACTTACTGCAAGGGTATTTATACTTCGGCATGCCGAAGTTAGCTTTCTTTCTTGGCAGCATGGTTTTCTTTGAAGTTAACGCAGAATGTGCGTGTGCATGCGGTTGGTTGGTGTATTGGGAGTCCGCATGGGTGTTCCCTTTGCAGTGTTTGGCAGTGTGTCCAATAAGGTGACAATTCTTGAATTTCATTAGATTTGGGACGTATTCCCTAACCCGAGCTAGATACCAGGATATATTAATATTGGTAGGGAGGTTGTATCGGTCAAAAGTGAGCTGGACTACACCGTTGGAGAGACCTTGCCATCTGTTTTGCGTGTATATTTGTATACTTCTTCGACTCCTTGTTAGTTAAGCTCGCGCACAATCTCCTCATCGGAAACATTATTCAGATAAGGTGCATAGACCGTACCCTTGCAGTGATTCAAATTTTTGTGGTATTGGGTTTTGACCTTGCAGATGCCGTGGAGCTTATTGATGAGTTTTAATGCTCGATCTACAGCAAATCATGAGTATGAGAGAGGCTTGTCTTTGTCTAAACTTGACATAACGAAGTATTTGGGGTTGGGAAGTTTTACTGTCAGTAGGTCTGGAAAAGCCTCCGAGAGTGGAGTAGGTTTTTTTCTTTTGGTTTTGGGACTAAGCTAAGCAAAGCAAAGCAATTTGCCCCTTGGCTATTGTGGCCTGAGAGGGCATGTTTGGAATAAATGACTCACTTGTTTTTTTTTTTTTTGGCTGGTGATCGTTGATGAAAGGAGTGAAGAGATGAAAGTTGATAGGCGCTTAGAAGATGGGTTGGCTGAGCGCTAAGCTGCGATTAACTACGATAAGACACAACCGATCGATTTGAGGTTAGTCAACGACTGTCATCTATTACTGATAACTTTAGGCTTGAAGTGCAATCAAATTGTTTTTTTACGGAATAAAATTTTGGTTGCGGAAACGTTGACGATGTTGCTGAGGGCCTTTGGTGAAATTTCGCAGAAATTTGTATAAGTGGTACAAAGACTTCAAAGAGGGTCGAGAACGTGTTGATGACTTGGGGCGCTTCGGACGACCATCGACGTAAACAGATGACCAAAACGTCAATGTAGTTAAGGAATTAGTGCTCGGTTGACTGTTAAAGACCTTAGTGATATGATCGGAATATCAGAAGGATCTGCGAAAATCATTTTGAAGGACCATTTGGGCCAACGAAAAGTCAAATCTCCTTTGGTACCGAAAACGCTAAATTTCTTGCACAAAAGTAGTGACCATTTCGCCAAAAAATTTAACGCATATTGTTCCGCATCAACCGTATGCGCCGGATTTTGGCTTAGTGTGATTTATGGCTATTCCTATTCCAATTTGAGTCGATTGAGGAAATAAAATAAAAATGGAAGAAGGCGCTGATGGGTATACCGGAGAAGGACTTTTTGGCATGTTTCAAGGATTGGAAAAAAACGTTTGCAGAAGTGTATTTTATCGGGAGGGTATTACTTTGAAGGGGATGAAATTAATTTTCAAGAAATATTAAAGATTTTTCATAACTGTGACCCATTTTATCACTTACATCGCTGGATGTTCCTCCAACGTCGAAAGATTTTATTTTCCGCCGATTTCAATACCATACATTTTAGTTAATTATTTTAATTTAAATACGTTTAAGTATGGTGGGAGAACTCTCTCCGTTATTATCTAATTACAAGTGTATAACGGTTGTCTATTTTATGCAATGAGTAATTTGTTTTGGTTTATGTCAAATTTTTTATATTTTTGTTTCACTTTACCTGTTTTTTTAACAACAACAACAACAATTATAAATATGTTTGCACGTTACGTTAGGCTTCTTTGGTTACGTTTTGAACAAGCTAATGTGCAATAAGTACAAAAACGATTGATAAGTCGAAAAAAAAGCAAAACAAGAAAGGAAGCTAACTTCGGCATACCGAAGTTTAAATACCCTTGCAGTAAAAAGAAGAAGAAAAATGTTCTGACTTTCCGCTTTCTCGGGTACTGACATAAGGTAAATGTTGCGAGCAAAAAATGTTGCGAGCGAAAAATGTTGCAAACAAACAAAATAAATTGATATATATATTCCTCCTCAGTCACCGACGAGCTCTCAAGTATATAAGCAAAGACATCATATTCATCTCTAATCTTCGCGATAGTAACATTCTCCTGCTGGTCAACTCCAGGGAAATTAGTGACAAATTCACCAAGGTGACCTCTTTACCCGGCTTATGCGAAATCGAACGCAAGCTCCACAACACTCTCAACTTTGTCAAAGGCACCATCTACGCACCCTGAATTATAAACATTCCAGAAAATGAAATAGTTGAAGAACTTATATCCCAAAATGTACACAGCGTCTTTAAGTTCACCAAAATGATCGACGGCACTCCCAAACCATTTGGAAAAATTCTTGTCACGTTTAACCGTTTTACTCTTCCCAGTAAACTAATCGTTTCCTGGCACACAGTTAAGGTTACAGATTATATACCCAACCCGATGGGATGTAAGTCTTGTCAATTATTGGGACACACATCAAAGCAGTGCAAGAACTCAGCCGCCTGTGTATCGTGAAATCTCACTCCCCATCTCCCCGTGCCCTGCACTCGCATTTTCTGTGCAAACTACAACGGCGAGCACCCAGCTTCCTTACCCGAATGCCCACAATATCAAACACAAAAACAACTTCTTCGCATCAAAACAAGCTGAAAATGCAGCTTCCGTGAAGATCGCATGATCCTAAAACCACAACAAAACCCAACAACTAACTCAACGCTTACCTACTCGACAGTCGCCAATCAAAACCCAGCACCCGCTGTACTTATAGCAAAAACCCGAAAACCAGACACTCCGACATGCCCACCAGCCCGACAAAAGTTCCAACTTCTCTTTCACTAACATATAACTCTTCTCGTACCAACTCTTTGAATCCCGAAGAGAAGTCAACTACCTCTCCAAGCACCTCTGCCAAAACTGATTTCTCTTATCAAGCCAAACAAGTAAACTGAAAATATGTATGAACCAAACTCGCACCCTTAGATCGGAAGCAAATGCTCTGAGCGGACTAACCAACAACAACAAAAATGATCAAGATCCAACTCAAACGATTCTATCACTTCACAAGCCTCAAACCTACAAACACAACAATCAACACAATAGACGCAGACGCCTCTATGGATGATCCCGACTCTTAGTCCCGTTCCTCTTCACCCTCACTTTCATATACGCAAACTCTTACACACCACAAATATTCATATATTATCCAATAAAATTTAATCATGACAATTACTACACTGCTGGTCTTAGGTTAGACGCACGTTTAGTTGTATACAACTTTGCTTCATATTTATTTATTAAATGATGATAGAAAAAAAGTTGATATGCAGAAACATTACTTCTTTAATGATACTTTAAATATAATATTCAAATGATAATTATTTAACAAAATTGTGTTTTTTAAACACTTTCTTAAAGCATCTTAAAATAAGGCTAATTTTGCTTGGTCTAAAGAATAGACGCACTTTGGCTTTTGAATTTTTATAAAAAAAGTATTTGGATTTTAACTTTTATTATTAGTTAGAGTTACTATTTGATTTATTTGAAATAAAAAAAAATAATTTCAGTAATGAGTACTGCCTCCTTTGTTGGTGAAAACTTCATAAATGCGGTCCTTCATAGAATAATACAAGGATCTATGTAATTCAAGGAAATCTCGCTCCAAGCACGTGTAATAGCTGCAGTTAATGTTTCCTTATCTTCGTACTGCTCTTCTCCTTCGTATACCTTCCGTGTTAGCCAGCCCCAAACATTTTCAATTACTTTAAGATCTGGAGAATATGGAGGCCAGGTCATGATATTAACGTTTTGACTCGAAATAAAAGACTTTACTACTCGATAGTTATGAATAGGAGCATTGTCTTCATGAAAAATCCATGGAATTGGTCCAAAGAGATCTGTTAGTTTTGGAAACACGGACTATAACAATGTTTTGAAGCGATCGCCGTTCATCTTTTGATCGATAAAAATGAGGTCAATTGTTCCATAAATTGTTCCCCCTTCTCGGATATGGTGGAGACTTAAATATAGCTCATCTTTACGCAAATCGTGATAATAATATTTAAATCCATCAGTGCCATCTAAATTAAATCGTTTTTTAACAGTAAAGGCAACTGAACGCCAATCATTTAGTCGAGTGTCAGATTGGACAGTCCACGTCATCTATTCTTTCGCAAATTGAAGCCGCTTATCCTTGCGTATTGCATTCAAAGAGGCCTTTTTCTTGATTTTTAGACGCTTTAGGTGTTCTGAATTTCTGATAGTATGCTGAATAGTAGAAAGGCTTGCTTTTACTGCGGTCAATTCCTTGATCTTAACAGCAGATTTAGTCGAATTCGAAGCAATTCTAACAATTTTGCGTTCTGCTTGTTTTGATAGTGCCTTTTTTTTCCCCTTTGAAGTTATTTCCATATGTCTCTGGATCCTTTAAATATCTGTCAACAGTTCTGGAGCTTCGATTTAATTGTTTGACAATGTTTTGATTGGATATTTCTTTCAAGTGAATAAAGTCGACTTTTTGATGTTCCAATAAGCTCATAACAGCAGCTTTTCCAAATTTTTCTTCAAAAGTAGCTAAAAAACACTTTAATTGTTTATATTTCATATATTTTTAATATAAAAGATTACCCTTGTCCACGCAATATGAAGAAATTTAAGCTGCGTCTAATTCAATGACCAAGAAAAATTAGCCTTATTTTAAGATGATTTAAGAAAATGTTAAAAAACACGATTTTGTTAAATAATTATAAACATTTGAATATTATATTTAAAGTATCATTAAAGAAGTAATGTTTCTGCATATCAACTTTTTTTCTATCATCATTTAATAAATAAATATGAAGCAAAGTTGTATACAACTAAACGTGCGTCTAACCTAAGACCAGCAGTGTATTATACAATGGAACATCCACGGTATTTTTAGTAATTATAATGAACTAACACTGCTTATAAAAGTCCACGCACCCGACATTGTATTCTTGCAGGAAACCCATCTTCCATGCAATTTCAAAAATTGTATCTGCCCCAAAGAATATACAGCTTATTTTCATAATTTTTCGCAAAACACCACAGCCAAACAAGGCATTGGTGTTCTTATTAAAAGGAACGTCCCACATACATACCATGACATAAACTCCAGCATACTGTGTTCCACATTGCAGCTTAATTTGGAACAGGGTATTAATATTATTAATATGTACATCCCACCTAACCAAACCTTTTCATCCGCTGACATATCAGAAATACTTCAAAATCTTAACGTACTTACATTCTCCTCGGCGACCTAAACTCTTGGAGTCCTCCATGGGGCTCGCCGCGTACAAATACAAGGGCTAAAGAAATCGAAAGAGTAATTCTTGAAAATAGCCTTATTGTCCTTAACGACGCACAATGGACGGAAAGATACAGATACGTTGCAAAAATAAACTTTTTGATGACAACGGATCGTAAAATTTGTTATTGCATTCGACAGGTAATAGTTCAAAAGGGTTGAATCCAAAAAAATATTCAAATCGGTTCAGTATTTTAAAAGTTACACGTGTTCAAAGTTGAACCTCTTTTGGGATGCAAAAAAAGCTTGTTGTTTTTTAGAAAAATTCGGACTTTGAGGTAGATTTTTAACTAAAATATGTAACCGACCGGCATGGTTATAGTCTCTATCGAAAGGGTCATCAAATCTCGGTAAAACCAAGGTAGAATAAAATTCTAATATGTTTTGCACGTGCAGGCATACCTGTTTTACCGAAGTATTAATTTTTCACCTATTTTTCAACTGTGATGGAATGTCAAAAATGAGACTACACGAGATGATGGGTTTGGCGTATGAGGTGTTGTTCTTGAATATGTTCTTTATCATATTCAAAAAAGATCGGGTCCCCCGATGTCCCACCCCGAATTTCCCAAGCAAAAGATACTTTCAACTCGGCGTAAAAAACGGGCGGTTTCGTGCAAATTCTGCTACAAGCACAGTCGATGCGCAGGACGAAATTGTATGGCGGGCATACATTTTTTCCTGTATTGGCGGCTTGTTTTTCAATTCCCGACTTTGTAAGGACACTTAATGAATTGAAATGAATGTATAATGATTAATTATTCTTCAAAAATATTAAATAATGTAAAATTGAAGGTTTATTTTGAACAAAAAATGCATAAATGATTGAAAATTGGTCAAAAATATGAACAAAAAAAAATTTTTTTGTTCTTTAAAATTTATTCTTTTTTTTTTTGTTTTTAAAATATTAAATATGCACCATATTAGCATTTTCAGAGAAAACCAATGAAAAGTCGAAATTGGATAAAAATGAAGAAAACTGCCTCAAAAAACATTAATTTTCGAGTATAAAATCTACTATTAATCACACCATATAAGTAGTATGACCACTCAATCGAAAGGTACTAAAACAGCCTTACATTAAAAAAAAAAAATTATGAAAATATCTCAACTGGTTCAAGAGTTATGATTTTTGCAACCCAAAAATATCTTTCCGTCCATTGTGCGACGGTTCCCCGACTCACCTCTCAACTCACAACACCTTCACTCACATCGATATCTCTCTGATAGCTCCACAGATAGCCCATAGGTGTAGCTGGTCTACATCAGATAACCTCCATGGATGTGACCACTTCCCCATAATCATCCACATCAATACGCCCACCCAACATGATAACACTTTACCTCTCCCTAAGTACAAGACTGACCACCTAGCAAACTGGAAACGCTTTAAGGAAAATTGCGAAAAATCAGCTGTAAATTGGACTGACGGTTGCCTAAATCAGCAAGTCGCACAAATGACGAAAGCCATACGAGCAGCTGCAAACTGCAGCATTCCCCAAACGAAACGAGTGATCCACAAAGCCAAAGTGCCATGGTGCAACTCTGAGCTTCATCAGCTTAGGGACCAAAAGCAGCGTTTGTTCGCTTCCTACAAAGCCAACATGAGTGATTCAAGCCTCATCAGATACAAAAAGGCAAACGCCCTTTTTAAAAAAGCCGTAATTTCGGCCAAACGCAAGTCTCTTGAACAATTTACTTCCAGAATCTCCCCATTATCCTCCACAAAAAAAGTATGGTCCGATATAAAAAGCCTAGCCGACATCCCTGCCACACCATTCAAATACATCAAATCCAGCTCAGGGACTTTAACTGGGTCCTTTAATATCGCCGAAGAGTTTGCCTTCTCTTGGTCTGAATACGCTTTCGACCAAAATTTCTCTGCAGAGTATATACAAAAAAAAAAATCGGTATCTCGCAGATACCTATCTCATTGATTCTCCTTCCCCATCCGCTACATGCTTAGATTTCAAATTCACTATGCTCGAAATAGAAAACTCAGTAGCTAATGCTAAAGGTAAAAGCCGTGGTGCCGACAGAGTATCATACCCTATGCTCAAAAACCTATCTCCTCTTCTAAAAACAAAACTTTTGGATATCTTTAATCAAATGTTAAATTCTGGAAAATACCCACATACATGGAGATCGGCTACAATTATCCCTATCTCAAAACCAAACAAACCTCCTTCCGATATTAACAGCTACCGCCCTATTTCCCTGTTATCCTGTATAGGAAAAACCCTAGAAAAAGTAATAGCACAACGACTCCTCTGGTTCATTAAACGCCACAATCTAATTTCCCAAAATCAAGTTGCATTCAAAAGAAATCACAGCACAATGGACGCGATAATGCGTATCCAACACTTCGCGTCGAACGCTCTTTCGACCAAAAATCACGTCTCTATCTTGGCGACGGATTTTGAAAGAGCCTTCGATCGCGTGGGGATTCATGCCGTACTTTGCAGACTCGAGCGCTGGGGCATTGGTCCAAGGCTTTTTAACCTAATTAAAGCCTTCATGACCAATCGGTCCTTCAGGGTTCGAATAAACAATGTCACATCGAACTCCCACATCTTACACAATGGAATTCCGCAAGGTTCGCCACTTTCTCTAGTTTTATTTATGATTGCAATTGAAGAAATAAATAGCATTGTAACTCGGCATAAAGAAATTTATCTCTCACTATACGCAGACGACGCCAGCATCTTCACAAAAATAAAAAATATTAATACAGTCAGAACCAAATTTTTAGAAATTCTGAAAGAAATTAACTTGTGGCGAGCAACCTCTGGGGCTTCTCTTGCAATTGAAAAATGCCAACTACTACAAATTTGTCGCAAACAATTATGTAACCTTTCAGACATACACTTTAACATCCGCAAAAAAAAAAATGTAAACTTTCTGAAAATCTTGGGGATAACCTTCGACTCCAAACTACTTTTCCAACAACACTGTCAGATTCTCAGGAAACAACTCGAAACTAGATTTAACATTATTAAATTTCTATCATCTAAATATTCTTGCATACACATTAAGACTCTCATAGACATTACGCGCGCTTTAATGCTCTCCAAAATCGACTGTGGTCTGCCAATATTCGGCTGGTGTGCTAAATCGCTCTTAAAAAAGCTACAAGCCCCACATCACGGAGCGGTTCGTCGCGCCATTTACGCATTTCCCACCTCTCCAGTAGCGTGCACATTGGCAAAATCCGGTCTAACGAGTATCCAATCACACGTGGAAGAAACTACAATGATGCTTATCCCGAACCAAAGGGACTTCGGAGCCATTTTTAAGCAAAAGCGGAACTTCAAGTGCACATCCACCTTAAGACGATGCGCCAACTACATAAAGCAACTTGACCTCCCCCTGCCTAAGCCCAGGAGGTCCTTCAAATCGCCAGCACACTGGAGTCCCAAGAAGCCAAACATAAACCTTCAGCTGTACAATGCTGCAAATAAGAATACATGCCGATTAGAATTCCAAAAAACGTTTTCTGAGCGCACAAGAGGATCTTGGTGAGAAAACCTGGATCTACACCGATAGTTCTAAAGTCACCGACTCAACCACGTTTGCGGTCGTTGACTGCAACCGAAAAATAATTGCAGGAGGCAGACTCCCGCCGTACAACTCCATCTTCACAGATGAAGCTTTCGCCATTCTTAAAGCATGCCAATTCGCCTCCAAAAACGCCGCACAATGGCGCAAAAGATACAGATACTATACAATAATCAACTTTTTGATGACAACGGATCGTAAAATTTGTTATTGTATTCGACGGGTTATAGTTCAAAAGAATCCAAAAAATCCAATTCATTACGAACAATTTAAATAAAAAATAAAGCAAATCGATCAAATGGTTCTTGCGGAATCGTAGTCACGGCAAAGGCACTTTTGTAAATAAACGATTTCGAGATAATCGCATTAAAAGTTCGAGGTTGAGTGTGTTGAGTGTGACAAATCGCGACACAAAAAGCTGTTTTCCTATGGAACTATTGTTCGGATCTCTATGAAAATTTGGGAAAATGTTCTCTTAATGAATTGTACTTTAGGATTCGGCAAAAAAAAATTTTTAGATTTTTTGAAAAAAAAGGTATATAACCCCTTAATTTTTATATTTTGTAAAAATTACATAAAATCTTGGTACATGTTTTTTTTTGCAAGTTCGAATGTGTACGAATGTCGCGTTCGACATCAGAGAGTTACCCATATCATATAGTTGCCTTAGGAATTATCAATTAATTTATTTTGAAAGATTTGCAAATTCGGCCAAAAAATTGCCTTTCCCTGGCGGCGGCCGCAGGAGGAGAAAGGCACAAAGCGAACGAACTCCAAGCAGATCATCCGAAGCGCAGCGTCTCAGCAGCCTGTAAATCTGGAAGTTTCCGCTTGTCCCTTTACGGATATATAGTTCCCGCTACCTCTCACGCCTCCGTCTTCAGCCAAACAATTCTTGTTGCTACAATGCCTTTTTGGCGGTTCGAAATAATGCCGCAAGCGAACGGCTAAGTCCGGAAAATCCATTTTTTTGTCGCGAAAATTTCCTCCACTCTCAAGAGAAAGAATTGCGTTTACGATAGAGGACAAGGCCAGGAGTTATGAAAAATACCTTGTCGGTTATCTTATACATTTTAATTTAATTTAATTTTTGTTTAGTGTTAAGTTTCGTACGGAGTCGAGCGAAAAATGTTATTGAAGAAAAAAATATTTAAGTGCAGATAGACGGAAGACTTTCGGGTAATAAATTCAAATAAACATATTTCCCACCACCAACAACATCTACGCAGGAAAGCGCTTTGTTCGCGGAAAAATTGTCATGAGTGAGTATAACGAGTTCTGGTTAAATAAATAAAAAGAAAGCCTGTCGATAATTGCGGCCTACCTTTTGAAAGAATTTGTCGACCGCGAGTCTCGTTTTTCCCCAAATAAATTAAATGAATTTAATCTGATCTTAAAACCCAATCAGCATGCTTCGCTTTTCATATGTATATTTTGCTTTATTTCACTTTAATTAATCTATTTTCACGCTCGCCGAAAATATTAGCCATTTAATATTTTGTATGCAATTTGGATAATAATTTTTAACAATTTTAACTTGTATTTTCCTTTTAATTTAAATAATAACCAATTTACTTGTTAACGAATTTGCAATTAACGCGAATTTTGCATCCAGATTTACCAATTAAATATAGGGCGTATAGGGCCTTCCTGGATGAATATTTTTTAGTTGTTAAGATAATAAATGTATCATGTTTTAATTCGTGTTTCTCATTGCCTTCAGCTAGCAGTATTTCCCTAGGGAGTCGAAAAAGGGGTCATCAGGCGAGCCGTAGACATTATTATGATGACCAATGGAAGGGAGGGTAGAGCCGCTTCACTAACAGTAGAAGTGAGCCGAATATTCGACCGTCATATTCAGCTAGCAGTATTTCCCTAGGGAGTCGAAAAAGGGGTCATCAGGCGAACCGTAGACAATATTATGATGACCAAAGGAAGGGAGGGTAGAGGCGCTTCACTAACAGTAGAAGTGAGCCGAATATTCGACCGTCATATTCAGTTAGCAGTATTTCCCTAGGTAGTCGAAAAAGGGGTCGTCAGGCGAACCGTAGACAATATTATGATGACCAAAGGAAGGGAGGGTAGAGCCGCTTCACTAACAGTAGAAGTGAGCCGAATATTCGACCGTCATATTTACTAGTTTTTTGTCTCGGTGTTTGTGTTTCTTTGGTCCTCAATTTTATTCGTCGTAGCACGCATTTTTTTGTTTAACTTTATGATGTTAGGGGTAGAGCTCTGGAGGGTAAAAGATCCACCTATTAGCCGACGAACCCCAGCCGGTTCAAGAAGCGTGCGCCCAACAGACTCGTGCAACAACAGTCACCGAATCGTTACAATTTCATAAAAAGTTTTTATAGGTTTTTTTAATTTAAAACATTATCTAAAAAACAAAAAAAAAAAAAAAAAAAAAAAAAAAAAAACACAAAAACAACTTTGAAGAAAAATGAAAAATAAAAAAAGAAGCTAAAATGTTGCGAGGGAAAATGTTGCGAACGAACTAAATGATTTAATTCTAGTTTCAATATTAGGCAGTTGCACCTTCCCAGACGCGCAACACATCCCGGCTGGTTCATTTGTGAATTTGAGAGCATGACAATGCGGGCATTCCTTGTCCATAGCACCAATTATATCATTTGAATGAAAATAATATTCAATATCGGGCTCATACTGGAATGCAAGACGCACGAATGAATCCAATGTAATTGCTAGATGTACCTGTAGGCGGTGCTGGTCGTTTTTTCTGTGTCTATCAACTGTAAACCTGCGTTAATTGTCGATGTTCTAGTCTTCTTGCTTCATTGCGGGTATTTAAAAACACAAAACTTGACGTAAATTTCGTGGCTACCACATCCATAGATTCCAAATTTCTAATCTGACAGTCGGCAGGTCCTTATCACTTAGCGGTGCTAAAAATAGATGTTAGCCTATCCTCAGACCTACTGCATCTGCTGCATATAAAATATCATGAGAATCGGTCGTGCCGTTTCGGAGTTTTCTGTCCAACACGACGATACAGAATTTTATAAATATAGATATATCTACTAGCTGACCCGGTGAACTTCGTCCCATCCATGATTGTATCATGGTCCCACCTATCCGAATTGCCACAGCACTGCCACATAAATATTATTTGGGTTTTTCAAAATACAAAACTTGACGTAAATTTCATGGCTACCACATCCATAGATTCAAAATTTCTAATCTTACAGTCAGCAGGCAGCGACTAAAGCTGTATTGCGGACTACCCTTATCGGTTAGGGGTACGAAAAATAGATGTTAGCCGATTCTCAGGCCTACAGAATATCCCCTCAAAATTTCATCCAAGTCGGTCAAGTAGTTTCGGAGGAGTTTTCTTACAAAAAGTGTGACAGCAGAATTTTATATATAAGATATATATAAAATGCTTTGTCCTCACTGACTCACTGACTGACTGACTGACTGATATATCACAGCCATGGCCAAACCACATGTCTTAGAGACTTGAAGTTTTTTTTTAAAAATCAGAAAAAAATTTCCAGATTCGTATGGGTATTTTAATTTTCTAATTCCACCTGCAACCTATTTAAAAAAATAAAAAACATAAATTTAAATTGCATTAAATGCAAGCTCGCTAAGCAAGCATTGAAAACGTTCTCAAAATTTTCCAATATTTACTGCTTAAATAATTACGATATTGTTAATTTAATACGAAATTTTAAGTGTGGATCTGCATCCGATCAAAGCGAAGATGCAATAGCGGGCCCTCTAGTATATTTATAATTTTTTAAATGTTAATGATTATATAATTTTACCTGGTAAAATCTGTCATCTCCATCATAATCATACACATATGTTTGGCTAGAAAAATAATGTCATTTCCTGTATCATCCCATTTAGCTACTTCAGAATCAAATGTTAGTTTCTCTCTGCGGAACAATTCAACCTGTTGAGCAATTTTCTGCTTGTCTTCTTCCGTCATTTTTCGCATAGCTTCCTGAAATACAATTTTGTAAGTCCGGATATGGATTTGGTTTTATATTGTCACTCACTCTAGCTGTACATATCCCGCTAATATCCGGATATTCATCAACTGTTTGTTCACCAGTATGGGCACTTGCTGAAATAAATCGAATATGAAATTTAATTAAATAAACGGTTGTAATCCATTGAGCCCGCGTCCATCCCTGCGAGTTTAAAGAATTGAAATTGGACTGCTGCGTTTCAAGATTTTTTTCACATTTGTCATATTTTTAGAACTCTGTCCCATTTTTTATACCCTTGCAGGGTATTATAATTTTAGTCAGAAGTTTGCAACTCAGTGAAGGAGACATTTCCGACCCTTTAAAGTATATATATATATTCTTGATCCGCATCAACAGCCGAGTCGATCTAGCCATGTCCGTCTGTCCGTCCGTCCGTTTCTACGCAAACTAGTCCCTCAGTGTTGAAGCTATCTGAATGAAACTTTGCAGATAGTCTTCTATATGCTCTCACTACTATATAAGTCGAAATAATTTGACATCAGACTCTTGATAAGTGTGATATTAATTTTATATTATTAAAAGAAACAGCTGCAATTTAATAATACTAATAATAATAAATAAACAAAGAGTTGTGAAAATTCAACCACAAAAATAGCTTAGCATAGTACACAAATATAAAGATGTAGTCGCAGAACGCATAAACGGCTGCGGAGAAGGTAAAAAAGAGATAGAGTAAATGTAAAAGCCCTTGCAGTAAGTATTTAAAATTTTGTTAATTTAAGGATTGCGGTTTTATTCGCTTTCGCGTGTTCTTAGATTCTATAAATGTTGAGAGAAACATGTTGACAGTGAAAAATGTTGTGCAACAACTAAATATTGCTAGCAAAAAAGCTTTCAAAATAAATAAATTGAAATACATATTCCTAGGGCAGCTATATGATATACATAGTAGCCTGGTCTTGATAAAATTAAAACTGAAATTCTAAAATATTACAAAAAGGCCATATCTCAAAATTTTATGAAAATATGTTAAAAATTGGCTAAGTAAGATTCCTTTTTCTAAATATTTATCGATCGTTCCTATGGCAGCTATATGATATAGTCGTCCGATCCGGCTCGTTCCAAAATATATAGTAGTGAGAGCATATAGAAGACTGTAGAAGATCTGCAAAGTTTCATTCATTCAAAACTGAGGGACTAGTTTGCGTAGAAACGGACGGACAAGCGGACAGAAAGACAGACGGACATGGATAGATCGACTCGGTTGTTGATGCTGATCAAGAATATATATATATATATATATAGGGTCGGAAATGTTTCCTTCACTGCGTTGTAAACTTCTGACTAAAATTATAATACCCTGCAAGGGTATAATTATGAAATATCCGATAATACATATGTATATATTCAAATATATTTTGAACTCTCTTTAGATAATATAAACATTTAAAATTTTGTTGCCATTGATTTCGACGGCCGCACTTAGCTAGCCTTCAACTGGTCAAATAAAAACATCTTAAAGACGTTTAATTAAATTTGGCATCGCATCTAATTCCGAGGCCCGCTCCTATCTGGCCTGCAGCTGTCAAATAAACAAATCTCGCAGTGCCTTTAATCTAGTAATGCAAGTTCGACCGAAAACATCGATGTCGATGGTTGTCGATGTTTTCAAAATATAACTTCGATGCATCGCTTAACATCCGCTTCAAAAAAATACATCGGAAAACATCACATAAACAAATCGGTGAATCGTTTAATTTCGTAATAAATTTAAAAAAACCTTAATCCTATGACTTTATTTATGTGTAACAAATGATTTTTTTATTATTATTATTTATTTTTTTAAGTATTATAAAACTAGTAATTACAATAATAAAGCTTTCATTGTAGTTATTTTTATTTTGTTTAAGATTAATAATAACCACAAAAACTTGAAAAAATTGAACAATAATGCTTTCATAACATTCTTTTTCTTTTCATTGTATGCTTATTATTTAATTTTTGTCATTTTCTTATGTAAATCCAACACCGACTCAATAAGGAACCGATGTTTCGTCAAACACCGATGCATCTCTTAACCTCGATTCCAACAAAAATATAGAAAACAACAATGAAAGCCAACTTCGGTATGCCGAAGTTTAAATACCCTTGCAGTAAGTAACTTGGACTTTTTCGTTTTCTCGGGTACTGACATAAATGCGAGCGAAAATGTTGGGAACAAAAATGTTGCGAAGAAAAATGTTGCGAACGAAAATGTTGAGAACAAACTAAATGAATTTATATATATATATTCCTATGGCAGATATATGATATAGTGGTCCGATTTTGATCAAATTAAAACCGAAATTCTAAAATATTACAAAATGGCCATGTCTAAAATTTATGGCCATGTCTAAAATTTTATGAAAATATGTTGAAAATTGACTAAGTTATACTTTTTTTTCTAAAAATTTTCCGATCGTTCCTATGCACTATGGGGCCAACGACCAGTTTTTGTGGCATTAATTAATAACTTGCGAACGAAGCAACATATTTAAGTTCTGTTTTTTGATTTATGTTCATAATGAAAATAGTAATATATTTTAAGAAAAATGGGAGTGGTCCCGCCTTCAAACAAAAAAAAAAAAACACAAATTTTTTTCAGTGTACAAAAAAAAATTATTTGACCTAAAAATTTTAAAATATAATCCTAAAATAAAACAGAAAAGTAAAATTGGTGGTGGTCTTAACGTGTTTAAAAAAATAATCGAGGTTTTACTACTTGCCTCACAGTTTTTTTTTTAACAAATAGCATAATATGTTTGTACAACTAATGTTTCCCAAAAAACCAACAGCTCTTGACCGCTTCGTGACAACAACGGTAGTATCAGAATTTAGCCAGGCATCATGTTTTCGTTCGAATTGTTTAAAATTCCATTTGCATTTTTGCCAATACTTCGAAATCCTTTAACATAGGCCTTTGCTTGTTTCTTTTAGTACTTCTTCGACGTGTTCAGAACAATTTCCGTGAATTAA
This sequence comes from Drosophila bocqueti, assembly GCA_018151655.1. Taxonomy (NCBI): domain Eukaryota; kingdom Metazoa; phylum Arthropoda; class Insecta; order Diptera; family Drosophilidae; genus Drosophila; species Drosophila bocqueti. The sequence goes on along the minus strand of JAECXF010000289.1, from coordinate 95,152 downwards.
AGCTTTAAAACAATTAATAATAGCATTCTCCTTTGTACTACTCGTCGTCTCTTTGTTCCATTGCACAAACAACTCGATGTTTTTCACTTTCAGGATAGAACCTTAAAAGTTGAATTTTTAGGTTAGAACCTTAAAAGTTAAATTTTAGAGAAAGTGCGCAAAAGTGCACTTTTATACTAATAGCATATACAAAGAATTGATAACTCTACAACATATAACAAGTTTTAGAAGTGCAGAGAGCTGCACTCACTTTGTTGGTCTCTTTAAAGATTAGAATACACAACAAATTTTGTGTTTTATTAGGGTTCGAGCTTACAGAAGATTATTGGAACACCACAGCTAATTTCAACAATCGATGATCACAAACACATAATATAAACCACAAGGATTGGACTGCATGTTAAAAAAGCCACTCTTATTAATTGTTTGTACACTTTTTTTCACTTTAAACTTTCAAGATTTTTCAGCAATTAACAAAAAATCGGTTATCGTTGTGCTAGTGCAAACGAAACAGCTGACTTAACAGTGGATAACTTAAAAATGGCGCCCCCTGTTAAAATTTCAAGTACGTAACAGGATAGATGGATGTTTTTCGAATACAATCCACTGAAAAAAAAATTATTTAACGAATTTTAAAAAATGGGTTTTGGCCAGGGACAGTAATCATTATAAGTTTTATTATAAAAATCAAATGATAATGATTATATTTTGATTTTTTCGTTATTTATCAAACATAATCATTACATTTGAGTAAAAAAAAATAAAAATCATGAATAATCATTATTTTTGATGAAAATAAAAAACTTTCAAAAATAATGATTATTCATGATTTTTATTTTTTTTGATCAAAATAAAACTCAAAACCAAATGACGGAGTCTGTGTAAGACTTTTTACGAATTTTATTTAATATTCTGGTATAAGGACCGCTAAGCTACCCCTCAGTACCATTTTTTATAATTATCGCGGCAGGGTTAGCTTTAGGACAAAAAATGTCTGAAGTGTCAATCAACTGAAGTTTTCGGTGATTATGGAGCAAGAGGAAGTAAAAAATGCATGCATTGACCTTGTGACCGCCGCTAAAATCCCGTTGCGGCTTTTTTTTTCGCATTTGCGTCTTCTTGGATAATATAAATGTTGAGCGAAACATATTGACAGTGAAAAATGTTGCGTAACAACTTAATGTTGCTAAATATGCCTATGGCAGCTATATGATATAGTAGTCCGATTTTGATAAAATTAAAACCGAAATTCCATAATAATACAAAATGGCCATATCTCAAATTATATGAAAATATATTAAAAATTGGCATAGTTATAATTTTTTCTCAAAAATTTCCGATCGTTCCTATGGCAGCTATATGATATAGTTGTCTGATCCGGCCCATTCCGACTTATATAGTAGCAAGAGCATAATATAAGACTATCTGCAAAGTTTCATTCAGATAGCTTCAAAACTGGAGGAAACGGACTAAAATTATAATACCCTGCAAGGGTATAAAAACAGCACAAAAACCTTAAGAACGTATTATTAAATTACAAATTTTGTACTGAGGGGTAGCTTAGCGGTCCTTTTACAAGAATATTAAATAATATTGGTAAAAAGTCTTACACAGACTCCGTGATTTGGTTTTGAGTTTTACTTTGATCAAAAAAAATAAAAATCATGAATAATCATTATTTTTGAAAGTTTTTTATTTTCATCAAAAATAATGATTATTCATGATTTTTATTTTTTTTACTCAAATGTAATGATTATTTTTTATCAAATTGATAAAAATCATAAATGTTCTTGATTTTTATTTTTGAAAAATAAAAATAATCATTATTTTCGGTCCCTGGTTTTGGCCACATATAGGGGTCGTTTGCCCCATAGTGCTATGGCAGCTATATGATATAGTCATTCGATCCCGCCCATTCCGACATATATAGTAGTGAGAGCATATAGAAGCATATGTGCAAAGCTTCATTCAGATAGCTTCAAAACTGAGGGACTAGTTTGCGTAGAAACGGACGGACAGACGGACAGACAGACGGACATGGCTAGATCGACTCGGCTGTTGATGCTGATCAAGAATATATATACTTTATAGGGTCGGAAATGTCTCCTTCACTGCGTTGCAAACTTCTGACTAAAATTATAATACCCTGCAAGGGTATAAAAATCGGAAAAAATCGCTAAAAAAAAAGACATCGATGCATAGTAGAGGTGCAGAAACATCGATGAAAACATCGATGCATCGATGTTTTTCAAATTTTCGAAAACATCGATGTTTTTTTTAACCATCGATGTTTCTATGTCGGCACTATCAAACAAAAAAGCAAAGGAGAGGTATGTAAACGAGCAGGTATTTTTTGTTTTTGAATTATATTAAGGTAGAAACCCCCCTTAATCTATATATATAAAATGCTTTGTCCTGACTGACTGACTGACTGATTGATAGATCACAGCCATGGCCAAACCACATGTCTTAGAGACTTGAAGTTTTTTTTAAAAAATCAGAAAAAAAATTTCCAGATTCGTATGGGTATTTTAATTTTCTAATTCCACCTGCAACATATTTTAAAAAATAAAAAACATAAATTAAAAACGTTCTCAAAATTTTCCAATATTTACTGCTTAAGTAGTAGGGCCTTGCCTCATTTTATATTTGTCATTCGACTTCAAAGAATCTTTATTTCTCATTCAGTGCGCTGACTTCAAAGCGAAATTTAATACAAAATATTAAGTGTGGATCTGCATCCGATCAAAGCGAGGATGCAATAGCGAGCCCTCTAGTTATTTATATTTTTTCAAGAACAATAGCTTCCTTTTTTCTTCAAATGTTGTACAATCAATAAATAATAACATTTGTGTAATATAATCACTGCTTCATATTTAAAAAAAAATCGAAAGTTTCCTCAATTTTTTCGCTGAAAAAGGTATATAACCTCTTAATCAACTGCAAATGCGGTTATTTAGCTTCGAGTACAAAAAAAACGTATATTATTCTACTTACATCGACTTCGCGTTTCCAAAGTCAAGTCTTCCACAGGCTCGAATTCAGTATCCGTATCAAGGTCTTCTGAGCTCTACAAAGAGTTAAGAATATTTTAATTTTAATTTATATTTGAAATATTTATTATAACAATCGCTAAATAGTATTAATAGTATCTCCTTTGGATAAAAGTTGTCTGCAAATAATGGAAAAGTGACATAAGCTTTTGAAAGCGGGAAGTCAAATGCATACAAGTGTATAATAAGTGTACTCCCTCTGATAATCCAATATTGGCAAAAGCCAAATTTGACACGAAACAAGGAATAGATACATAAGCTCGAGTTATATAAGTGGGAAGCGGAACTTTGCTGACGATGATCGTATGTTTTGCGATCAAACGGCCGTTCAAAGAAGTCTGAAACAGAGTTTTGATTTTGTTATATAAAATTGAGCGTTTTTATACCCTTGCAGAGTTTTACAATTTTGGTGAGAAGTTTGCATTGCAGTAAAGGAGACATTGTTTTTTTATATATGGGGCGTTCCACGCAAAATTTGCCACTAAAATTTTTTTTTGCTTCTTATATTTTTTTTTCGGTTTATTGCTTGAAAATATTCGATACGTATTTTTTTATTTCATTCTGATACTTGGAATTTTCGAGAAATAATTTTCTAAAGTTTCCCGTTTTTAAAAAAGATACTTTTTTCAACCGCATATACTGAGAAAACTAATGAAGATACAATAATTTGTCCAAGACATGAAACGTGCGCCCTTTCCTTAGCTTTCCAATAAGTTAAACTAAAAAAAATAAAAAATTTTTTTTAATGAACAAAAATTAAAATTTAACAAAAAATTAAAAAAATTTCAAATTTGGACCTAATTTTTTTTTAATTTTTTATTTTTAAAAGGTAGCCTTAAGGCTTCTTTAAATCCTGCGAAAATTTCAGAGTGGAGAAATGAATACTTTGGGAGTAGTGAATTTTTGAATCACCGCTTGCATGGTCGGAGCCTTAAAAAGATACGAAATCAGTTAAAATTCATGGGAAATGATAGGAAAAAATGCGCAATTCGCGCTCGCGGTACAAGAAAAAAATTAAAAACCAACTGATATTTGGGTAACTGGGTAATTGGGTTATTTCAGTATCCTTGTTTGTTTGGGGAAAGGAGAATCAATTGCATTCATGAACATGCACCTATTTATGCATCTGCCATGTGGTATTTAAGCACATACATACATATCAAACGAAAGGTATTGAAGTGTAGATTAATTATATATGCCAATCTTGAAGATATTCCGCTTCGTTCAAAAGTTATTGCGATTCAATTTTTATTTTAAAAATAACTGTTATTCTCAATTTTTATGAATAAAAATTGGGGAATAACAGTTATTTTCAATTAATTGTTTAAAAATTGAAAATAATAGTTATTACCAAACTTTTAAATAAAGTTTCAATTATAAAAATTGAAAATAATAATTATTTGTCAATTTTTATTTTAAAAATTGAAAATAATAGTTAAATCGCAATTAATAATATAAAAATTGGTAATACAAGTTTATCTTGTTTTTGAAAACCTAAATAAATATGGTATACCTAATTTTTCCATATTTTTAGAAAATTTTTTGGCCGTAACTTTTATTTTACTCATAACTCTTATTTGCAATTCCTGATTTGTATGATGTTTATAATTACTGTTAGGTTTTCTTTTCATTGGATTAAATTGGATTAAATTATAATAATCCAATTGTAAGCTGCAAGGCAGGCCCGGGTGGGACATCGTGCAAGGGACATTGAAGTACGCAGAAATTAAAATCAAAATTTGGCTTTTTCGTTTTTTCTTCGATAACAGTTTTAGAAATTGGTATTTTTTTTCGAATTGATTAATCAGAACATTTCTTAATGTAATCACTTTGAAAAAAAATATACATTTTACGAAACATTTAATATTTAGGCCGCTGGACCTTTCTGTGGAAATACCCATATATGTATACAGGGTCCGCCACGTAACATTTTTTTTTTTAAATGCAATAAAACAAAAACGGTTCATCCGATCATCAAAATTTGTTTTTCATATTAAAGTTCAATCCTTCCGATTACTTATGGAATACAAGTTCGTTCAAATGGCTGCCTCGGCTGGCCTTGCAGTACGCCATACGGCCGACCCAATTATTGAGGACATTTCCGATTGTTTGCGGCCGTATTTCGGCAACGGCGACGCGAATGTTGTCCTTCAAAGCTTGAATTGTCGCTGGCTTGTCCACATAACACTTGTCTTTGACGGCGCCCCACAAATAATAATTCAACGGTGTCAAATCACAGCTCCAAACGACATCAGAGTTTCGGCTGATAATTCGGTCTCCGAAAACAGTGCGCACAAGATCGATCGTAGCGTCGGCTGTGTGGCACGGAGCGCCGTCTTGCTGGAACCAAATGTTGTCCAAGTCCTCCTCTTCGATTTCCGGGAAGAACCAATCCGTTAACATGGCGCGTCGCCGTTGCCGAAATACGGCCGGAAATGTCCTCAAAAATTGGGTCGGCCGTATGGCGTACTGCAAGGCCAGCCGAGGCAGCCATTTGAACGAACTTGTATTCCATAAGTAATCGGAAGGATTGTACTTTAATATGAAAAAAATTTTGATGATCGGATAAACCGTTTCTGTTTTATTGCATTTAAAAAAAAAATGTTACGTGGCGGACCCTGTAGTATACGAAGTCTATGAGTAAATTAAATAAAAGTTGACATAACTTTTGACATAACATATCATATGTGTTTATGTAGGGGGGTGGCGAGGATCCTCCGCTAAAGGATTCCAGAAAGGGTAGAAAATGATGAAGTGAAAATGCGGGGGCGTCGTGGGATCGATCGGGGTGCGTCACCTTTATTTCGCTGCATACATGGGTACTAAAAACTAAGCTTAAGCATAGCGCCGTGCTCCTGCCCGCTTTACTCCGCTAGAGCAAGAGCGGGAGATCAACAGCGGCCGACTGCGTTCGGATTTATCCCGAGCTCGGGGCGCGGGAGCATCAGAGGGGCGAGAGCGGATGCGCTTGGCCAGGGAGCGGCGGAAGAGTGCAGTGGCCGAAGATGTAGAGAGCATAGAGGGCGATCGCTGCCAAGAAAGGTGCCGAGGAGCGGCGGAATAGTGCAGCGAAGCGGCCGGTTATTGCGGAGAGCGGGCGAGCGTCGGCACGCTCGACGAACTATGCGCGGAAGCCCGAAAGACGGGAGCGCAAGAGCGGCCGAGCTTTCGGAAGCTCGGTGGCCAGAGGGGGTACAATGGGCCCCTCAAGTAAACATTCCGGCCCCCCTTGCAATCACTCGGATTGCAACATTGTCGTCCTTCTTATTGCTGGTGGCAGGATCCGGAGCGGCTTCAGCTGCCGTGATCGGTGTGCATCTTAGGGCGTTGAGACGGCGTAGCTGATCGGCACGGAGCGTACTAATGCGTTGATCTCTCTGTAGCGGATGGATTCCGTGCAGACTCGGCTTCGGTAGGCTTCGGTACCTCGTTCGGACTCGGCTACGGTAGGAATGAGTGCTTTTGTAACGCCTGCCTCTTAAGGCGGCCGCACTGCGAGTGGCAAGGAGTTTGTCCAACGGACCTTTGGATGCGCAGGAAACTCGCGTGGAAAATACTCGGACATTTGAGTGGTCGTCAGAAACTGCAGCGCTTTGCGCAAGGGGCGCGGGTCGTGGACTAGACGGAGCAGAGGGTCTTAGAACGGTCGCAACCGGACTGTCGCGGTGTAGAAGAGTGTGATGCCGGACGTGGCACGAGATGCAGTTATGGGCACTGGACCAGTTCCGGTATTGGTGGCCTCGATCCAAACAATTTAAGCAGAGTTGCTTTCTTCGGACGAAATTTAAGCGATCATCAACACTCATCCTTAGGAAACGGGGACGTGTACGCAGGGGGTGATTTTCCATGGAGCACAGGTCACACCCTCTGGGAGCCGGAGCCATCCTGGATTCGTTGGAGTTGAGTATGTGCGCGGGTGGGTTGACAATTTTCGTTTTTGGCGGAAAATGCCCAGAGTCGCTAGGCCTGACGTAGTCGATGGCCTACAGAGTACGATAGCGCTCTGTCAGAAAAGCATCTAACTTATTCCAGGTTGGAATTTTAGATTTGTTCTGGATCGACTGTCCCCAGAGAAAAAGAGTGAGATTTGGAAGCTTGGAGGAACTCATATAGACAAGGAGACAGTCCCAGGCCTCGACTTGAATGGAGGACATTTCCAAGGATGTTAGGCAGCTTAGTTTATTTTCCAAGCGGTCCGTAAGGCTTTGCCATGCAGAAATAAACCCCTCATTGGTCAGCGGTGCCTTGGAAACAATGGAGTGTGCATCGCCACTCGTTTTTGAAAGAAGGTGGAATAATCTTTCCACTGGCGTAAGTCTCGAATTGTTGATGTAGACTGTCGTGAAAAGGTCCCTTAAGATGGGCCACCGAAGGTAATCGCCTTCAAAGACTTCGATGTTTACTGGGGGCAGACGACAGCCAGTAGGAGTGGGCGGTTGGATGCTTGCGGACGACTGGGTGGACTGGGAGGAGCCCTTCTCTATTGCTTCGTGGAGCTGATCGACACATCTCGAGTAGACGGAGTAACAGTAACTGTATTTGGATCCCAGCACTGTTGAGGTGGCTGGATCCTCGGCGGACACGAAAAGAAGGTCCAAACAGCTCTCATAGCCCTTCTTCACATCTTCCCATAAGGCCCGGATTTCGTCCAGATGGACTCGGCACATGTAAGGAGAAAATTCTTCAGTTTTAGGGGCGCCCGGAGTACGGATGTCAGCTTCGAAGAACTCGGTCAGTTGTGGCAACAAATTTCCTCACGGCAATATCGATGGCGGATGGAGCCATTTTTGTGGTACACCGAGTAAGTTTTGACGATGGACCTGGGCTAATATTCCCTGAATTGTCGCTCTTGGCCTTAGGAATGGCAGCAGCGGGCTTTGGCTTGAGATGAAGCGGGCGCGGAGATGCGGTTTAGGACCTGTCTAGGCGGATTGATGGGATCGTACGTGGCTTCTTGTCGTCTATGGGCATAGCAGGACTCGGGTAAATCAAATGATCTGAATCGCCCACAGACTCGAAGGGGACTCAAATCTAAATTTGAGAACTGTAGAAATTTGAGAAGCCAACAGGTTGTCCGAAAAAGGATAAATTGAACCCAGAATTAATTGATTCGAAGGGTGGCGTCCGAAACTAGTTAAAATATTGCCACTAGCACGTAAAAATGGAAAATAGCCAGAAGAGGAATACTTTGATTTGCCTTGTTGGAGTTGGTTAAATTCGCGCAGTGAAATAATTGGAGCCAGCGCAAAAAATAAAAAACCAGAAAAACAGCGACTGCTACTGTAGGCGGATGATGCCTTATTCGGATTGAAAAGCAGAATTGGGAACAAAAATGTAGACAGGAAAGTCTGAGATCTTGATGTTTTAGGAACCCAATATGTAAATATAAATGGAGATATATATTTGGTGTATATATATTGCGTGGCTTAGACGTGGAGTTTACTTATATTTTAGCTGACTCAGAGAAGAGGCAGTAGTAGAAAATAAATTAATTAATAAATGAGGAAATTATTGGCCGTAAAAATAATTAATTACTTTCGATCGTAATTATTACAAAGCCGAAAAGGTGGAATAGAACCCTTGGCTTTGGTTCGGCCGAAAAGCTCACTGCTATGGAATAGACAAAGCAGTGCATGCGTAAGGGACGCAAGAGGGGAAAAACCCAGCAACAACAATAACGCCGCCGCTGCAGCGATTAAGTCGTTAATTTGGCAAAGCAGTCGCGGTCCCGCCCTTGTGGATCTGTGATGATGTTTCGTTTTTTAATATTTGTTGTATTGTATCGGCTTTAATTTGTATTTATGTATGTATATTAGTTTCGGTTCAGAGGTAGCTTCTGGGATCGGAGGCAGAAAATATACATATGTATGTATAAAATATGTTGGGCATGCAAGCGAATACGGATAATGTATGTGTAGGGCTCAGGTTGGCACAGTGGAGCGTCAAGAAGTGGACTGTATTTGAAAAGAACGGACAAATTATGTGGAGAAAATTGGCACACAAGAAAATAATATCGCGACAGCGGCGGACTGTTCGGCGAACAGGGAACTCCTGATTTAGTGCACGCCGGTTGGCCGATATTAATTGTGCTTATTTTCTCACCACATAATTTCACTTTTCACTTGGCAATTTTTAACGGAGGTAAAATTGCACCCAAATATGTGCAGAAGTTCGCAAATGTGTAGGTCTGTGTGTATGTGCACATACATATGCAGCGACCGTTTTCAAGTTGATGTACACGGGGAATAGAGAACGGCGAGGAATATGCCGACACGCACAAAGTAGAGACGGATGAAAAAATTTCGGCGGACTAGGAGCACTATAATTTTCTCACTGCCGTTGTGTCGGGAGAACTCTCGAAGTTGACACGGAAAGAATTAAACAATCTTGCAGCAGTGTGAACTAAATTTAATGTTCGGACCACTGCAGAGTGGTTGCGCCCATAGGCCAAAAATCAAAAAAAGTATCACAGCTGATTTGCTCATAAAGTAGCCAAGCCATCTTTAAAATGATCAAACAAATCATGATCAAACCGTTTTTTTCTGCAAAGCTAACGGTGTTTTCTAAAAATAGAACTAAAGTTGCAAGCTTGTGTTCTTTTGCTGCGCGCAGTTGTACGAATTGCATTTGACAAGAGACAATTCCCAACTTCAAAGCAGTCAAGCTCGGGCTATAATTGTTCAAATTCTAAGATTTAAAATGATTTTGAAAGTTTAAGGTATATATTTTATAAAATTATTTTTTTAATGTTTTTTCTATTGATAATATAATAATATGACATTTAAATTAATGTAACCTTTTTTGAGCATTTTTTGATCGTCTTTTCTATGTTTTGTTAAAGTTTTAGTTGTGTTCCCCCTCGATTCCCTTAATGAAATCTTAACTAGTGTATTTGTCAATGTTTTTCGATATAAGAAAAACTTACCACATTTGCGCCAAATTGCTCCAAAGTACTCTAAAATTAAAAATACTAACGGCATCTCCCTTTATTCCAAGGTCTAATTTCTAGCTAACGCGCTGCGTTTGGTTTGTTGTTGTGATCCCGTTATTGTATTTGGATTTGAGTTTGTTTTCAAATATGTTGTTGCGGTTTTTAGCTTTTAAAACTCTGGTTTTCACTTTAATGTTAGGCACATTTTGCGTTTTATCCCGAATGGATATATTTAACATTTGGTGCACGGAAAAGGGTCTCAATTCACAAAAAGCGACAAATGTGGCAAATGGTGTTCAAAAATTTATTGAAGATATGGAGGAAGTGACAGAAGTTTGTGGAATAACCAACTGCACTAAATATAAAATTGGAGTTATTAAAATTTCACGGGTTTTAACAAACACCGACCTATTTAATAGATTATTTTTAAGCTCCGACCCTTTTATTTCTGGTCAAAGACAACTTCAGTGCAAAGAAAAATCAAAACTCTTAGTCAACTATTGAGCTACTAGAATAATATATACATACATTTACTATATCAATATTAATTAAAATTTTTAATATTATTTATTAGTTAGGTTTTTTTGTATTGTTAAATTATTTTTTATATCTTTATAAACTATACCAAGAAAGAAAGCTAACTTCGACATGCCGAAGTTTAAATAGCCTTGCATTAAGTAAGTAAGACTTTCGTTTTCTCGGGTACTGACATAAATGTTGCGAGCGAAAAATGTTGCGAACGAAAATGTTGCGAACAAACTAAATGAATTTATATATATATTCCTATGGCAGCTATATGATATAGTGGTCCGATTTTGATCAAATTGAAACCGAAATTCTAAAATATTACAAAATGGCCATGTCTGAAATTTCAAATATGTTGAAAATTGCTTAAGTTATAATTTTTTCCTAAAAATTTTCCGATTGTTCCTATATGATAGCTTTATGATATAGTCGTCCGATCCGGCCCGTTCCGACATATATAGTAGTGAGAGCATATATAAGACTATCTGCAAGGTTTCATTCAGATAGCTTTATAACTGAGAGACTAGTTTGCGTAGAAACAGACGGACAGACAGACGGACAGACGTACATGGCTAGATCGACTCGGCTGTTGATGATGATCAAGAATATATATACTTTATAGGGTCGGAAATGTCTCCTTCACTGCGTTGCAAACTTCTGACTAAAATTATAATAGTATAAAAAGGTCATCGAGGAGGCAATCGATACTCTCAGCTTCGTGTGAATTAACAATAATAATTCTATTTTTTATACCCTGGCAGGGTACTATAATTTTAGTCAGAAGTTTGCAACGCAGTGAAGGAGACAATTCTTGATCAGCATCAACAGCCGAGTCGATCTAGCCATGTCCGTCTGTCCGTCTGTCTGTCCGTCCGTTTCTACGCAAACTAGTCTCTCAGTTATAAAGCTATCTGAATGAAACCTTGCAGATAGTCTTATATATGCTCTCACTACTATATATGTCGGAACGGGCCTGATCGGACGACTATATCATATAGCTGCCATAGGAACGATCGGAAATTTTTGAGAAAAAAAATTGTACTATGCCAATTTTCAATATATTTTCATATAATTTGATACATGGCCATTTTGTATTATTCCAGAATTTCGGTTTTAATTTTATTCAAATCGGACCACTATATCATATAGTTGCCATAGGAATATATATATCAATTCATTTAATTTTTTCGCAACGTATTTCGTTAGCAACATTCCGAGAAAGCGGGGAGTCAGAACATGTTTCTTCTTCTTCTTCTACTTACTCCAAGGGTATTTAAACTTCGGCATGCCGAAGCTAGCTTCCTTTCTTGTTTTTTTTCTAAATTGTTTAGATATGTAAATACATAATTTTATATATTTACAACTTTATACTTACTCGGTTCATTAAAACAGCTCTTCGAATTTCACGTACGCCATCGTAAACAAGGCGAGAAGCATCAATAAAATCATTTTCGTCGACGTCTTTATTTGAGTTATTTAAGAGTGCTCCCACTGCAGTTTCCACACGTTGGTCAAATTTCAGCATAACTTAAGGAAAGGTACAAACTTTTGTTAAAATAGATTTATTATTTTTTTTTATAATACGGACTAATTTTTTGACTCACTGCTACCAATTTCTCATACAAAGTCCTTACATTGGTGGTAGTACATAAATTTAATACATATCGGAACTGACGGTATCAGATCAGTCTAACTGGGCTTATAAGTTATAACTGTTATAGAAACTATCAAAAATTAATTTCGTTGTTTTTCAACATGAAAATATGACGTCCCAATAATGAGGAGGCATTTTCGGCCCTATAAAGTAAATTTTTATCAACATTACCAACCGAATCGATGAAACAACAGATGAGAGACTATAGGAGCTATAGGATTTGCTATATATGATATGAATTGTTTTTTTTTTAAATTTGACTACGCCTATTTCCGCTCTCAAAAATAATGAAAACCACCCGTAGCAAAACTAAAGTTGAGTTTAATATTAAAGTTTACTTAGAATATTTTGACTTGTGAAGTTTGGTCAGAAACTATGAAGTGATAAACAACAGACATGGAATATTAAGACAACCTAAAGCGATGAAAGAAATGTTGCTATTCACGGACACAACCGAAGAGTTGCAGTTGAATCCAGCCTCTAGTACGAGGCTGGCAAGAGATACGTAGCCACGAGCTAGTTGTGAAATGCTTTTATTTGAATTTAAGTTAAAGTTATGGAACTTTGATATTGTACTCGATTTATACTGGCTTCCGAGAACGAGACAACTATAGATGTAAGCGTCATTGTGAAATTGAAGTGCGGTTCAAACCAAGCAAGTCACGGCATGTCACAACCAGATGCGGCTAATCAGGACTCGGAAATACCCATTGGACAACGGCTCCCACGGCGATCCTTGTCCTCAACAATATCGGAGGGCGTAAGACCTTTATTTGTAAATAATGAGAGAGAGTCCGTCTGTCCGTGTGTGTGATTTCCCTGCTTCTTTGAACTAATTAATTCCCCATTTTTCTCCTATCAGAATGTAAGGGGTTTACGTAGTAAGCTTCCTAAATTGTATTCTGATAGTCTCTCGTTTGAATACCAGATATTGTTTTTACAGAAACCTGGTTAAGGTCGCAGATTTTGAGTTCCGAAGTTTTTCCAGCTTCTCATAGCGGTTGACTCCAGTCTCGCGTCAGAATTAATAACTTTCGAGGAGTGCATCGATGTTGAATTCCTTTGTTTGAAGCTATTAGTAAATGGAACTTCCTTTTTATTGGAACCATTTCCGCTATCCAAACGGTTTCCAATCGACTTTCGGATAAGGATCATTTAGCAGTTATAGGTGATTTTAATATCCCAGAGACTACTTGGTCCTCAAATAATTCCACTAATACACTCCTTACCAGCCCTACAGCCCTCGCTTGATCTCTGGTTTGTCTCAGATGCGGCGAGAGTCAGTTTAGCCAGGGTGGCGCCGCTGATGCTACCTGATGATCCTTATTAACCTACTTTTTACGTGACTCTCGACATTGGGGCTGACTTACAAAATTAATCTAACCGTCCAGCCAAAAAAGTCATATTTTTCGCAAGACGGGCTTCGAACGGCTGAATAACTTTATATTAGATTTTAATTGGTCGTGGATATTTTTTACAGTGCCATAAATTCCTTTCTTACTGAATGTGTTCCGTTATACTATCCGTCAACCTCGAATAAACCTCCTTGATTTACTAAAGAGTTAAGTCGCCTTAAAAACAAAAAATCTAGGCTGTATACTAAATATAAATACACCGGTTCTAACTCTGCCCAATCCCTTTATTTATCTGCTTGGTCAAGATTTACCGTGTTGAACGCGCAGTGTTACAAGAATTATTTGACTCGTTGTAGGGTCTAGATCTCTCAGGACCCAAAACAGTTTTATAATTTCGTTAACACTAAACGTAAGCCAATTACGCATCCTTCCTCGCTTTCGTTTGAAAATACAACTGTAAAAAACGATCGGGCTATTGCCGATCTGTTTGCGCAGTTTTTTCAAACCACTTACTCAACTTCCACTGACTGTAATCAGACTAATCCTACATCATGCCCAAATCGAACTTTATATTTAGTCCTACTTTAGACGAAAGCACTATTCTTTCAGATCTTCATCGCGTTAAGCTCATATATTCGCCAGGTCCCGACTGTATACTTGGCTGTGTGCTCAGGTATTGTGCCGACGCCCTATGCAATCCCCTTCTGAAATTATTTTCCTTGTCCTTAGAAACCTCCCACTTCCCCCTTATTTGGAAGGAATCATTTGTTATTCCTCTCCACAAAAAAGTTAGCAAATCTCTAAATGTCGGCCATTCCAAAACTTTTTGAGAAAATCATTACTTTTCATTTGCAGCGCCTGTGCAGATCAATTATTTCTTCATGTCAGCATGGATTTTTAAAGCGAAGATGAACGACAACCAATCTTTTAGAGTTCACTTCCTTCTTAGTTAAGGGCTTCCATAAGGGCTTTCAGACAGACGTAATCTATACTGATTTCAGTAAAGCATTTGATTCTGTCAACCATTCTCTTCTTGTTCGGAAACTCGATCTAATGGGATTTCCGGTTGATCTTCTTAGTTGGATCTCAAGTTATCTGAATGGCAGAACGCAAAAGGTCCCATTTAAAAATTCTTTATCTAATGTTCTGGGTTACTTCTGGCGTCCCGCAAGGGAGCCATTTTGGTCCCCTGTTGTTTACATTATTTATCAACGACCTGCCCAAAGTTCTGACTAACTCCAGAGTACTTATGTACGTGGACGACGTCAAACTTTGCGTGCAATATAAGGACGCTTCCTGCCAGTCTGATTTACAATCAGATCTCAATAACTTCCAAACATGGTGCCGCATAAACTTTTTGAACCTTAACGGCTCTAAATGCAAGCTAATTATTTTCTCTCGTGTCGCTTCCAAGCTCGCGACTTACAAGCTAAACTGCTGCTCTTTGGAAAGAATTAATATAGTCGATGATTTGGGTGTCCGACTGGACCCTAAGCTTGACTTTATCGATCATATTTCGAGCATGGTGAATAAAGCCAGAGGTGTGCTTGGAAACATTAAACGGTGATCGAAAGAATTCAATGACCCCTATGTTACAAAATCCCTGTA
Organism: Drosophila bocqueti; assembly: GCA_018151655.1. Lineage (NCBI taxonomy): Eukaryota > Metazoa > Arthropoda > Insecta > Diptera > Drosophilidae > Drosophila > Drosophila bocqueti. The sequence goes on along the minus strand of JAECXF010000289.1, from coordinate 80,026 downwards.
TATTTCTTTAGTTCGTCCTAACTTAGAAAATGGATCTTGCGTTTGGAGCCCTCAGTAAACGCATTGAGTCAGTTTAGAAGAACTTTTTACTTTTCGCTTTACGCGGTATGAACTGGGATCCAAACCAGAGGTTACCCTCGTACTCTGGTAGACTCCTCCTAATTAACTTACCTTCTTTACCTTCTTTATTTTCACGTACCGAGTAGAAATAATAGATCCGATATTCCCTTAGTTTTCCGCCACTGTAGAACGTCTTTAGAGTCTTATGTGCAAATTATAACGTCTTATTTAAATAGCGATTTAACAGACACTGTGTTCATGCAACAGCCACTCGGATTTCGATCCAAAGATCATGGGACGGCGTGCTTTTGTCAAAAGTTGGATGGAGTTTTGCGTTTTAATCCATGTACAAAGGGGCAATGTCTATACATGAATAAAGGTGGCCGCCATCTTTCACTTATTCTTGTATACGTGGACGATCTCATCATAACTTGTCAAGATAAAAATGATCTCATGAGCATAAAAGGCAAGATCGCTCAATCATTCAAATGTGTAGATCACGGACAGTTGCACATGTTTCTTGGACTGAAAGTTCAGCAAAAAGGTGAGCTTGGCGAGATAATGCTTAGTCAGAGCCAGTAATACCAGCAGGGTAATACAAGTACGGTATTAATGAGCAGCGGCAACTCCACTGGATGCAGGATTCCAAATCACATGCGACAAAGAGGAATGCAAAAAAGTCAGCGAGCAGTCATATCAAGCGGTCATAGGTGAGGTGAACTCATGTTGGTTGTCGCTATCATCAAGGCCAGACATTTTACATTCTGTATCTAAATTGGCAAAGCGTAACAAAGATCCCCAAAGTTAGCACTGGACAGGAGTAAAACATGTACCTACTCTTTCAAATAAACAGATGATTGCAGATATATTAACGAAGAACCTTTAGAAACAAAAGCATTGTGAGCATACTAAGAAGTTAAGTTTGTTTTGAAATATAATATGTCAGCTTACATTGATGAAAGGTATTAAAACTATCAGATGGTATCGATAGTACGTTCTGCAGTCAGCAAAAGTATCGAATAAAGACAATTCCATACGTATTACTCAATCAAGCGGACGTGTTTTTACTCAAGCGAGAATAAACATCAAGATCGGACAACTATATCATAAAGCTGTCATAGGAACAATCAGAAAATATTGAGCGAAAAATTATAACTTTGCCCATTTTAAACAAATTTTCATATAATTTGAGGTATGGCAATTCTGTGTTATTCTAGAATTTCGGTTTTAATATTTTCAAGATCGGAATACTATATCAATTATAAACCTATAAATCTATAAATCAATAAATTGATAAATCACACACACAAATAAGCGGAGGGCGCCATTTTGAATATTGAAAAAAATATTAATTTGGTATTCATTAATAAATAATACATTTATGTGGGAGAGATATTTCCACGTATTCGCATATGAACATTGACGACGCAAAACGCAAAGACGAAATACGGGGAAAATAGAAGTCGAAGTCGACGATCGCAATACGCGGAAAAAGAGAAGTTGAACCACAAGAAAACTACGACGTATATCAACGATTCCCGGAAGGCAGCGACTGATCCCGATATAAACGGCGAGAACGCAGACGGCGGGAAGCAGTTTGTGACGAGAGCCGACAGAGGACGGTTGGCGTATTTGACGTATTTGAGAGACGAACGGGACGACGTGAAGATTTAATTACCTAAAACTATGTATTTCATAATAAACATAAACAAACATCAATATTAATAAATAAAAACCATACATTTATGTTCCAAAGCACGACTTTGTAGGTCTTTTCATTTTCCCACAAACAATTTTCAAAGTTTTGCTTATATTTCGACCAAATATAAAAGAACCTTCCCTTATTGACATCTGGGCTAAATTTCATGTCAATATCATTATCAGAAATATATTTACGCTTGTGTTTTCCAAATAATAATTTTTTTTTAAATTGTTTGAAATTCCCAGGCAAATGTACTTTTACTCAACCAATCTTGGAACGTTTTTTTGTAAGTTTTGTGGGGCCTCAAAAACTCACAACTCACTTTTAATGTATACAGACAGCAGTAGTCGCTTTACTTGAAGTATCGGTGCAATTTAAAAGGGTATCGATGAAATCGTTTTCACCAACTAAAAAGAATATCGAGGTAGCGCTAAATTACCAAAGTGATTTGACTCAATTGTAATCATGCTACGGAATCTGAAGCATCCGAAATTGTGCAATCGTACGCGGTTGTCCGTCAAGAAACTAACGAGCAATGTAATTCAAGCAACTATCATCATGGACTATTATTAATTCAAAGGACTTGAAGTCGTAATCCCACGTATTCCAATATGTCCAAATGATCTTACAATTCAATTTGTCCTTGGCGATGACAATGTATTGATATTTTTTCAAATTTTGATTTGTGTTATCAAATGTAATACTATTTCTTACCTTGCTCGCGAAGAACTTTAACTGCTTCCAGAACCCGTTTCGTGTAAATACATGGTTCATAGTTGTCCATCTCAGCTTCAACCACATTACAAACTCGTGAAGATCGCCCTTGAATAGCTCCTGCAGTTGATCGCAAGTCCCTGGCATCCCCAACTTGTAGGGCCATAACACATTTATTTACATCTTCAAGAATATGGTTTTCGGATACTGCCAAAAAGTCGTCAATTGTCGTAATATCATCGACGGCTTCTGTTAAAATTCGAACTTGCACTTCCCAAGCTTGGCGATAAGTTGTCATGTTTTCTTGGGCTACTTTGGAATTGGGTCGTACAGTCAAAATAGATGCTGCATTTATTACTTGGGGGCATAGGCTTTCAATTTGGGCAGCAGCATAACGAACCATTTTAACACCATCTTCATTGCTTGACATGCTGCATACTAGATTTGCTACTTCAACAAGTTTTTCAGCATGTTTTGTAAAAACCTCTGCTTTCTCTCTAACTTTTTTTTCATTGCCTGTCTTTGCAGCTTCAATTAAATCTATGAGAGGTGTCGTAGTTTCCAAAAATGAGTCCGAAACATGATCGACAACTGCCTTCCTTAATTGTCTTCGAAGGTCACGGGTTTTCCTACACATTTGATCAATGGCTCGGGCAAGTCCGGGACTATTATCCTTTTGACTCATCTATATATTTTTAATAAACAAAAATAAGATATATATATATTTTAAGATAGTATGTATACAAAGGTAATATTTTACTTACGTTTGACATATATTCGGAGAGCAAATCTTGTAACGCTTGTCGCACAGCATTACACTCGGCAACAATTCTCTCTCGACGTTCATCTCTGGTACAGTCTGCGTCAGCCATTAAAGCAGCCGCACTTATAATACTCTCTAAGCGTTCTTCAAGCAATTGACGCGAACGCTGTTCGCTATATGTCATGGGGTCCATCACAATTCCTTCCTACAGTAATATATACAAATTGTAATACATTTACATACCAAATTAGCCAAATTCGAACATATTAGACTCTATATATTTATATATCAGGAATCGTTAATAAGGGTTTTGAGTAAAATAAAAATTACTCCCAAAAAATGGATCAATTTTAATAACAGTCTCTCTCTCTCTCTCTTTCTCTCTCTCTCTTCCAGTTCCAGTTCGCTTTTAATATAAATATCTCTCTCACTATGCAACATAAATTTATATAGTTAGTACTGTAGAACTTCTACCCATGATAATTGTATCATGCTTCTACCCATCTATATACATACATATGTATGCATGAAATATGCAGTTAAATCTCAAAATCCTGATGTGAAAAATTATAAATAAATAAATAATTAATAGCTAGGCGCTTCGCTTTGCTTCGGGACACTCGCTCCGCTCGCTCGCCTAGGTCCGCCCCCCGCTCGCTTCACTAGCCACCCCTCTTTCTTTCTGCCTTCCGCGTCTTCTTCTTCTTCTGCCTCCTCCTCCTTCTTCTTGTATGTTGTATGTAGTGTGTTCTATATTGCATGTTTCATATTGAATGTTGCGTGTTTCATGTTGCATGTTGCATCTTGCATCTTCCATGTTGCACGTTGCATGTTCCCGCCCAGCCAATAAAAACTATAAAAAGAATCAAAAAACCGTAAGCTTTTCTCAAGCTGTCAAGTTATAATTTTAAGGCACGGTAAAAAACTATTTTATATAATAGAGAGAAGAGATAACTTATTATTGAAGAACAACTGATTCCATGGCTAATGTTCGCGACAAAAGGGCGCGTATTTTCTAGAGGCAGCGCTCTCGAGCACTCCCCAAACGACACAACAGACCACTACAACCACCAAGGCGAGCCACGCCACCGAGTAAATAGGTGCGACGATGAGTCTTCGAAGGACTTCCTGGCGGAGAGCGTCGCTAAGATTAGCGGCGCGTGAAAGGGACTTAGCATAAAGCTCGTCCCCGCCACGGATATCCCGAGAAGGCCCAGAGCTCGTATTTGGTTGCCAAAGGGGTTTTCCAACAATGATAGTGTGCTCAAAACTTTGAGGGGAAACTTTGAGGGCTCTAAATCAAGATGTTGACATGACGGACTGGGCCATCCTGAATGCAGAGCGGGAGATGAGAACAAGCTAGCCTTTCTTGTTCCTCATCAGCAAGCAATGCCTTCCACAGTTAGAGAAGACCGACTTCAAAGTACGGTACGGTATTAGGAAGGTAAAGATAAAGGTCTTCCTAACCGAACCGGATGACAACCTCGAGGACGAAGTCGACGATACTAATGGCTAATGGACGACTAGGTTATCTAGACGACAGTCCCAACACCACGCCGCAATAATGCCGACCGTCGTGCAGATAAACCTGAAGCGTAGCTCGCACGCTTCAGCGAATCTTGCAGTCCTCCTCCGAGAGGAGGACATCGACATCGGCTTGTTACAAAAGCCATGGATGGCCAAATCGTAACTATTAAAGGATATGCAACAATATACACAAACTCGACAGGTGGCCGAGGGCGGGTATAAACATCAAAAACAACCTTAACGCTATTCTACATCCCAATATTAGCAACTTAGGTCTATCAGTGGCCAGTCTTGAAGCAGCGGATGGGACAGCCTTGCTAATTGCCTCTGGATACATGGCCCACGACAAACCAGCACCCCCTGAAGCTTTTGTCAGGGTGATGCAATGGGCTGAAGATACCAAGACGACACTCATGCTCGGGTGCGATGGCAATGCCAGGCACACACTGGGGAGAAGCAAGGAAACAAACGAGAGGGGTGAGTCTCTTTTCGAACATATTATATGTCGTGACGTAACTATTTCTAACAAAGGTGAAACGTTCACCTTTATTTTTCCGAGTACGGAGGTATTTCAAGGATGGGAGGAGGTCTAGATATAACGCTCCAAATAGATCATAGGAACTATAAGGTAGGAAAATGGAGGGTTTCGACAAAAAACCCTTTTTTAGACCGCCTTTCAACCAGCTAAGAGCTCGTCACTTTGGAGCCTACCAACTCGGATCACTAGGGGAAGTGGGAAGGCAGTCAGTGAGTGCCATCCTGGCTTACCTGGTACTGAAAGGAAGCGCTGACTACTACCAAATCGAGGGTGTAGACCAAAACGGAGCTAAGCTCTAATTGGAGATTACCAGAGTGACCTCACCACTTACACCTACCTACCCATAGTACAAATACAGTCCAAAGCTCGTGTAAATACATTTCAGGTTTTCTTTATTAAGGGGAGGTTGTTTTAAATTTGGCCGAAATAAGAGCAAACTTCGAGAATTTTTCCTCTCCCGTTGGACAATAGTTGGGGAGACAAGTGCAGTGCTCAATTCCACTAAGAAAAGTCTCCTGCGGAAGTTCTTCTTGTGAATATTCCACAGAGGATTCAGCTCCGTATACACAATGTACGCATTCAATGCTGATATATCAAACATATTGCAGAAAACTGCGACTTGCCACCAAATCATCTTAAAGTCTAATAGCCTTATTCCACTGCTACATTTTTCAACATTTTGAATGTTGGGGTGATTCCATTGCTACATTTACATTCGGCTACATTCCTTGTTTATTTGAAGTCCGACATGTCAAATATAAATAAGGAAAATATTGAACAAAATTAGTGAGATTGAAGAAATAGCCACTATCAGCGTTTTCTACGCAATGCTATCGTGACACTGGCCAGTTTGGAAGATGGGGAAGAGGATCTCATGACGGTATACAATGCGATTGCCGAGGAGGACCCATTGCCTCCACATACATACAGATCTGCGCCAATCCCCGTGAATCTGAGAGTTTGTCAGTAACAAAGAATAATAAACCATGACGAATACTGCATCTATATTACAGAAGTGGTATGGTTATTTTTGTGAACAAGGCGTGCCTCAAAATTACGATGCACGGAGAGAGTACATTTGATAAGTTTGTGGGTGATCTACAGGGGCTTAAGAAAAAGGATACCAATTTTAGGAACGCTTTACCATTAGATAAGCGTATTGATATCACCTTGTATACTCTGGAATCTTTTGCGGAGAACCGCAGACTTGGAAGGCTTTTGGAGTGTTCTCCTCGATGGTAGAAAACAAGTTCTGCGTGGAGTTTTACAGAGTGTTTGCCCCAAAGGACTTGCCTCGAGATTTTATTTATACAGAAGAAGGTAGACGAGTGCGTAAAAGGGATCGGAGCTTAAATTTTTGGTATTCTTAACAAAAATACCGAAAATGTATGGAACATTTTTTTTGAATGACCTCATTTATTTTGTATGAAAAAATACGGAACATACCCCAAAAATGTAGAAAAATGTAGCAGTGGAATAAGGCTATAAATCTGTTACTCGGAGGTTTTAGGGGTCGATGATCCCGAATCCGGACTCAAATTTTCAAAATTCAAGATGGCGGATCCAATATGGCGGAACAAATTCGTAAAAAGTTACTGGATCAAGCTGAAACTGAGTATATGGGGGTCTTCGGGGTCGCTGTTTACCAAACTGAGATATAGGGATATGATATGAAAATACTAAAAAAGCCATCTTAAAGTATAACCCTTGCCCTTTTAAATGCTGTTGAGTTTGATTAAATATCTCTTTTTTTCGCTGAGATTTCGTACTGAAATATTGATAGGCCCTATGAAGCAAACATATTTCTTTGCACATAAAACAGCTTAAATCTGTTATTCGGGGGTTTTTAAGGTCGATGATCACGAATCCGGACTCAAATTTTTAAAATTCAAGATGGCGGATCCAATATGGCGGACCAACTTCGTAAAAAGTTACTGGATCAAGCTGAAACTGTGTATATGGGGGTCTTCGGGGTCGCTGTTTACCAAACTGAGATAAAATTCTGAAATTTGATGATGAAATTTGATGATGAAATTTGATGTTCGATATTTATTTTTTGTAAGTAAATAATTCAATATGGCGACCATAAAACGATCATAAACGAAATCGCGGGGAATGTCAGACAGCTCACTCGACAAAGAATACTCTATATCAATTTCAAAGTACGATATCTCAGAGAAAAAAAGAGATATTTAATCAAACTCAACAGCATTTGAGATTAATTCATAAAACTTCGGTTACTTGAAGATTATGGCATTTTAACTTAACTTTAAAAATTTCATTGAAATCAGATGAAAAATTGTATAGTTTTCATAAGAAGAATCGGGAAATAGTGTTTTTTCCATTTAATTGTGAAAAAAAATGGATTATAAAAACTCTACACAGGTCTAAGTTTGATTTTGAGATTCTATCTTACTCAAATGACTATATTTAATTAATTTTATTTGATATTTATCAGTTAGCATGTTACAGACATTATTAAAGCTTTTCGGTAGGTATTTTCATACAAAATGTGGTGATTCTTTAATTCAAATATTGCGAAATGTGGTCAAATGTGGCATTACTCACTATATGCAATCGAACAAGAATTAATTGCTCTACAACACACAATAGGTATCTAGGTGGGACTCACTACTTATACCTTTTTAAAAATTGAATTTCAGAAAAAAACATTTTTTTTACGACTCACTTTAAAATTAAACTACAAAGACATCATAAGGAGTACGGACATTTCGCAACACAAAACACATAGTACAAACCCCTCTGATTCGAACTCATTAAAAATTTTGAACAGTTCTTTTGTATTTATTGCGTTTTTTTAATTTTAGAATTGTTATCATTTCCGAATATTTTCTCTCTCCGATTGCTCGAGTAGAAACATCTGACTTTGAAAGCTTCTAGCGCGAGAGTGGCGCCACCTATGAAGATTTTGAGTATGGTACGTTGATGGTCACTCTAGTCTTTATCGATTGCGGCCAAAATCACATTATTTTGTTAACCTTAAAAAAATGCGTTTTGGCCAACAAAACTGGTCGTCTGAACCATAGTGCAGCGGTTCAATGGTTGTACGAAAATGTTGTAAATTCTTATATATTCATGTTCGTCTGAACATTTAAAATTAGTTGCATTACAAAATTAGTGGACTGTATTCATTTATTATTTTCATTCTATATTATTTATCTTGCAACTAATATGGCCGTGGTTTTTAATATGTTTATTTGTTTACAATTTGTTTTTTTTAAATAATTTTCATTAATTTTTCTTAGTTTAACAATTGTATTAAATTATACTTTATTTGTGCCATTTTGTGTTCTGCTAAAATTGCAGACACCATCGAATTTTTAAATTTATTTTATTTTTAAAATGCAATATTCAATGTTTATTATAAATGCCACATTAAAGATGAAAGGCTTATTTTAAACTACCTCCGAAATGAGGTCCTGCCGGGGGATTAAGTCCGGATAAGTGTTTTTTAATTTTTGAATAAAAAAAAAAAATGTTCCTTATATGAAAAAAATTTTTCTTAAATTTTTGACATTTGTAACAATATGTATACACTTGTGTTGATGTTTATGTGTATATGTGTATGTGTATATAAAAAATCATATTTTTACTAATTTACTTAGCTGCTGTTGACGTCGCCGCTGTTGTCTTAACTGCTGTAGTTATTGTTGCTGCTTTTCTCGCTGTTGTTGATGCTGCTGTTGTTGTTGATGCTGAAGTAGATTCGGTGATCATCCTTCCTTCTATTGGGGTCTTTGGCAGTATCCCTTTATATATATTTTTCTCAAGTGATGGAGTTATTTTAAGCTTATGTCTCACAACACTTTTTCGATGTTTAGGACTCGAAAAAAACCATTATAAACAAATTTTTTGTTTATTTTAATTTATTTTGTCGATTTCTCGACCACAAAATTTATTTTTTAACAACCATTGTGTTGGAAAATTTTGCTTTAAAAACAAGAGGGATTCTTTTGTATCCCTTTGTTTTTGAATTTATAAATTTTTTATGTAGTTTTCACACTACTTTTCGAAGTTTTGGCTTAGAAAAACGCCAACAATTTTCTTTATTTATTGATTTAAGTCGATTTTTCGACCACAAAATTTGTTTTACACCAACCAATTATTTAGTTGGACAATTTTGTTTTAAGCACAAGGAATTCTTCTGTATCCCTTTGCTTTTGATTAATGCTCTTATGGCATTTAAAAGGCACATTTCTTTTTTATGCACTTTTTTTATGCTCTTATGGCATTTATTTAGCACTCTATTTTAGCACTTTTTATTTATTTTGTTTCACTTGCTGATGTGTGGCCTCAAGCACGCCGTACCATAATTTACAATGGTAAACAAAGCAACCTTTATATATTCAGGTGCTTTTTTTCTTTTAAAACATAAAAAATTCTTTTGAATCTTTTTGCTTTTTTGTTCCTTCCCATAAAGGGTGGAACAAGAGTAAATTATTTTTAGCTGCAAGATAAACTTGGCCATACGCTCAAGCGTTGTTTATATAGGCAGACAAAATTACATTGCTGCAGCGGTTCAATGGTTGTACGAAAATGTTGTAAATTCTTATATATTCATGTTCGTCTGAACAGGCATCCTGATGAACAGTTGCAAGTGAATCTATAAAGTTAGTGTGTTAAATAATAATCAGCATTCATTAAGCTTTTAACTTACAGAAGAATTTGAGAGAAAATATTTTTTGTGTTGCTGTCGCGGTGCGATTTTTAAAGAAGTAACAAATGGGGAGAAATTAAACACTTCGAGTTGGGAGATGTGAGACACGGCAAATCTGACAATTGTTGTTTACAAATCTGATGTGTTGATTGTCATATGTTGTATGTGTGATATATGAACAATATATGAATGATATAACAATATAATAGGTTTATACTGTATATAATATAATAAGGCAAAAGAAGCGGTCAAACCACCGGCAGCAAAACGTAGTCGTCGCACATGAAAGATGATTCCGATGAATATTTTTTATTATTCTTCTAAGAAGTTTAAAATTTTGTTCAATACTTTTTAATACATTACAAAGTGTCATTTCTGTAATCCTAATCAAAAATTTCTTTATTAAACAATTTTTTTGTCGCATTTTTTAGTAGTGTTTCACATCTTGTGACGATCTGTCATTGCTCGGGTGGCGGGTCAGGGATGGCCAGGATTCGTCTCAGAAATTTTATATTTGGTTCAGGTGTGGTTGCTGGAAGAGATTCCGACCCGGTCCCAGAGTAGAACGCTAGCTAATACGGTACAAATTATCTTTATGTTTATTGACCTAATAGGTACAGATTACTGATAGTTTAATTTCCCGTCGCTGGTAACGTCGTGATCTAGTGACGGATGCGACCCTTCCATCGGCTCGTTCTGAGGTCCTAAGAACTGGGCAGAGTGTTTAGAGGCCGTTCTGGTCTACTTAATATGAGAAGAGTTGAGTTTAGAGGCCGGTCTGGTCTACTAATTAAAGAGAAGAGTCTAGAGGCCGTTCTGGTCTACTAAATATGAGAAGAGTTGAGTTCAGAGGCCGGTCTGGTCTACTAATTGGTGAGAAGTTTAGAGGCCGATCAGGTCTACTATATAATAAGACGTAATACGCAAAGGCTACTGATTAGTTAGTTACCACGCCGTTTACCCGTCTCCTATGGCTCTGCTGCACTCCTTACTGCTGATCCTTGCCTGCTAGTCCTTTTTGCTGGTCCTGGTTAGGTCCTTTGCCGATCGTCGGCCGAAACTGAATGAGGTCTGGAGTGCTGTGGTGCGCCTTATATAGCGGTTTGGCGGAGGCTAGTGTGCCCGCATATCCAAGCGACTTTGGCCGCATTAGTGTGGCCGATCTATTTCGGGCCAATGTGACCCGTCGCGCACGCTCATTGGCGCGCGCGCGCATTTAATTCAAATCAAATTCCATTCTTATGTCTTAAATCGTTCCTATTTATGCCTAATATATTATATATGTGCGCGTCTACGCGTCACATACGTAAATCGATTTATTCAAGGGAAGAAGCGTCAACGCGAGGTCGTCATTTCGGCTAACGACCTGAAGTTGTCCTTTCTTAGGATGGTCCAAATATTTCAAAAGGCGGAGTTCAGTTCAGAATACGTCAAGTTGGAGAAGTCTGAAATTTAAAGCCCACATCTACAACGTTTAAATCCCTTTATCAATGCGCGAGAAGCATGTACGAAAATTGTCCGTAGCTGCGTTCACTGTTTCCGGTATAAGCCAGTGCTGATGAGCCAGATAATGGACAGTTTGCCAGCCGAATGGCGCGCTCTTTTCTAGTTTGCGGAGTAGATTTTTGTGGTCCCTTTCATGTGTCCTTAAAAATCCGCGGTAGACCTCCTATTAAAACTTATGTGGCCGTTTTTGTGTGCTTTTCGTCAAAGGCTGTTCACCTTGAACTTGTTGTCGACTTATCCACTGACAGCTTCTTATCTGTTTTTAAAAGGTTCATCGGGAGGAGAGGGCTGCGGAAGGTGCACAGCGACAACGCCACGAACCTCGTAGGAGCGTGCAACGTACTAAAGGAGCTGAGCGAAGCGTTTCACCGTAGTCGGGACGACCTGAAAGGATACGACTCTCCACTGCACTATGGGGCCAACGACTAGTTTTTGTGGCAATAATTAATAGCTTGCGGACGAAACAACATATTCAAGTTCTGTTTTTTGAATTAAGTTCATGATAAAAATAGTAATATATTTTAAGAAAAATGGGAGTGGTCCCGCTTTCAAACAAAAAAAAAAAACATTTTATTTATTTATTTATTTATTATAATAGATAGAACAGTTTACAAAACTAAACTAACTACTTACAAGGCCGAAATTTAGGGCTATTTTCAAAAATTAATTGTGAGAAAACTGTACAAGATTATGAAATAATTCTTTTTTTTATTACTTTTATACATCTTTAATCTTAATACTACGGGAAATTCTACGGGTGTACAGCAGGTCATTCGTGAATTATATAGGGTCAAAGTGGGGTCATCAAAAATTTAGGGTCATTTTTCTGGTATCATAACTACCCTTCAACTTGCCCGAATTAAAAAAAATTTATTTTTTTATATTCAGTCTTACGTTTTCTATGCTTCTCCGAGTACGATTTTTTTTTAAATTAAAAATTGTTTTTAATATAATTTTTTTTTGTAAAAGGTTCCATTTTAACCACGTTTTTTCACCTGTTGGAGGATGCAAAAATGAAACAAAAAATTAAAACAAAGTGGGGAAAAATTTGGTTCGATTCGATGAAAATTACTGGTAGAAGTGATACCAGAAAGTTTAAAAAAGGTGATTTTCGGGAAAACGCGTTTAAAGATAGGAAAAATGGTCGAAACGTATGGAGGTAGCAATCTTTCGGGCTTCGTTTACCCATGAACGAATGCGAATTTCACAAAACCCTTTATATGGCGTATTCCTCAGATCCTCCTTTAAAAAAAATTAAAAAAAAAAATCGAAAAAAAAATCGTAAGTAGAACCCCCTTCTTAAGTGATTGGTACCATTGGTTGCAGTTTATGTTTTCTTTTTGTTTTGTCGCAAGTTCAGCTTTAAGATGTCTTTTTATATCTGTGTTGTTTATGTTTGGGGTGAGAATTAGTGGCATATTGCTTACTGATTTTGCAGCTTGATCGGCAAGTTCATTTCCTTTTATTCCTGAATGGCCAGGAATCTACATTATTTTAATTTTAGGGGCATGTTGTGTTAATAGGGATCTGATTCGGTTTGGGTAAAAGCTGTTGTTATTCGAGTTTTTGATTGAGTCTAATGCTGATAGGAAGTCGCAACAGATAATAAATTTGCTTTTTCGTGCTTTAGTTAGTTCTATTGCTTCTAGTATGGGCCCCCCTCGGGCCCGCTGCGCTCGCCTCGTCGAGCAACGCGGGCGTTAATGATCATGGACAATCTACAACAATACGCTTCGGACCTCATGGGGGAGGTAAAACCCCAAAAAGCCATCTCCGAAATCGACGAAGATGAGTTACTGCGCTCGGATGATGAGACTTTAACTCCGTCGAGTTCGGTGGCGACTGCTAAGTCGAGCACTCCCCAAACGTCACGACCAATTACTACAAACACCAAGGCGAGCCACGCCAAGGTGAATGGGGGTAACGAAAAGACAAAGTCGTTCACCCACCAACAGAGGAAGGCGCAGGCCAGCAAGGCCCGTTTCATTCTGGCAAAGATCGCCAAGAATGAGAAGGAGGGCAAAGCTGACCAGAGCGATCAACAGGACAAAGTTCGATTCAAGGCAGTGGTCGATGATTTCGAGCGATATGAAAAGGAGCACCCGGAGGCGTTCATACAGCCCCAATCGAAGCGCAATCGCTCACAGGAAGTGAGTGAGAGCGCTCCGAAAAGGGCAAAGGACGCCAAGGGAGCCCCTAGAGCGACATCCTTCGTCAAGCCGGCGAAGAAATTTAGCGAGGTGGCTAGAGACAGCCTGGCCATGGCACTGGTGGACGATGGGCGCCTGCTGTCGGAGAAATGGGATGAGGTCGAGACCAGACTGTCTGAGATGGTATCAGACAAAATACTAGCTGAGCCAGCTGGTCAGACACCATCCTTTGAATCCTCGGACATGGTTCGAGGGCACCGGGTGATAAGGTGCGACGATGAGTCTTCGAAGGACTTCCTGGCGGAGTGCGTCGCTAAGATTAGCGGCGCCTGGAAGGGGCTTAGCCTAAAGCTCGTCCCCGCCACGGATATCCCGAGAAGGCCCAGAGCTCGTATCTGGTTGCCAAAGGGGCTCACGAACCATGATAGGGTGCTCAAGACTTTGAGGGCTCTAAACCAAGATGTCGACATGGCAGACTGGGCCATCCTGAAGGCAGAGCGGGAGATGAGGACAAGCCAGCCTTTCTTGTTCCTCATCAACAAGCAGTGCCTGCCGCAGCAAGAGAAAACCCAGTACAAAGTGCGTTACGGCATAAGGAAGGCTAAGATATAAGTCTTCCTAGCCGAGCCAGATGACAATCTTGAAGACGACGTCGACGACACCAAGCAGATGCTCGATGACTTGGTGATCGACGATGATAGCCCCAACACCACACCGCAATAGGTCGCCGAAGGTCGTGCAGATAAACCTGAAGCGTAGCTCGCACGCTTCAGCAAATCTTGCAGTCCTCCTCCGAGAGGAGGACATCGACATCGGCCTCTTACAAGAGCCATGCACCAGGGACGGCCAAATCTCTGGCGTGGCTATAAAAGGATATACAACACTATACACAAACGCGACAGGTAGGCCGAGGGCGGGTATAATCATTAAAAACAACCTTAACGCTCTTTTACATCCCAATCTTAGCAACTCAGACCTAGCAGTGGCCAGGCTTGAAGCAGCGGATGGGACAGCCATGCTGATAGCATCCGGATACATGGCCGTCGATGAACCGGCACCCCCCGAAGCGTTTGTCAGGGTGATGCAATGGGCCGAGGACTCCAAAACGACACTCATCCTCGGGTGTGACGCCAATGCCAGGCACACACTGCACAGTGGTTGATCATGTATGGGAAGTGCGGCCAAAAATACTTCCCGTAGGAATATCGTGCTGAAAATTTGTACACTGGTTTAGAGACCGAATAACATAATAAATATTAAAAAACATTGGCAAAAACCATAAGTTAAAGCCCGAAAATTTAAAAAAATAACATTGTTACACAAAAATTCCATTGCATACTTTCAGGGGCAGAAAAATCCCACATTATTAAATTCTATTTTATTTAATTTTATTATCTAAATACAAAATAAAACAAAAAGGGGTTGTTAAAATTCATAGTAGGCGTATAATACATTATAATAAATTAAATAGAACAATGAGAAAAAAAAATTATAAAAAAAATTATTCTTAAAAATCAAAAATATAGCAAAATTCAACTAAAATACGAACACAAAAAAGCGAAAAACTCCGAATCGTGCAAAAACGTGCAGCTGAAATTTTAAACATAGATAAAGAAAACATGTATTAATAATAATATGTAAGTTTTCATAATGACATGAAAAATACTCAGTTTTACAGTACACACCTTGTTTTTTAATATTCATTTTAATTGAAGTTAATCCGACACGATTTAATATCAAAATTTAATTTTCTTGTCAGAGGTAATTTTTACACTGCGTTCACTTCCGCGACCACGATATTTTGTTGTCTGTTTTCTCTTCCTCAATTTGTAGCGCGTACGAATGAGAGAGACAAAAACTTAAATAACAGTTAGATTTATTGGTATGTTAAGATGTATTTTTACAACAAAGTTTGTCGAATTTCAAAAACAATTTTTTTGATTTTTGGCCTATGAAATCAACCACAGTGCACTGTGGGGAAGCAAGAAAACAAACGAAAGGGGTGAGTCTCTTTTTGAACATATATGTCGTGATGTCACTATCTGCAACAAAGAGGAAACACCCACCTTTATTTTTCCGAGTACGGAAGAATTCCAAAGATGGGAGGAGGTCCTAGATATAACGCTCCAAATAGAGCACATTAACAACAGGGTAGAAAAATGGAGGGTTTCGCCATACATACATATTCTTTGAGATTTCGATGCCGACCAGCGAGACGGCACCGAAGCGCAATCCCCGCAACACAGACTGGAACAAATATGAAAAGATTGTACAGTCAAAGGTGAAGAACAGGAAGGTCAAAGTAAGACCCACCCCGGAAGGAATAGACAAGGAAGTCGAGGACTTCACGAATATTCTCAACAACGCGTACGAAGAGTCGTGCAGAGTAACGTACTCCAAAAAGACATATCCGCAATGGTGGAACAGAGAGCTAAGCGAGCTTAGAAAAAAGGCTAGGAAAGCCTTTAATACAAGTTACGGAACCAAAGACTGGCAGCTGTATAAGGAAATACACAAGGAATGCAAAACAGCGATATACGCAGCCAAGAAAGACTCTTGGAGCACGCAATGCGAATCGCTAGAAGGAATCAAAGATACGGCTAGGTTGAGCAAAATACTAGCCAAGGAGCAAACAAGCCCCACTCTTATAAACAGATCTGACGGCACAGGAAGTACGTCAGCAGAAGAGACACTGGAGATCCTGCTGGACACACATTTCCTAGGTAACCAGAAAGAAGAAACTCGATCAGAGGAAAGCCAATTGACGGAACACCAGCTAAGAGTCGAAGAGATCGTCACCATGGAAAAAATACAATGGGCGGTGGACTCTTTCAATAAGTACAAAAGTCCGGGACCGGACGGAATCATACCAGCAATGTTGCAGGCAACAAAAGCATGCATTGGAAGATGGCTGCAAGCAATCTTCCAAGCATGCATTAAAACAGCACACATACCACTTCCGTGGAAGGAAGCAAAAGTAGTCTTTATACCAAAACCAGGAAGAAGAGGACACATCCAAGCCAAGGATTACAGGCCGATCAGCCTGACCTCATTCCTTATGAAAACAATGGAACGGATACTAGATATCCATATCAGAGAAAGAACGGAGAAAAACCTTTCCGAAGCACAGCATGCATACAGGAAAGGTAAGTCCACTGAAACAGCACTACACGAAGTAGTGGGATACATAGAAAAGGCACTGGTCTACAAAAACTACACATTGGCCACCTTCTTAGACATAGAAGGCGCCTTCAGTAACGTAAACGCAGATTCCATCCTGAGCTCCCTCAACAGGGTTGGAGTGGAAGCAGGCATCAGAAAATGGATCGGCGCAATGCTAACGAGCAGAAGGATAACAGCCGAACTGAGTGGCACTTATCACACGAGATACGTGAAGAGGGGCACACCTCAGGGAGGAGTTCTGTCTCCACTGCTGTGGCTGATTAACATGGACGACATATTGAGAGAACTCAATAGCGAAAGCGTTAAAGTGGTAGCATACGCAGACGACGTAGTTCTACTCGCTTCAGGACCATTCCCAGACGTCATCAGCGAACTAATGACAAGGGCGCTGAAAAAACTCAACCAATGGGCAAAAGCCTGTGGGTTGGGCATAAACCCAAGCAAAACGGAACTTATGCTCTTCACAAAGAGAACAAAGATCCCCAGATTTAGTAAACCGAAGATAGACGGTACAGAGCTAGAGCTGTCAAAACAAGCCAAGTATCTTGGAGTGATACTGGATACAAAGCTATCATGGAAACAAAACATCAACGAAAGAGTAAGCAAAGCAAGCATAGCATTCTACTCCTGTAGGAAGATGTTCGGGAAAAATAGGGGCATCAACCCCAAGACAATAATATGGCTCTACACAGCGGTTGTAAGACCCATACTCACATACGGAGCACTAGTATGGTGGCCAGCACTAACTAGGGCATACAACATCCAGAAACTTACAAGGATACAAAGATCGGCATGCGCAGGTGCAACGGGAGCACTTAGATCGTGCCCCGCAGCAGCGCTGAATGCCATTCTAAACATATTACCGATAGAACATTTCATAAGAAACACAGTAGCGCAAAGCGCGGTACGACTGAAGGCAAGCCAGAGCTGGAAGAACTACCACACCGGGCACTGTAAGGTCCTGAACGAAATAAACGATCGGCTAACAGTAAATACCGACTACATGACAACCGAGATGCGGTTCGGCAATGCATATACTACAAAATACCCAACAAGAGAAGAGTGGAGAAGAGGGAGTGTAACCGAGTCAGATGAGGTATCACTCTACACCGATGGCTCAAAGATGAGCGGCGGGGTAGGGGCCGGAATCTTTGCCGAAACCAGGGGGATAGAAGAGTCCTTCCACCTCCCAGGGTCAGCAACAGTGTTCCAGGCAGAGGTCCTTGGAATATTGAAAGCATCTGAACTCTCATTGGACCGAGACCTCCAGAATACCAAGGTAAGGATATACTCAGATAGCCAAGCGGCCATCAAATCTCTCGCAACAGCAAGGACTTCATCTACACTAGTCGCCAAATGTAAGGAGGCACTAAACAGACTCGCGGAACACAACAGGGTGCAGATTGCATGGGTACCCGGGCACAATGACATCCCCGGCAACGAAAAAGCAGACGAACTGGCCAGAAAAGGGTCAGAAGAAATAGCAGTAACAACAGATATTCAAGTATCTCTGAACACGGTTCAGGCCGAGATTCACGACCACTTCAAAGTACTAGCCAGCAAGGAATGGTCGATGAAGGCGGAACACTGGAGATCAAAACTGTGCTGGCCTGAATACAATAGGAGACGGACTGCACAGCTGAGCTCCAAGAGTAAAACGGACATCAGAAGGGTAACGGCAGCCATCGCGGGCCACTGGCCAATAGGCACGCACGCCTGTAAGATAGGCCTACCCTATAACCCACACTGCAGAAGTTGCAAGGAACCAAACGAGCAGGAGACACCGGAGCATCTACTGTGTCACTGCCCGGCTTTCAACCAGCTTAGAGCGCGTCACTTCGGAGCCCACCAACTCGGGTCACTAGGGGAAGTGGGGAGGCAGCCAGTGAGTGCCATCCTAGCTTACCTGAATGACACGGGCTGGTACTGATGGTAGGCGCAGACTACAACCAAAACGAGGGTGTGGAACAAAACGGAGCATAGCTCTTATTGGAGGTTACAAGCAGTAACCTCACCACTGACACCTACCTACCTAGTATGGCGATTGTTTCGGAGGTGAGGACGGATGAGTATGGAGGCAGTATGCACAGGGCAAGGTGTTTGTGTCAGTTGTTATGGCGAATGTTATAATGCAGTTAATTTTTGAACCGTCAGGGAATAAGAAATTATCTGGCTTTAGCTTATTTTTTGTGTGTTCGAATAATTTTCTGTATGATTCTGGTGGTGTTTCTTGTTTCTTGTGGCTTCTGAGTGATGTGTCTATTAGGTTGGGGAAGACCCATGATGGCTTGTGTTTATGGAGTTTTATTGGTTTGTAGGGTAGATTAAGATCTAGGCTGAGTTTGATTGTTTGGTCTATTATTGGTAGTGTTTTCTTTTTACATTTTTTGTGCTTAACAAATTTGTGAATTGGCGTGTTTTTCGAAAATATTAGGTTTTGGGATAGCTTGGCTATTTGAAGATCTCGTTTCATTTCTAAAGAGGGAATATTTGATTCGTAGAGTAAGTGCGATAGGCTCCGAGGGCTAGACGGATTGCAGAGTTGAATGATGTTTTTATTTGGTTTAGAATGCTTTTGGGAGCGTGGCCGTATAGAAACAGACCATATTCTAATTTGGCGATAACGGTTGCCTTTGCGACATTAAGTAGCGTATACGTGTTGCAATTAAATTTGAGACTGGATAGACATTTTATTATATTTAACTTATTTGTTTGGGTAGGAGTGAATTTATGTGTATGTTCCATTTATATTTGTTGTTTATGGTTATACCTAGAATTTTTAGGGAAGTAACGGTAGGAATTTGGATGTTGTTGCAGCTTATCTTGCAAGTACAGTGATGTTTTTTGCATATGTGGAGGTGTTGGCATTTGGATATGGATAGAGATGCCTCTGAGTACGAGCCTCAATTCCCTATATAATTTAATAGGTTGTCTAGGTTGAAGTTTGTGTTTGTGTATTTTTTTTTGGAAATTTATTATAAGGAAGAAGTCGTCGGCGTATGCCGATATAGGGATATGATATGAAAATACTAAAAAAGCCATCTTAAAGTATAACCCTTGCCCTTTTAAATGCTGTTGAGTTTGATTAAATATCTCTTTTTTTCGCTGAGATTTCGTACTGAAATATTGATAGGCCCTATGAAGCAAACATATTTCTTTGCACATAAAACAGCTTAAATCTGTTATTCGGGGGTTTTTAAGGTCGATGATCACGAATCCGGACTCAAATTTTTAAAATTCAAGATGGCGGATCCAATATGGCGGACCAACTTCGTAAAAAGTTACTGGATCAAGCTGAAACTGTGTATTGGGGGTCTTCGGGGTCGCTGTTTACCAAACTGAGATAAAATTCTGAAATTTGATGATGAAATTTGATGATGAAATTTGATGTTCGATTTTTATTTTTTGTAAGTAAATAATTCAATATGGCGACCATAAAACGATCATAAACGAAATCGCGGGGAATGTCAGACAGCTCACTCGACAAAGAATACTCTATATCAATTTCAAAGTACGATATCTCAAAAAATATCAAAAAAAGAGATATTTAATCAAACTCAACAGCATTGGAAAGGGCAAGGGTTATACTTTAAGATGGCTTTTTTAGTATTTTCATTATAAGAACAAATTCGATGCTACATAACCTCAAATATAGGCAAAAACGCTGTTTTTGAACTTTTAGGTTAGGATATCTCGAAAACCAGAGCCAATTCGAAAATTTCTACCTCGGATTCGGATTCAGCGCACCGAAAACCTTCGGAAAAGTATATACTGGTTTCTGGGTCAAAATTTTGTCGGCCTGCGTAATTTATTAAAAGCTATGTGAAAGAGTATTACGGATATGGGTGAACCTTCGGGGATTCCATTGATGTATGCGGACCGACACGGACAATTATTTTCCTGTTAATCATAAAGTTTTTTATGTAGTTTATAATTTTTGGGCCTGTTTTCCATTCCTGCAGCTGGTGGATTATGGAGTGCACACCTACTCGATCGAAGGCTCTTGAAAAGTCAAGAGTGACGAGGGAGGTGTGCATTTTTGACTTCGTTATGAGATAGTCTTCATAGATTAGACAGTCCGAAGTCAATTTGCCTTTTTTAAATCCAAATTGGTTTTCGTTAAGTGGGTTGCTATGTGTCACTAACCACCAGAGTCTTTTAGCTATAATTTTATCCAGTGTTTTTGCTATACAACAGTTGAGAGAAATGGGTCGGTAAGACGTAGTTTTAGTTTTGTCGGTGTTAGGCTTGAGGATTGGGATGTTTGGGCTTGTTTTTTTAGGCTTGTAATATGTGGCTATTAAAAATGTATTAAATAGTTTTGTTATTCTGTGTTTTGTTGTGGGGGAGCTATTTTTTATTTAAGTCCTGGAGCAGATCCTTTTAATGTTTGTAAGGCTGAGATGAGTTCGAGATATGTTATGTTTTTTTCAATGGTTTGGGCTATTGGAGAGGGGTATAGTTTTGTAGGTTGTTTCTGTATTTATTGTTTCGGAACTCCTCTGAAAAGTTCCAGTCCACGGAATTGTCTCCGACATACAGTGGGGAGCAAAAGTGATTCCACGATCAACGTTTTCATGTTTGGGAGCACATAAAAACTAAACGAACGAAGTAAATGATAAAACTTTTATATTTTAATAGTTTATTGGTAACAACAAGGCATAATTAATAAAGTAATTAAAGAAGCTATGGAATAGTAATGAATCAAAACCCAAAACAAGCGGCATGTACTCAGTTTTGCACCATTTAAAAAAAAAATTTTAAAAAACTATTATTAATATTTTGTCCAGAGACCCTTATTGTCGATGACATTTTCTATACGTTTTGGCATACTTTTAACTAATTTTTCAAATATTCCTTTCGGAATATTATTCCATTCTTGTTCAACACGCCCCCAAAGATCGTCCAAGTTGGATGGGGCTGACTGATGCTGTCCGAGCCGTCGCTTTACGATTGACCATAGATTTTCAATCGGATTGAGGTCGGGACTTTGCGCTGGCCACTCCACTATCTTAAAATTTTGGTTTCCGAGTCATTCTTTTACAATTTTCGCAGTGTGCTTGGAATCCCCATCTTGCTGAAAAGTGATCTCCTGCTCTGGGTACGCACACTGGTCAAGAAAATTGGGAAGATGGGTCTGCAAAATGCTCAAATAGTCTTCCTTTCGCATAATTCCGTCAATTTTGTGCAACGGTCCAGCGTGCGAATATGAGAAACACCCCCATGCCATTATGTTGCCGCCACCATGTTTCACCGTTTGCTTCACATGATGCCTTTGAAGCTTTTCACCAGGTCTCCGCCAACAGTATTGTTTCCATCGAATTGAAAACGATTAAACTTGGATTCGTTCGACCAAATAACACGTTTCCAGTCTTCTATTGTCCAGTTCTTGTGTTCCTTTGCGAATTTTAGCCGAGCCTTAACATTTTTCTCGGATAAAGCTGGTTTATTTTTTTTCACTGCTGCGACATAACCAATCCTACGAAGCGCTCTTCTAGCTGTCCATCGACTAACGCCTTTATTTATTTCCGTAGAAGCTTCTTTTGGCGTTAAAAGTCAATTTTTTCTCATCTTAGACATCGTAAGTCGAGCGTCAGAGTCGGTTAGAAGGCGATGCCGACCATTTAATTTATTTTCAGTACAAACATTTTGTCTTTTTTGCACCTTGACAACAACTGATTGACTAATTTACAGTTTTTCAGCAATAGTTCGTGTCAAAATCCCATTTTTAGTTAGGGAGATAATACAATTTTCTTTAAAAGAAGACAGTTTCTACATTTTACAGTGAATAGTCAGAGACTAAGTTCCAAATTAAACTTATCAACTGCAAACTCGTGGAAGAGAGTGATTTTCTGCATTCTGACAACGAATAATAAATGCAAAAGGCATTTAACGGTAAATCTGCAGGTCTATTGCTGATAAGGAAAGTAAGAGAGTAAGAGCAAAAATATGAGCGAATAACAAATGGTGCAAAACTGAGTACTAGCTGCTTGTTTTCGTTTTTTAATCATAACATTTCTTCATTTTCTATCTTGCTTTATACGACTAATTGTAAAGAATAAACCAGTTGTTCAATAAAAAAAAAAATTTTGTCATTTGCTTATTAGTTTAGTTTTTATGTGCTCTCAAACATGAAAAAGTTGATCATGGAATCACTCTTGCTCCCCACTGTATGTCGGAGACAATTCCGTGGAAAACCAGCAAAGCGACACCTAGACGCAATCCACGAAAGACAAACTGGGGCAAGTTCAGTGATATTGTCCACGCAAAGGTTAGCAACAGGAAGATTAAAGTACAATCCTCAGCAAAGGCCCTCTATAAAGAAGTAGAGGACCTTACGAACATATTAAACAACGCCTACAATGAGACATGCAAGGTGTCATTTTCAAAGAAACAGTATCCACCATGGTGAACCAAGGAACTGAGTGACCTCAGAAAGAGAGCACGAAAGTCCTTTAATACATGTTTTGTGTCCAAAGAATGGGCACCTTACAAAGAAGTACAAAAACAATACAAAAAAGCCGTATACGAAGCCAAGAAAGAATCTTGGAAAAGTTACAGTGAAACTTTAGAAGATATAAAGGATACGGCAAGGCTAAGTAAAATCCTTGCTAAAAGGCACACAAGCCCATCCCTAATTAACAAACCTGACGGTACGTCAACATCGTCAGTCGAAGAATCCCTAGAGGTACTGGTAGACACGCACTTTCCAGGGAATGTGCGGGTAAACTCGGACCCGGGGAGACCTAGAACCGAACAGAATTTTACGACAACAGAATACAACGACAATGGGCGATAAACTCCTTCGACAAATATAAAAGCCCGGGCCCCGACGATATTATTCCGGCGATGCTACAGGCAGCAATAGAAAGCATCAGTAGGTCGCTTAAAGCCGTCTATGAAGCAAGCATGAACCTGACCCACATACCGCATGAACCTGACCCACATACCGCATGAACCTGACCCACATACCGCTCCTATGGAGGAAAGCTAAAGTGATATTTATACCAAAGACGGGCAGCTAAGGATTATAGACCAATCAGCCTAACGTCCTT
Source organism: Drosophila bocqueti (assembly GCA_018151655.1). NCBI lineage: Eukaryota > Metazoa > Arthropoda > Insecta > Diptera > Drosophilidae > Drosophila > Drosophila bocqueti. The sequence goes on along the minus strand of JAECXF010000289.1, from coordinate 56,150 downwards.
AATCCTGAAGACGATGGAAAGGCTAATGGACATACACATAAGAGACAAGGCGGAGGGAGATCACCTATCGGATGCGCAACACGCATACCGAAAAGGTCGATCGACCGAGACAGCACTGCATGAAGTGGTGAGTCACGTCGAGAAAGCTCTGAACTACAAAGAATACACGATGGCCGCCTTCTTAGATATAGAAGGTGCGTTCAATAACGTGAACGCCGAACCCATCCTGGGCTCCCTCAGCTCGATAGGTGTTGAGAGATGCACCAGAGAATGGATAGGTGCTATGCTCACGAGTAGGACGATAATGGCCGAACTGGGTGGCACTCACCTCACGCGAGTAGTGAAGAGAGGCACACCCCAGGGCGGAGTATTATCGCCGCTTCTCTGGCAAATCAACATGAACCACATATTGAAAGAACTCAATTGTGGTGGAGTACGAGCAGTAGCTTACGCCGATGACGTAGTGCTACTAGTATCAGGTCCATTCCCCGACGTCATAAGCGACATTATGTCGGGTGCTCTGGACAGGCTAAATAAATGGGCGAAATCTTGCGGACTTGGGATTAACCCTAATAAGACAGAACTAATGTTATTTACAAGGAGATCAAAGATCCCAAGTTATAACATGACCAAGATAGATGGCATAGAGCTAAAACTTTCTCAGCAGGCGAAGTATTTGGGAGTTATACTGGACCCTAACATATCATGGAAACAAAACATCGAAGAGAGAGTCAGAAAGGCATGCATTGCCTTCTACTCCTGTAGAAAGATGTTTGGGAAAAACTGGGGACTACACCCAAAGACCATAATATGGCTCTGCACAGCAGTAGTTAGACCTATATTAACATACGGGGCTCTAGTATGGTGGCCGGCACTCACTAGAACATCACCAAACTAACGAGGATACAACGTTCGGCATGCGCAGAAGCTACTTGGGCTATGCGCTCGTGCCCGGCGGCCGCCCTGAACGTAATCCTAGACATCATGCCGATTGACCTATTTATCAAGGATGCGGCGGCGCAGAGTGCGGTGAGACTAAAAGCAAGCAATTGCTGGAGGGATCGCAGCATAGGACACCGCACTATACTTGACGGGGTCACGTCGCTAACAGACAAAAACACGGACTACATGACAACCGAAATTAGATTCGGCAACGGTTATACGACCTCCTACCCGACAAGGGAGGAATGGACTAGAGGCAGAGTAACCGAACAAGATGAGGTATCGCTCTACACCGATGGCTCCAAGATGAGCTGTGGTGTGGGAGCTGGGATCTTCGCTGAGAGCTGGGGGGTTGAATCGACTTTCAGTCTCCCAGCATCAGCGACGGTCTTTCAGGCTGAGGTACTCGCTGTATTGGAGGCAGCTGGTCTTAGGTTAGACGCACGTTTAGTTTAGTTGTATACAACTTTGCTTCATATTTATTTATTAAATGATAATAGAAAAAAAGTTGATATGCAGAAACATTACTTCTTTAATGATACTTTAAATATAATATTCAAATGTTTATAATTATTTAACAAAATTGTGTTTTTTAAACATTTTCTTAAAGCATCTTAAAATAAGGCTAATTTTTCTTGGTCAATAGAATAGACGCACTTTGGCTTTTGAGTTTTTATAAAAAAATTTATTTGAGATAAAAAAAAAATAATATCAGTAATGAGTACTGCCTCCTTTGTTGGTAAAAACTTCATAAATGCGGTCCTTCATAGAATAATACAAGGATCTATGTAATTCAAGGAAATCTCGCTCCAAGCACGTGTAATAGCTTCAGTTAATGTTTCCTTATCTTCGTACTGCTCTTCTCCTTCGTATACCTTCCGTGTTAGCCAGCCCCAAACATTTTCAATTACTTTAAGATCTGGAGAATATGGAGGCCAGGTCATGATATTAACGTTTTGACTCGAAATAAAAGACTTTACTACTCGATAGTTATGAATAGGAGCATTGTCTTCATGAAAAATCCATGGAATTGGTCCAAAGAGATCTGTTAGTTTTGCAAACACGGACTATAACAATGTTTTGAAGCGATCGCCGTTCATCTTTTGATCGATAAAAATTAGGTCAATTGTTCCATAAATTGTTCCCCCTTCTCGGCTATGGTGGAGACTTAAATATAGCTCATCTTTACGCAAATCGTGATAATAATATTGAAATCCATCAGTGCCATCTAAATTAAATCGTTTTTTATCGGTAAAGGCAACTGAACGCCAATCGTTTAGTCGAGTGTCAGATTGGACAGTCCACGTCATCTATTCTTTCGCAAATTGAAGCCGCTTATCCTTGCGTATTGCATTCAAAAAGCTCTTTTTCTTGATTTTTATACGCTGTAGGTGTTCTGAATTTCTGATAGTATGCTGAACAGTAGAAAGGCTTGCTTTTACTGCGGTCAATTCCTTGATCTTCGTAGCAGATTTAGTCGAATTCGAAGCAATTCTAACAATTTTGCGTTCTGCTTGTTTTGATAGTGCCTTTTTTTTCCCTTTGAAGTTATTTCCATATGTCTCTGGATCCTTTTAATATCTGTCAACAGTTCTGGAGCTTCGATTTAATTGTTTGACAATGTTTTGATTGGATATTTCTTTCAAGTGAATAAAGTCGACTTTTTGATGTTCCAATAAGCTCATAACAGCAGCTTTTCCAAATTTTTCTTCAAAAGTAGCTAAAAAACACTTTAATTGTTTATATTTCATATATTTTTAATATAAAAGATTACCCTTGTCCACGCAATATGAAGAAATTTAAGCTGCGTCTAATTCAATGACCAAGAAAAATTAGCCTTATTTTAAGATGCTTTAAGAAAATGTTTAAAAAACACAATTTTGTTAAATAATTATAAACATTTGAATATTATATTTAAAGTATCATTAAAGAAGTAATGTTTCAGCATATCATTTTTTTTTTCTATCGTCTAAATGACGATAAATAAATATGAAGCAAAGTTGTATACAACTAAACGTGCGTCTAACCTAAGACCATCAGTGTAGTATAAGATTTGATACACGTATTGTTAGTCTCGAAAATGAGAAGATTCAATAAATAAAAGCAAAGTATAATACAAAAAAAAAAAAAAAAGTATTTTTTGTTTGGACTAAGTTTAAACTTACATCAAAGTCATCCAAGGCTGCAGCCAATTCTCCAGCTCCGCTGTAAATATCTGTCGGTTGGGAAGATTTTCCTTGGGCTACATCGCTTATAGTGTTGACAGCATCGCAAACTTGCTTTAGAATAAAATCGCGATTTACTTTAGCCAGATCTAGTTCGGGATGGCGAACATACACTTTCGATGCAGTCAATAACATTGTTGAATGTTTTTTAAGCATCGCACGAGCTGCTGCTAAATCATCTCTCAGTTGAGGATCTTTTAGTTCCTGTTGCCTCTTGGCAGCTTGTTTTATAAGTTCTCCAGCATTACGGCCAAATTGCTAGGAAACAAATAAATTAAGGGTACGGGTTATTTTATCTAATCAAATTAATCTTAAAATTAATTGTGGGGTATGGTTAAGGGGGTTGACCAATGCGACGGCCGTTATTGGTACCTCTTTTTGGAATATTTTCCTAAATTTAATTTTTTACCAGTTATTAAGTTAAGTTGGAAGTATTTTTATAAATGTTGTTCAAGTTGAAATATTGTCGAATTTTCGAGGAACTACACTTAAAAATAAGGTACTGTCATGGTCATCAAGATTCTATACAACTGGGAGGGCCCATTTCAAAAATATAAAAGACATTATAAAAAAAAAAAGATGATTGCGATTGCAGTGAAATTTGTAGTATACGAGGTGTGTAAACTTAGCGGGCTTAACATTTCGAGCTAGTTATTATACCCTTGCAGGGTATTATAATTTTGGTCAGAAGTTTGCAACGCAGTGAAGGAGACATTACCGACCCTATAAAGTATATATATTCTTGATCAGCATTAACAGTCGAGTCGATCTAGCCATGTCCGTCTGTCCGTTTCTACGCAAACTAGTCCCTCAGTTTTAAATCTATCTAAATGAAACTTTGCAGATGTATGCTCTATATGCTCTCATATGCCGGATCGGCCGACTATATCATATATAGCTGCCATAAAACCAATCGATAAATTTTTAGCCAATTTTTCAACATATTTTCATAAAATTTCAGACATGGCCATTTTGTAATATTTTAAAATTCCGTTTCTAATTTTATCAAAATCGAACCACTATATCATATAGCTGTCATAGGAATATATATATAAAATCATTTAGTTCGTTAGCAACATTTTTCGCTCGCAACATTTTTTGTTGGCAACATTTGGCAACAGCCACAGGAACGATCGGAAAAAAAAGATAACTTAGCCAGTTTTCAGCGTATTTTCATATAATTTGAGACATGGGCAATGAAAAAACATTTTTCGATATTTAAAAAATTCTACAGTGGTGTAACACCTTAACTGAATCGAAGGAAGATGTAATCAATAAGGTCTTTCCTTACATTCGACAAAATTACAAGAATCACTCATGGTTGAGTTCACGATCAATATTGGCGGCTAAGAATAAGGAGTTAGACGAACTCAATTTTTCGATACATCATGAAATACCAGGCGATATCCATTCCTACAAATCAGTTGACACAATCACTGATGAAGACAACGTTGTCAATGATACAACCGAGTTTTTAAATTCATTGGAATTACCAACACATAATTTGCGGTTAAAAGTTGGTTCAGTGATAATTTTATATGATAGATAAAAAATAACCTGTGTAAAATATAAAAATTAAATACCTATAGTAGACAAAATAAGGCTATCAGGGGTGCCACAGAAACCACTTCCACTGCAAAATCCATGAAAAATAATTCCGAGGTGCCAAAGCACAAATATATTTTTTGTGTATTTAAAAACACAAAATGTGACGTACATTTCGTGGCACCACATTGATAGATTCGAAATTTCGAATCGGACAGTCGACAGGCAGCGACTAGAGCTGTTGAGAAACATTTTAAACTTTTTTTTAATAAAAGTAAACAAAAAAAACAATTTCTGAAAATTCAAGATGGCGGTAATTTCCAAAATTTCCGAATGGCCACACTACTCTCATCTGGGCATCCTAGAACCATCGCCACATTAGATTTTTCGAAACTTATATTTTGTTAACCCTTCTGCCACAGCATCCGATACGCCGCCAAACCAATCTTGAGAACTAGCGAAACGAATGCAAAGATACAACTGCAATTTGTAGGACGCCGGCAGCGAGTAATGGTATAGAAAATACGCAGATTGGACAGGCAACGTGTCACTGAGAAACAACCAAACTTATAGCGAATAGAATAATAAAATGGATCCCAATGAGGTATACGGCAACATGCAGCCGCCTTCGCAGTCAGACTCTCCCAAGTTCTTGATGAACATGCAGGGTCTGAGCAATCTGCCATTGGCCATGCAAGTGGTCCAAATGGTGCGCAACTCGCTGCGTCCTTGGACGGTCTTCAGCATGCAGCGCCTGAACAACCGCGTCGTGCGTAACCACTCCTACTTCCAGGCCAACTACGTCTTCATATTTTTCGTGCTGATCTACTGTCTTATCACAGCGCCTCTCATCCTGTTATGGGGGCCGCCGCATTCGGTTGCCACAAGCTGCGCGTGCGCAAAATCAACATAGCCATAGGGCCAACTAACGCGCCCATACTGCTTCTGGTAGGCGCCGGGCGGCTCTATTCTGGACGCTGGGCGCCTCCAGCTTTGTGGTTGTCTTGCACTCCATCTTCTACAACATCGATGCTATTGTGACGGAAGAGAACTAGGGATTCCTCCCCAGGTTGCCTTACCTCCAGCCAGTATATAAACTTGCGATATTCTGGGATCTGTTCGGATAACCCCGGCGGTTACGGCGGGGACTGCAGGGACAGAGAGATATTCGCCACCATGGGGCTTTATTAGTCTATACAGACAGTATGCAATATGCAAAATTCAAACATATTATGTAACAAATCCTAGTTAAGTTTTAGCTGCAGACATTGAATAAATACCAAACCATGTTGTCAAAATTGGTTCGTATGGGTTTTTGGGGTCGCTGATTTTGAATCTGATATCAGATTTTGAAAATTCAAGATGGCGGTTTCAAAATGAGTGAAATCAGCTTTATCAGCTAAATCCAATGCTTTTACTTTTCAGTGTATCCCACTAAAAATCAAGCTTATTTCACCCCAATTTACAAATACTGATATCAGATTAGAAATATCTATACTCAAAAAATTAGTATATTAAAAAAAAAATGTTATACCAATTTTAACCAATTTCCAAGGTTCAGTCCGCCATATTGGATCGTCCATTTTGTGTTTCCAAAATCTGATATCAGATTCGAAATCAGCGACTCTTAAACCTTTATTCTTATTGCTTAAGTCGATCAAAATCAACTTGAAATACTATAAAAACTATAAAGATTTAGGTGGTAAATCCTATATATAAACAAGAAAGGAAGCTAACTTCGGCATGCCGAAGTTTAAATAGCCTTGCAGTAAGTAGAAGAAGAAGAAGAAATATGTTCAGACTTTCCGCTTTCTCGGAATGTTGCTAGCAAAAAATGTTGCTGGCAAGAAATGTTGCTAGCAAAAAATGTTGCTAACGAAATATGTTGCGAAAAAATTAAATGAATTGATATATATACATTCCTATGGCAGCTATATGATATAGTCCGATTTGAATAAAATTAAAACCGAAATTCTGGAATAATACAAAATGGCCATGTATCAAATTATATGAAAATATATTAAAAATTGGCAAATCAAAAATTTCCGATCGTTCCTATGGCAGCTATATGATATAGTCGTCCGATCCGGCCCGTTCCGACATATATAGTAGTGAGAGCATATAGAAGACTATCTGCAAAGTTTCATTCAGATAGGTTCAAAACTGAGGGACTAGTTTGCATAGAAACGGACGGACAGACGGACAGACGGACAGACAGACGGACATGGCTAGATCGACTCGGCTGTTGATGCTGATCAAGAATATATATACTTTATAGGGTCGGAAATGTCTCCTTCACTGCGTTGCAAACTTCTGACTAAAATTATAATACCCTGCCAGGGTATAAAAACAAGTAAGAGAGCTACAGTCGTTCGTGAACGATTGTTATTTACCCTGTACCAAAATATATAGCCGCTCGAATTAGCTCCCGATTATAAATAAAATCGGTAACAAGGGAACACCACGTGGATATATATATACTTCGCAAGTATATAAGAATGTTTGCATTTGCATATGTACATATGTACATACATACATTTATAAGACTGAGACTCACTCTCTGTACCTTTCTAGCCATTTGGTTGAGCTCATCCTTTTTACGCTTCTCCTTTGTCATGTCTTTGAAAACGATAAACAAAAGTCAGCTGATCGCGACTTTTGCCTATTAGAGAAATGTAAACAAACTCGCTCTTTGCAAAACCACCACCATCTCATGCACTTGCGTGTGCAAGACAGAGAAAGAGATAACCCCTCTCTCTTTTTTGCGCACGGGAGTTAGTTTCTTGCGCTCATCAGTTTTGTTGTTGTTTTTGATAAGTAAATAACTTTTGTGTTTTCCACCCGATCTTTACCAGATTTTCGGTTTTGATACATGTTCTACATATGCATGCCTATGCACAAAAAGATATATGGTAATATTTGTGGCTGCAACACGTTTTTATTGATTTGCGGGGGAGTGGGAGGATAATTTTTAAATCTGAAACAAACTTGATCTGCGTGCAAAACATTCCGACCTACATACCGAATTTGGTGGCTCTAGCTCTTATAGTTCCTGAGATCTAGGCGTTCATACAGACGGACAGACAGACGTGGCTGTATCGACTTGGCTTTTGATGCTGATCAAGAATATATATATTTTATGGGGTCGGAAATGCTTCCTTCTGCCTGTTACATACATTTGCACAAAATTAATATACCTTTGTACCTACGGTACATGGTATAATAAAATAACACAAAACCTAAAATTTTACAATGATTTAAGGGAAGGTTCTTTTGAAATTGGCCGAAATAAAAGCAAAACGTTGAGAATTTTTGGTGGGAAAATGAAAAGACCTACAAAGTCGTGCTTTGGATCATAAATGTATTGTTTATTAGTGAATACAAAAAAAATCGCAAAGTTTGCTCTTATTTCGACCAATTTCAAAAGAACCTCTCCTTAAATAAAATATTTACTAATCAAATACATGTGTGATTTCATTTGGCTACATGGCAACCCTTCTGGTACTAAAGAACTAGGGAGATAGTTCTGAGGTGGGTCGCAGGTTGCGGATAGCGCAAGACCTCCTGTGGAGGTTAGCTGCGAATAGAGACTTGTCGTGAATAAGCAGTCCCGGACAACAGCGGGTCCCACACCGTTGTAGTACCGACAAGGCGCTTGTCTGACCGTCTTTAACACATAGTCTTACACACTTCCTACATCCTAAAACTTGTTCCTACCCACATCCTATCCCCAACATCTCACAAACGGCAGTGGTGACGTCCTGAGGCAAGGGTGCCACCTTACTCCCCTAAGCCAGGGTGTTATGCGTTCCGTGCCCATTGGCTGGTTTGCAGTCAGGGGTAACCGACTGTATTCGGACGGAGCCTCACCGATACCTGGCCGCCTCGGTGAGTACACCTGGCCCCAGCGTGTTACCTACCTTCCCCTACACTCGTGGGACCAACGTATGGATTCAAAAAACATAAAAAATTCTAACACGCGGGACTTAACCGCAACCCAGGTGGCAGAGCGGATAGAGGAGGCGGCTCTGGACGACGGTGGTAAGCTGTCGCTCCGTAGGGGCTTGGCCCTTTCACCCGAACAGTGCTGCAAAGCCGAAGGGCCTGACCCCGACGCAGAGCGCCTCGAAGAGTGCTGCAAAGCCGAAGGGCCCGACCCCGACGCAGAGCGCCTCGAAAGATGTAGAGACCTTCAAGTCTCGAGTGGCCGGCAGTGAGGCCACCAAACGGACGGACGGCAGGGAGAGGGTTGCAGTGCCCGGCACTGCCCCAGCGGCTGTCCCGCAGGTGGGCGACGCCAGCAGGAGAGACGCTGCAACACCCTCTTCCGAAAGGTCGAGACAGCAACTGGCGAAGCAGTTTGTCCCAGCGGCAGGTCAGCCTGGAGGAGCCGGTGATCCACGGAGGCAAGGCCTCAGCGGAGCCGGCCGAAAGTGGTACCTACCGATGGAGAGGTCCCTTGGACTGCTCAATGAGCAGAACAAGTGTCTGCTCACCGTGACCTGGCGAGTCATTCGGCACCTAGAGTCGAAGGGCGGCAAGGTGCTGATGCTCGGCCTGATTGAGGAGGCGCTTACACTCCTCAAGAAGCGAGATATGCTGGTGAGCTATCGTTTCGGCCAGCTGAAATGCCGCCTGCATAAAAAGCAGGAGTCTGCTGAGGCGGAGGTGTCCACCGAACCAAATGCCGACGATGTGCCTGGCACATCAACGGCTGCAGCCAAGGTGGCTCCCTCCGTCCCTTTGGATGAGGCAGCGGAGGCCATGGAACTAGCTGCAGTGGAGGCCGAGTTGGACTCGGTCTCTCTAGAGGGGCTGGACCTGACGAGCCTGCACATGGGCGGCATAGAGGAGCCAACCAGCATAAAGCAGCCATCGGATGATGAGCGGACACCCACCGAGAAGCAATCGGAGGCCTACCTGACGCTCTCGGAGGGTGAAGAAGAGCTCTAAGGATGGGGGTCACCAGCGTGGCACAGATCAACCTGCATTACGCCAGGGCAGCCTCGGCTGTCATCGGCAGGTTGGTCTCCAGGTCGGACCTGGGGCTGGTGCTCATCCAGGAGGCTTGGGTCGTCAGAGGCAGGCTCTGCGGCCTAAGTAAAGTGAGTATGCAAACTATTGCAGACGTAAGGAAGGAATAACCGAGAGCTTGTATCTTGGTGCGAAAGGATATTAACTTTCTTTGTCTCTCGATTTCTCAACAGAGATCTAGTAGCGGTGATGATCACTGGCGAGCACGGGAGTATTGTGGTGGTGTCGACAGACTTCCCAGGAGACGTGTCTGATGTCCCCTCTCCAGAGGTTCAGGATCTGGTGCAACATTGCGGCACCAAAAAGCTACCCCTACTGCTAGGGTGTGATGCCAATGCGCACAGTGTTGCATGGGGCAGTTCGGACAACAACAGTAAAGGTGAGTGTTTACTAGATTATCTTGTATCTAGGGATCTTACAGTTTTCAATGTGGGGGCTGAACCCACATACATAACCAAAACCAGGGCTAAAGTACTGGACATAACTTTTGGCAATGAGGGGGCCTCCCGGTTGATTCGCAACTGGAAGGTCTCCTCAGAACCGTCAATGTCGGATCACAGGATCATCCTGTTCGACATTCATAGCAACCTTAGTTTCAGCAGGGTTATCAGGAATCCACGACGGACTGATTGGCCAGCCTATCAGTCCTGTTTGGAATTAAATCTGAGCAGACTGAATCATAGTAGGAGAGTATCGTCTCTAGAGGATCTTGAGCAATTCTCAAGAGAAGTAGGAGACACAATCTTGGATGCATATCATGCAAGCTGTCCCGAAAAATCCATAGAGTCCAGTAGGGACAATCCCTGGTGGAATAGGAAACTAGGACTACTTCGTGCAGAAGTCAGGAAGCTTTTAAACACAGCTAAAAAAACAGCGCCAATTGGGAATTTTACACCAAAAAGCTGAAAGAATATAACAAAGAAATCCGATTCAGTAAGCGTGCTCACTTTCGGAAATTTTGTTCCACCATAGAGCACGCCGCACCTGCGGCCAGAGTGTTTGAGGCAATCTCAAAAGGCAAAGTACTTTCTGAACTTTGTCTGAAGAGGGCGGATGGGTCATTCACCGAGGACGAGGAGGAGAAAGCAGAACTTCTCCTGCAAACTCACTTCCCCATGTGCAGAACCATCTCCGATATAGACAACAGTTACGAAAGGATCCCCAACGGGAGACCCAACTGGAGCCTAGCTGCAGCGATCGTAACTGAACAAAAGATTAGGTGGGCGTTGAGTCACTCAGCCCCTACAAGGTTCCGGGGGTGGATGGAATCATACCCATCCATTTTCAGAAGGGTGTCGAACAGCTAATGCTGTTCCTTATAAGTATTTTCCGAGGGAGCCTAGCAATGGGTTCCATAGGTTACGGCTAAAGTGATCTTTATCCCGAAGGTTGGGAAGAAAGACCGCTTTCATCCCAAATCCTTCAGGCCGATCAGCCTAACCTCCTTCCTGCTGAAAACCCTTGAGAAGATTGTGGACAACCACATTAGAAACTCGCACTTGGTGCGAAGGCCTCTGCATGCGCATCAGCAGGCTCTCTTGATCCTGGTGGACAGTATACAGCGCTCTGTAAAAGCCAAAGGGGTAGCTCTTTGTGCCTTTATGAACATAGAGGGTGCTCACGATCTGGTTGGGCAAACTCCTTGATAGCAGAATAGCAGAAGTCACTGTCAACAGTGTAACTGTTAGAGCTCAAGCCACCAGAGGCTGTCCGCAGGGCGGTGTTCTATCACCACTACTCTGGAGCCTCGTGGTGGACGAGCTGCTAGTTAAACTTACAGCAAATGGGTTTGTATGTCAAGGCTATGCAGATGATATCACTCTAGAATGTAAAGGTAACTTTGAGAGCACATTGTGCGACAGGATCACACTGGGCCTAAGACTTAGCTTAGACTGGTGCAGAGCCTTCACCAATCGCTACAAGCTGAAATCCATTCGGCCCATAGCCATTGGGGGCGCAGTGATTCCGATCTCCACTGAAGTCAAATATCTGGGAGTCATCCTAGACAAGAGACTAATGTGGAGACAACATGTGGAACATGCCGTTCGCAAGGCCACTATGGCATTAATGAGCTGTAGATCTCTTGCAGGGAAAAATTGGGGTGTGTCTCCAAAGATCCTACTGTGAATGTATGTTGCTATGGTGAGGCCCATAGTCAGCTACGGGGCTGCGGTCTGGGCGAATCGCGCTGACCTTGATGTCACAAAAAGGCAACTGGGCAAACTCCAGAGACTTGCCTGCACGTGCATCTCGAGAGCTATGCGGACTTGCCCATCCACTGCTCTGGATGTGCTGCTCGGGCTTCCACCACTGCACTTGCATATCAAGCACAGTGCGCGCAGATCTACTATGAGGATAACAGCGGCAAGACCAGCTGACTCGTCTGAGACTGCAACTGACCTGTTATTAGAATATCCGCAGGATGTTCAATTGGACAAGTTTAGCTTTGATAAGCTCTTCAAAACAGAGCTTAGCAACAAGTCGGAGTGGACCAGCATGTCTACCACCTATGATGTGAATTCACATGCTATTAGGTGGTACACTGACGGCTCACTAACAGAGGATGGTGCGGGTGCGGGTGTCTGTGGACCCCGACTCAAATATCACGAACCTCTAGGGAAATTCGCCAGCATCTTTCAAGCGGAGGTACACGCGATAGAAAGATGTGCCTCGTTCAATATTGAGCGGGGTTACAATCGGAGAGACATAGCCATTTTCTCAGATAGTCAGGCAGCAATCAGAGCACTCAGTGCCCATAATAATGTTTCCAGACTAGTATGGCAATGTATAGGAACACTCAATGAGTTGGGTGTGAACAATAAAGTAACCATATACTGGGTACCAGGGCATGCGGGGATCCCCGGCAATGAAGTGGCCGACTTAATGGCTAGAAAGGGGGCGAGTACGCCCTTCTATGCTCCGGAGCCCTTCTGTGGACTAGGGCCGGGAGTCATCCGCCAGAGCAGTCGTGTGGATCTCATGACTGCCTGCGATGACTTCTGGCAGTCGTCGAAAGGGGCAAGGCAGAGTAAACGTCTGCTAGGTAGCTACAACAGTAAGAGGACCAAGGACTGTTTGGAGTTGAGCAAAGGATCTCTCCGATCCTCGTGACACTGCAGACTGCGCAAGCATCTGCACAATCTCAAAATAGGGGAGGACAGTCTTTGCAGACTTTGTCTGGAAGGAGAAGAAACTCGGGAGCACCTACTTGAGGAGTGCCCGGCTATCAGTCGGTTGAGGTTGGCACACTTTGGGGGCCTTACACTCACCACAAAGGAAATGAGGGCTCTTCGACCAGGCGACATCATCGCATTCTTGCGATCGATTGAACTGTTCGAGGACTATATCTCATACACTAGGACGAGGGCACAATAGACCCTAGTGGTCGCAGTGCACTAACCTCTCGTAACTATTATTATTATGGCAACCCTGCCAGGCAATATCGAATGGTGTGTGAAAAAACTAAAAAGTAGAGGTGCAGGAAACATCGATGGAAACATCGATATATCAATGTTTTGGAAAATTGTAAAAACTTCGATGTATCGACTATTGATGGTTTGGCGCCAACATTTTTAAAAACAGAATAACTAATAGACTATAAGGGTTTGTAATTTGTCACAATTTTTAAATACCTACCATTAATTACACAGTGTTACAAAATTGTAAAAGTAAATGAACTTTTGAAGTGACCTAGTAGAGATTGTTAAGCAGGTCGAAGAAGAAGGAGGATGAGGAAGAGGAAGACGAAGAAGGTTGAAGAAGGAGGAGGATGAAGAAGAAGGAGGAGAATGAAGAAGGAGAAGGAAGAAAGAGGATGAAAAAGAAGAAGGAAGAAGAAGGAGGAGGAGAAAGTGGTGAGTTTAACCTTAAATGCACGATACACTTAATTTACACAGTTCAACTTACCACCATAGAACTGAACCTAGAACTGAATTAAAAAAAATTACATTGTGCTAGCGTGCGTGCTTTTCTCTTTCATTCAATTTTGTGCATTTGGAAATCAAATTGGATATTTTATTTGGAAATCGTATTCCATATAAGTATTTTTCATCCTCTATATATAGTGTTAGTCATGCCTTAAATTTCATCATACAGCAAATAAAATGCCACGACCAAGGCGTACTAATATTGGTCACCGTACACGTAATGCTTATACTATAAGGTCGAATAGAACAATGCTAAATGAGGAAGAGCGTGCACAAATTAATGTCGATAGAAGAGATCGATATGCACGAAATAGAAACTCACCAAATCGATCTCTTAAAGCCAGCCACCTCGAAATCGGCCAATGCGAGCGGGAGTTCGTGTTTTGCAGCAAACGCTCCTTGCTGCTTTTAATTACGATAGTGCGATTGATTACAGTGCATATGGCTGTATTGGTGGAATGACGGTGAGATGTGCACATTGTGGTGCAGCCAAATTTCCAAATGAAACAGATGGCATGTGCTGTGCTAACGGCAAAGTGAAATTGCCAACATTTGAATCTCCACCCGATCCACTACGTTCGCTGATTTTTGGAATGGTATCAACGTCGACACATTTTTTGTCTCATATTCAAGAATATATAGCATCATTTCAAATGACTTCTTTTGGTGCGACAAAAATTGTAAGAGACAATTTTATGCCGACGTTCAAGGTGATTAGTTCTTCTTCCTTCTTCTTCATCCTCCTTCTCCTTTCTCCTCCTTCTTTTTCTTCCTTCTTCTACTCAAATATTAAAGATTCAGGGTCAGATTTACCATCGCGCTGTCTCATTATTACAATATCCTGATACCGATAATCAATTCTTACAAATCTATTTCATTGGAGATGAAAATCGCGAATTGGATTGGGCAAGGCGACAAATTGTTTCTGAGCTTCAAACATTTTTTTATCAACACAATGAATTAGTTCGAGTATTCAAAATCGCTCTCGATCGTATGCCATCGGGTAACCACAAAATCATCATCAAAACCGTTAGAACACCCATCGGAGAGCATGGAAGACGTTTTAATGCACCGACAATCGATGATGTGGCTATGTTAATTGTTGGGGACCAGTTTCAATCTCGCGAGCTTGATCGCATTATATCAGCCGAAATTCCAGATCAAAACAGCGATCCACAATTCTTTCAAATTGTTACGAAAAACATGATCCACGCCCCATGCGGAGAACTAAATTTAAATTCGCCATGCAAGATCGATGGAAAATGCTCAAAGCGGTATCGGTACCAAAACAATAACAGGCAATGACGGATATTCATCGTATCGACGTCGGTCACCAGACGATTTTGGCCATACAACAACAATTAGAGTTCATAATCAAGACACTATCATTGATAATCGTTGGGTAGCGCTATTATAAAAAATATTTGAAGCTCACATTAACGTTGAATATTGTAATTCAGTGAAGTCAATCAAATATATATGCAAATATGTCAACAAGGGAAGCGACATGGCTGTTTTTGGAGTAGCATTGGTGACAATAGAAATGATGAAATTTCACAATATCAAATGGGACGTTACATTAGCACTAATGAAGCTCTTTGGAGAATTTATTCACTTCCAATGCATGATCGATATCCTGTGGTGGTTCATTAGGCTGTTCATTTGGAAAATAGATGAAATTTCACAATATCAAATGGGACGTTACATTAGCACTAATGAAGCTCTTTGGAGAATTTATTCACTTCCAATGCATGAGCGATATCCTGCTGTGGTTCATTAGGCTGATCATTTGGAAAATGGACAACGTGTTTATTTTACTAATACAAATGTGGAGCAGAGAGCGGCACAGCCAAATTGTTAAAAATAAAACTATAAAATAACAAAATTCACCTCTTTAATAGTAGGCTAGTTTGAACTACAAGGGCCAGTTAAGGGTTAATATTTGTCAGTTCAGTTCAGTGCCTCTCAGTTCATTTCAGTGTCGGTCAAAATCTGACTGGACTACCTTTCTAATTGTATCATGTACCACACTATTTCATTTGGACTGCAAAAAAATGGGCATTTATGTCAGACATATCGCGAAGCATGTGAACACTTACATTTGTTGGAAAATGATGCACATTGGGATTTGACACTTAACGATGCATCGATTTCTTCTTCTCCACATCAAATACGTATGTTATATGCCATAATATTATCGACATGCTTTCCATCGAATCCACTTGATTTGTGGAATAAATATAAAGATCTAATGGCCGAAGACTTTTTAAATCGAATGCGTCATCACATCAGAAATCACGATTTGCTGATCATATTGGAAATGTATAACGAGGTCAATTAGGTATGCCTTCACCGAATCGTCCAGTGCATTATTTATTTGATCGAGAATTGCAACGTGAACAACAGTACAATATCAATGAATTGCAAACATTTGTGAATTCGAATTTACCAAAATTGAACGACCAACAAAAACATGTTTATGATACCATTATGCAAGCAGTACAAAATGATGTTGGTGGATTGTATTTTTTGGATGCGCCTGGAGATACGGGTATCATTGATTTTTGCAGCCATTCGGCCACAACAAAAAATTGCATTGGCACTTGCTTCGTCAGGAATTGCTGCTACTTTATTGGATGGTGGACGAACAGCACACTCAGCACTCACTCATTAAAATTGCCGTTAAATGTGCAGGCTTATACATTCGATTGATCTATTTAAAATACATTAGTGCTAATTACTATATTATTTTTGAACGTATAGGTGATTGACCATCCCACATGCAACATATCAAGAAATTCTGCAATGGCAAAAGTTTTGCAGCAAGCAGCAATTATTCTATTGGCTGAAAAAATCTCTGGAAGTATTAAACAGAACAATGCAAGATCTACGTCGCAATCAACAAATTTTTGGTCGTGCACTAATATTTTTGCTACGTGCAACGTTAGGTCAGGTCAATCAGGTCAATGCGTGCTTGAAGTCATCTTTCCTGTGGCGATATGTCCAAAAATTGACATTGAACATAAACATGCGTGTTCAATTGCACAATGATCAATCTGCAGAACGGTTTTCGAAACAATTGTTAGAAATCGGAAGTGGCAAAGTTCCAAATACAAATGACTTGATCACTTGATCCCAATGAATGAAGATGATGCAGTGAATTATCCAGTTGAATTTTTAAATTCTCTAGAACCGCCTGCATTGTTTGAATTTAAAAATCGGCTCATAAATAATTTTAATACGGAATTTAAATGCACCAAAATTGTGTAATGGCACAAAATTGGTTGTAAGAAAATTGACGCCGAATTTAATTGAAGCTACAATATTGACTAGAAAAGCGAAAGGAGAAATGGTGCTCATACCGCGTATTCCGTTGATACCAACAGATATACCATTTGAATTTAAGCGAGTGAAATTCCCGGTGCGTCCTATCATTTGCCATGTCCATCTAGTATACATATATATTCCTATGGCATTTATATAGTGCTCCGATTTGAATAAAATTCAAACCGAAATTCTGGAATGATACAAAATGGCCACGTCTCAAATTTTATGAAAATATGTGTAAAATTGGCTAAGTTAAAATTTTTTTTCTCAAAAATTTCCGATCTTTCCTAGCTAAGCTATATGATATAATCGTCGGATCCGGCCCGTTCCGACATATATAGTGAGAGCATATAAAAGACTATCTGCAAAGTTTCATTCAGATAGCTTCAAAACTGAGGGACTAGTTTGACTAGATCGACTCTGCTGTTGATGCTGATCAAGAATATTTATACTTTGTAGGGTCGAAAATTTCTCCTTCACTGCGTTGCAAACTTCTGACTAAAATTATAATACCCTGCAAGGGTATAAAAAAACGTAAGTAGAAGACCACTTTAAATCCCATAAAACGACTATGCCGGGATTCTCTAAGCTGGCTAGGAGATACCAAGATAACGCGGGTAGCTCGTTGCTTTCAGAGCGGCTGGCTCAGAAATGTGTCGTATGTGACACTAGGAGCAGGATGACTGATCAGCTTATTGGACAAAGGGTGCTTCTGAAATGGCTTCTACTCTCCGAATGCCCCTTCGCTCTCCTGCTGCTCTGCTCTCTCTTCTCCTGCTGCTCTCTGCTTTAATTCTACTGCCTTACTACTTTTTCTAGATCTCTTCTTTAATCTGCTCGAGTACTACTTTCGTTGAGAAGTACCAGTACACCGTCTTACATGTATATGAATTATTCGTAATAAGAAAATGCCTCTTCCTTAAATGCTGGTTCTTGTTTATTGCATTATTTTTTCAGTCCAATTTAACGAAACATTAAGGAATTGCAAAAAGTAAAGTGTTATAGTGGTGATAATTGAATTGTTACGCTCTTTTTAGGTAAAATAAAAAAATCATTTTTACAGGAATTTAAAAGTCAATGACAGTGTTTTAGGAAGAATACTAAAGTATATATTAAAAATACAAATTTAAGAAAATACCAAATGTAACACAATTTTTTAATGTGTTGCCGTGGTGTTATTATTTTCTTACATATGGGGCGTTCCACGCAAAATTTGCCACTAAAATTTTTTTTGCTTCTTATATTTTTTTTTTTGGTTTATTGCTTGAAAATATTCGATACGTATTTTTTTATTTCATTCTGATACTTGGAATTTTCGAGAAATAATTTTCTAAAGTTTCCCGTTTTTAAAAAAGATACTTTTTTCAACCGCATATACTGAGAAAACTAAAGAAGATACAATAATTTGTCCAAGACATGAAACGTGCGCCCTTTCCTTAGCTTTCCAATAAGTTAAACTAAAAAAAAAAAAAAAATTTTTTGTAATGAAAAAAAATTAAAATTTAACAAAAAATTAAAAAAATTTCAAATTTGGACATAATTTTTTTTAAATTTTTTATTTTTAAAAGGTAGCTTTAAGGCTTCTTTAAATCCTGCGAAAATTTCAGAGTGGAGAAATGAATACTTTGGGAGTAGTGAATTTTTGAATCACAGCTCGAGTGGTGGAAGCGTACCGCGAGCGCGAATTGCGCATTTTTTCCTATCATTTCCCATGAATTTTAACTGATTTCGTATCTTTTTAAGGATCCGACCATGCAAGCGGTGATTCAAAAATTCACTACTCCCAAAGTATTCATTTCTCCACTCTGAAATTTTCGCAGGATTTAAAGAAGCCTTAAGGCTACCTTTTAAAAATAAAAAATTTAAAAAAAATTATGTCCAAATTTGAAATTTTTTTAATTTTTTGTTAAATTTTAATTTTTTTTCATTAAAAAAATTTTTTTTTTTTTTTTAGTTTAACTTATTGGAAAGCTAAGAAAAGGGCGCACGTTTCATGTCTTGGACAAATTATTGTATCTTCATTAGTTTTCTCAGTATATGCGGTTGAAAAAAGTATCTTTTTTAAAAACGGGAAACTTTAGAAAATTATTTCTCGAAAATTCCAAGTATCAGAATGAAAAAAAAAAATACGTATCGAATATTTTCAAGCAATAAACCGAAAAAAAAATATAAGAAGCAAAAAAAAATTTGAGTGGCAAATTTTGCGTGGAACGCCCCATATACATATGTTACCTTCATTACTTGGGTGTAAAAATACATATTTGAATTGCATACCCTCATATTATCCATAAGTTCGTCCTGACTGGATGCATTTTTCAATTTATTCAAGTCGTCTTCAACAATGTGAAGGGATTTCAGTAGCAAATGTACATCTACCATATCTGCTAGAATTAGCAATCGAGTTACAGCTGATAGTAAATTTCTCGCTGCTCGAACCATATTGCCACGCTTCAAGGAACTGCAAGGATCTTCAGAAAATTCTCTGGCTGCAATACTCATGGCGTCTCCAGTTTTTTTTACTTCATCTACTGCGGTTAACATTTCTTGTGTGATATCAGGGTTTTCATATGCAATCTGTTCACCCTTTTGAATAAAGTTTTCGGTAGCCTTTTCAACTGCTGCAACTAAGGCACTGGCACGTTTGGATTTTCCTAAAAATGATAATTTAAATTATTTTTAATATTATATTTGTACTTTTTGGATATATTTCTTAAATTTTTAAGTCCGATTGATTTGACTGAATTGGATATCAATAAATAAGACCTTACTGAAATACTTTACTCTCCAAGTGAGGGTGGCTGGAAGCAGGTCCTCGGTCGAGTTCGATCGGGGATGCTCACCAATTGTAGTCGGGCGGACCTGAGTCTTTAATAGGCCCCCCCCTCAAGTCAGGAGTGTGAAGCAACCCGTGCCCCCTGACTTTTGGTTCGCAGCTCAGGGGTAAATCCAGCTGTGTTTGAACGGAGCCTTCCCAGGGCCGGGCAATCCTGGGTCGTAAGATGCCTTGCCTCGGCTTTGGGGCGAAGCCCCGGTCGACCACCTTCAAAGCCCCAAACCCCCTCTGGCCCGATGCTCTTGCAAGGACGAGCAAAGTGGGCGTTCATGATTATAATATGAAACCTTCTCGCCGTGCTTCGGAGCTCCCGGGAGAGGTTAAACCCCATAACCTGCGGACGAGGACGAGGTGGAGCTGCTGAGGCCCAGTTTGGTCTCGGCGACTCAAAACATATCGGAGACCGACGAAGATGAGCTGGCGATGTCTAGTCGTGACATCCCGGCTCCGTCGAGACCCGAGGGGAGAGCTAGGAGCACTCCCCAATCCGACCACAAAGGTGGGGGTCAGCTGGGCACCACCGAAGAAAAACCTTTAGAGCAGCTCACACACCAGCAACGACGAGCGAGGGTCAACAGAGTCCTCGGCAAAAGCAACCATCGTGATGCTGAAAGTCGAGCCAGCCGTTCCTACCCTTCATTAAAAACAGCTGCCTGTCGCAGCTCGAAACCAACGACTACAAGGTCCTGTACGGCAAGGCCAAGGATCAAGGTCTTCTTTGCTGAGCCGGCCGAGATTCTAGAGGAGGTCGATGAAACCAACATGCTGTTGGACGATATGGTCATTGATGACAGGTCCCCCGACAACTAAAGCCGATGTCCAAACTCGTGCAGATTAATCTGAAGCGCACACTCATGCTTCAGCAAATCTCACGATCCTTCTCAGGGAGAAGGATATCGACATCGGACTGATACAGGAGCCTTGGACCAGGGACGAGAAAGTCGCTGATCTAAGAATCCCAGGATACACAATACTGTGCAGCAACTCGATAGATCGAGATCATGTATAGTAATTAAGAATCATTTTAACGATTTTCTCTGTTCCAATCTCAGCACATCAGACCTAGCAGTAGCTAGATTCGTGATAGCGGATGGGAGCGGAGTGATTATCGCCTCTGCCTTAGAGGTGCCGAAACATCGATGTTTGGAAGCATCGATGTTTCGATGTTTTTCACAAAAAACATCGATGTAACATCGATGTTTTCCGATGTTTTCTAACAAAATGTATATTTGAATTAACACTTGAAAAAGAAAATAATATAAAAACAATGCGAATTCTTTTCACAGTGTAATAGGAAATTAAACTTATGTAAACATCCCATTTTGAACTGCGCGCCTTAAGTATAACCGAATTGTACAATGTATATAAAGTGTTATCGAGAATTATTAGAGAGAGAAGTGTTATATAGAATTAAGCTAGATTATAAGAGTAAAGAAATACGGTCACTTGGATGTTGTAAAAAGAACGACCAACATGTGTGTAAAATAAAATAATAGCAAACCAATTAAAATAATAGCAATCCGACGCTATAACATTTAAAATAAAAACCTGGAATATTACACTTATAAGAGATCTGTTTCAACAGTCTATCGTTAATGAGTAGGGTAAAGGTGGCAGTTGTGGACACGGGGGGGGACACCCCGGTGGACACCCCGGTGGACACCCCGGTGTAACTTTTGACATAGGATAGATATATGAATCTGTCAAATGTCATTTGTGCGCTATTTAAGCTCGATTGTTTTGTGCCTTATACCAAACGGAACGGACGCGTCTGCTTTGTGTCCCGGAAAAGTTTTATTGCACGTTTTTACAAGTGTCACCGTGTGAAGTGTGTCAATTAAAAAGTTGAGTGCAATAGATTTTTTGACGTGAAATTTAGTTATGTTTAAGATACCACACCGGGTTTGGACCAAATTTTCACAATAACAAATTTTTTCATATGATTTTAAAACGACTGCTTGAGGAAGTTGTGGGCACTTCAATGTCGGGGGTTGTGGACACCCAATTTTTTGTTTGACAAATCTTAAAATATCGCCGTTGATTGAATTATAAGTACAGCTATATAAGTAAATATATTTTAATGGTGTTTATATCCTTTCTTCGATGTTTGTTGCCAAAAAAATTGACCGCCTAAAACTCCGTTCACTACAATGATTGTGATCGGCCAGTGCACTTGAAGTGTGCTGACATGCGTGCCAGCTATTTCACATGCGCGAATTGTGATTCTGATTGGAAATGATGTCATGCGTACTATTTTTTTTTTGCTTTACAAATGAATAAAATTTCATTTTTTTTTTTTCATTCGATTACGTTTAACTTGATACTTTCCTAATTTTGGCACATTCTATAAAGGTGTCCACAACCCCCCTAAAAATCTGAAATTGGCAAAAATTACTATTTTACAAAAACTTAAAATTTATTCTTTTAGTGATAGATATCACTGTAATTATGCAAAAACTAGTTAGCTAAGGTCTCTAGCTTTTCATTGATATGCACATGTCCGCATAATATGCTCTAGTTAAAAAGATATCAGCGAAAAACAAAACTATGTCCACAACTGCCACCTTTCCCCTACATATTGTAAATGTAATCACTTTGTTGTCGATATGTTCAAATTTTTATTTATAAATATAAATTTTCCCACTAAATCGGATTTGAGACAGGTTCGGCGATCGGAAATGATTTCTCCCGCTTTGCTAAAAGCCCATTCCGATTCAACCGAAGTTGTAGGCACACAAAAGTATTTCAACGCCAGTTCCTTGAAAGGTGCCATATTGTTGAACTCTCCTAAAATTAAAAATATTAATTTAAATAGCTCATAGTACGAAATTAAAAAAATTTACCTCCCAAAAAATGAGTGCGTCGCACTTTTCTGGCTCGTTCGCCATCTCAAGATGCTGCCGGAGCAAAACAAATTGAGTCTGAACGCGTGGTAATTAAAATATTTAAAACAAATTCTTCTAATTTGCATACCTTTAGCGTTGTACCTCTTCTTCTTGTTCTTGAAATATTGACGAACCAAAAACATCGATAGTCGATTGAAAACATCGATGTTTCGGAAATTTTCAAAAACATCGATACATCGATGTTAGCATCGATGTTTCGGCACCTCTACTCTGCCTACATGGCCCAAGCTGCTGCAATGGGCCGAAGATATAAAGACGACCCTGGTGTTGGGATGCGACGCGAACGCGAGGCACTCGCTCTGGGGAAGCTCGGAAACGAATGAGAATGGTGAGCCTCTTTTTGACAATATTATTAGTTGTAAGATTACGATTTGTAACAAGGGCAACCCACGAACCTTTATATTCCCCAGAACCGAGGATTTTCAGGGTTGGGAAGAGGTGCTAGATCTCACCCTTCAAATAGAATATGGCAAATATAAAGTCGAGAGGGTGGTAAGGGTGCATCAGACCAAGGCAAGATCAGCAGAGTATTTGCTGATGTATATTCCTTGGCTCTGCTGGTGCATCAAGTCGACTCGTAGGTGAATATCAATTTGATAGACACCACCCTCTCCTCGGAGAGGGTCCTCCGCGTGCTACCTCCTGGAAACGTACCAAGGTACGGCTTATACGAGCGGCAGTCTCCCGTGAATCCTCTATCGACGTTCCTATGACTCCACTTCCCTACCGAGACCTGGGCAACTCTTTAAACGGCCCCCCCTCAAGTCAGGCGTGTAAAGCGACCCGTGCCCTCTGACTTTCGGTTCGCAGCTGAGAGTTTAATCGAGCTGTGTTCGAACGGAGCCTTCCCAGGGCCGGGCAACCCTGGGTCGGAACTAACCTTGCCGTGGCTTAGGGGCGAAGCCACGGTCGACCACCTTCAAAGCCCCAAACCCCTCGGGCCCGCCGCGCTCGCCTCGTCAAGCAACGCGGGCGTTTATGAACATGGCCAACACACAACAATCCGCTTCGGACCTCATGGGGAGGTAAAACCCCAAAAAATCGACGACATCGACGAAGATGAGTTGCTGCGCTCGGATGACGAGACGCTGACTCCGTCGAGTTCGGTGGGGAATGCTAAGTCGAGCACTCCCCATACAACAACAACAGCAAACAAACATCACCAAGGCGAGCCACGCCAAGGTGAAGGGTAACGACCAGACAAAGTCGTTTTCCCACCAACAAAAAAAAGCGCAGGCCAACAAGGCCCGCTTCATTCTGGCAAAGATAGCCAAGAATGAGGCAGAGGGCAAAGCGGACCAGCGCGACCTGAGAGACAAAGCCCGATTCCAGGCCGTGATCGCGGACTTCGAGGCATATGAGAGGGAGCACCCGGAAGCGTTCCAGCAGCCCCAATCGAAGCGCAACCGCTCACACGAAGTAAGTGAGAGCGCTCCGAAAAGGCCAAAGGACGCCAAAGGTGTTGCCAGTGCTACGTCCTTCGTCAAGCCGACGAAGAAATTCAGTGAGGTGGCTAGAGACAGCCTGTCCATGGCACTTGTGGACGAGCTCAATGGCGATGGGCGCCTGCCATTGTCGGAGAAATGGGATGAGGTCGAGACCAGACAGTCTGAGATAGTATCAGACAAAATACTAGCTGAGCAGACTGGGCCATCTTGAAGGCAGAGCGAGAGATGAGGACAAGCCAGCCGTACTTGTTCCTCATCAACAAGCAATGCCTTCCACAGCTGGAGAAGACCAACTACAAGGTACGGTACGGGGTCAGGAAGGCAATGATAAATGTCTTCCTAACCGAGCCGGATGATAACCTCGAGGACGAAGTTGACGATACCAAGCAGCTGATGGACGACTTGGTTATCGACGACGACACCCCCAATACCACGCCGCAATAAATGCCGACAGTCGTGCAGATTAACCTGAAGCGTAGCTCGCACGCTTCAGCGAATCTGGCAGTCCTCCTCCGAGAGGAGGACATCGACATCGGCTTGTTACAAGAGCCATGCCCCAGGGACGGCCAAATCGTGGCTATTAAAGGATATGCAACATTATACACAAACTCGACAGGTACCCGAGGGCGGGTATAATCTTCAAAAACAACCTTAACGCTCTTTTACATCCCAATCTTAGCAACTCAGACCTAGCAGTGGCCAGGCTTGAAGCAGCGGAAGGGACAGCCTTATTGATAGCCTCCGGATACATGGCCCATGACAAACTGGCACCCTTGAAGCGTTCATCGGGTGATGAATGGGCCGTGGAGACTAAGACGACGCTCATCCTCGGGTGCGATGCCAACGCCAGGCACACACTGTGGGGAAGTAACGAAACAAACAAGAGGGGTGTGTCTCTTTTCGAACATATCATTTATCGTGACTTCACTATAGCAGAGGGGAAACGCCCACCTTCATTTTTCTGAGATCGGTGGAATTTAAAGAATGGGAAAAGGTTCTAGTCATATAAGGTAAGAAAATTGAGGGCTTCGACAAAAAACTTTTTTTCAGACCGTAGATACATATTCTTTGAGATTCCGATGCCGACCAGCGAGACGGCACCGAAGCGCAATCCCCGCAACACAGACTGGAACAAATATGAAAAGATTGTACAGTCAAAGGTGAAGAACAGGAAGGTCAAAGTAAGACCCACCCCGGAAGGAATAGACAAGGAAGTCGAGGACTTCACGAATATTCTCAACAACGCGTACGAAGAGTCGTGCAAAATAACGTACTCCAAAAAGACATATGGTGGAACAGAGAGCTAAGCGAGCTTAGAAAAAAGGCTAGGAAAGCCTTTAATACAAGTTACGGAACCAAAGACTGGCAGCCGTATAAGGAAATACACAAGGAATGCAAAAAAGCGATATACGCAGCCAAAAAAGACTCTTGGAGCACGTACTGCGAATCGCTAGAAGGAATCAAAGATACGGCTAGGTTGAGCAAAATACTAGCCAAGGGGCATACAAGCCCCACGCTTATAAACAGGTCTGACGACACATTAAGTACTTCAGCAGAAGAGACACTGGAGATCCTGCTGGACACACACTTCCCTGGTAACCAAAAATAAGAACAAGGACAGTGGAAGAGTCGAAGAGATCATCACCATGGAAAGAATCCAATGGGCGGTAGACTTTTTCGACAAGTACAAAAGTCCGGGACCGGACGGAATCATACCAGCAATGCTGCAGACAACAAAAGCATGCACTGGCAAATGGCTGCAAGCAATCTTCCAAGCATGCATTAAAACAGAACTCATACCACTTCCGTGGAAGGAAGCAAGAGTAGTCTTCATACCAAAACCAGGATGAAGAGGACACATCCAAGCCAAGGATTACAGGTCGATCATCCTGACCTCATTTCTCATGAAAACGATGGAACGGATACTAGATATCCACATCACAGAAAGAACGGAAAAGTTGATCCACGGAGACAGCACTACACGAAGTAGTGGGATACATATAAAAGGATCTACAAAAACTACACTCTGGCCACCTTCTTAGACATAGAAGGCGTCTTCAATAACGTAAACGCAGATTCCATCCTGAACAGGATTGGAGTTGAAGAAGGCATCAGAAAATGGATCGGCGCAATGCTAACGAGAAGAAGGATAACAGCCGAACTGAGTGGCACTCATCACACGAGATACGTGAAGAGGGGCACACCTCAGGGAGGAGTTCTGTCTCAACTGCTGTGGCTGATTAACATGGACGACATATTGAGAGAACTCAATAGCGAAGGAGTTAAAGTGGTAGCATACGCAGACGACGTAGTTCTACTCGCTTCAGGACCATTCCCAGACGTCATCAGCGAACTAATGACAAGGGCGCTGAAAAAACTCAACCAATGGGCAAAAGCCTGTGGGTTGGGCATAAACCCAAGCAAAACGTAACTTATGCTCTTTACAAAGAGAACAAAGATCCCCAGATTCAGTAAACCGAAGATAGACGGTACAGAGCTAGAGCTGTCACAACAAGCCAAGTATCTAGGAGTGATACTGGACACAAAGCTATCATGGAAACAACACATCAACGAAAGAGTAAAGAAAGCAAGCATAGCATTCTACTCCTGTAGGAAGATGTTCGGGAAAAATTGGGGCATCAACCCCAAGACAATAATATGGCTCTACACAGCGGTTGTAAGACCCATAGTCACATACGGAGCACTAGTATGGTGGCCAGCACTAACTAGGGCATACAACATCCAGAAACTTACAAGGATACAAAGATCGGCATGCGCAGGTGCAACGGGAGCACTTAGATCGTGCCCCGCAGCAGCGCTGAATGCCATTCTAAACATATTACCGATAGAACATTTCACAAGGAACACAGCAGCCCAAAGCGCGGTACGACTGAAGGCAAGCCAGAGCTGGAAGAACTACCACACCGGGCACTGTAAGATCCTGAACGAAATAAACGATCGGCTGACAGTAAATACCGACTACATGACAACCGAGATGCGTTCCACAACGCATATACTACGAAATACCCAACAAGAGAAGAGTGGAGAAGAGGGAGTGTAACCGAGCCAGATGAGGTATCACTCTACACCGATGGCTCAAAAATGAGCGGCGGGGTAGGGGCCGGAATCTTTGCCGAAATCTGGGGGGTAGAAGAGTCCTTCCACCTCCCAGGGTCAGCAACAGTGTTCCAGGCGGAGGTCCTTGGGATATTGAAAGCAGCTGAACTCTCATTGGACTGAGGCCTCAAGAATACCAAGGTAAGGATATACTCAGATAGCCAAGCGGCCATCAAATCTCTAGCAACAGCAAGGACTTCATCTACACTAGTCGCCAAATGTAAGGAGGCACTAAACAGACTCGCGGAACACAACAGGGTGCAGATTGCCTGGGTACCCGGGCACAATGACATCCCCGGCAACAAAAAAGCAGACGAACTGGCCAGAAAGGGGTCAGAAGAAATACCAGTAACAACAGATATTCAAGTATCTCTGAACACGGTTCAGGCCGAGATTCACGACCACTTCAAAGTACTAGCCAGCAAGGAATGGTAGATGAAGGCGGAACTCAGGAGATCAAAACTGTGCTGGCCTGAACACAATAGGAGACGGACTGCAGAGCTGATCTCCAAGAGTAAAACAGACATCAGAAGGGTAACGGCAGCCATCACCGGCCATTGGCCAATAGGCACGCATGCCTGTAAGATGGGCCTACCCTCTAACCCACACTGCAGAAGCTGCAAGGAACCAAACGAGCAGGAGACACCGGAGCATTTACTGTGTCACTGCCCGGCATTCAACCGAATAAGAGCGCGTCACTTCGGAGCATACCAACTTGGGTCACTAGGGGAAGTGGGAAGGCAGACAGTGAATGCCATCCTAGCTTACCTGAATGACACGGGCTGGTACTGAAGGGAGGCGCAGACTACAACCAAAACGAGGGTGTAGATCAAAACGGAGCATAGCCCTAATTGGAAGGTACAAACAGTAACCACACCACTGATACCTACCTACCATAAGGTCGAGAACTGGAGAGTGTCGACTCAACTGTCCTTTTCGGACCACAGATACATCTTCGTTGACTTATCGGCATCGGTAGGTAAGCCGATACCGAGTCGTAACCCCCGCAGGACAGACTGGGACAAATTCGGCGAAATTGTCCACTCAAAAGTCAGCAACAAGAGGGTAAAGGTACAATCCTCCTCAAAGGCCCTCGACAAGGAAGTAGAGGCCTAACAAACATCCTTAACAACGCATTGCAAGAGACATGATAAGTTTTATTCTTCAAGAAGCAGTATCCACTACGGTGAACCAAGGAACTAAGCGACCGCAGGAGGAGAGCGCGCAAGACCTTTAACACAAGCTATAGGACCAAGAAATACACGAAATACACAATGGCCGCCATCCTAGACATTGAAGGTGCGTTCAATAACATGAACGCCGACTCCATCCTGAGCTCCCTCACCACGATGGGCATTGAGAGAGGCAGCAGAGAATGGAATGAATGACATATTGGAAGAGCTCAATATGGATCCACGACCATTTCAAGCAGACAGCCAATAAGGAATGGTAAAGTAAGAGTGAACATAAGAGAAACATAAAGAAATGTTGGCCGACATAAGACAAGAATCGAACCAGAGAGCTGCTACCTAACAGATATCAGAAGATTTACAGCAGTCGCTAAAGGTCATTGGGCGATCGGAACGCACGCAATGAAGATGGGACTGCCACATAACGCAAGCTGCAGAAGATGCAAAGACGACGAACTACGACCACAACAGAGGGAGTAGATCCTCCTTTTTCTCCCAGCTCCAGAAAGGGGCCACACTACTACTATCTACCTACATTAATAACAAGTACAAAATTTGTGCATTTAATTAACCCTCTCAGCCCACAATTAAAATTATCCGGGAAAAAAATTTGTTTCCAACGGGTATGTATTTGCCGTTATTCAAATATGAACTGACGAAAATCTCAAAGTCCTTGGTGTCCTGGTTCGATAGTTACAGGATGTTGCCTATAGGCAACATTGGGCAGTTATGGCTAAAATCAAAACTCATTAAATTTTTGTTTTACTCATTTATTTATTCATATTATTATGCTTTATCCTTCATTTTATATAACATCAAGTATGGTAAGATACAAAGCAGTTCTTTTATGGGTTGCAGCATAAATAAACTTTGCATTTGCGCACTTAGAGCGTGGAAAACCAGTAAGGCATATGCCTTTTGCTCCCCATTCTACCCAGTGGCTTAATTGTCCAATCGCATGGTCTTTGTAGGTTGTGGAACATATTCTCTGTTGTGCGAGCTTAAAAATCATATATGATTCCAGATACATCAGCTCTATTAAACATTTTGAGTCCCCACTTGTTAAGCTTGTTCGGCAGATATTGCTTCAGACCGTACTGACCTGAAAAATATATTTTTATAATAATACTAGGGATCTACCGAACATTTTTACACATTAAAAATAACATTTAAATAGAAATTTACAAAAGAAAATAAAGAAGTGTAAATTGAAAAATTTTCACACAATGGCCCAGTGTTGCCTATAGGCAACTGCAACTTTACAAAATTCTTACAGACAAACTGTTCACTTTAAAAAATTTTTTTTTGGTAAATCATTTACTTACCTTTAAGTATTTATATTTTCTACCTAGTTTTGCAACACAACAAATATTTTCTTTTAATTTTTGTTTTTCTCACCAACACTCACCAACACTTCCCGCGAAAAAAATTTTTCAAACAACTGCACTAAAACGTCTATTAAATAAACACGTGCGCATCTTACAAGTAACTTATTAGTTATTTTGGTTGCAGAAAACATTAAGGAAGATGTTGAAAAAAAGCGCGAAGCAAAAAAATGTATATTCCAGGTAACTGAGGCTTATTTTTAAATTGTTGCCTATAGGCAACAAATGGGCTGAGAGGGTTAAAAGTAATGCGTTTTAAAAGCACGGACAACCCTAAAACCCAATGAAGGGGGAAGTAGTAAAGCTATAAGGTTTTTTTATACCCCTACTTTTCCATATATTTTCACTACAATATAAGACAAAACGGGTCGGATCAGACGACTGGATTTTTCACTACTGTTTTTTAGACCAAAAATATTATAACTCCTCAAAATTTTCCGATTGTTCCTATGGCAGCTATATGATATAGTATACCGATCCTGATAAAATTAAAACCGAAAGGCTAGAATAATACAAAATGTCCATATCTCAAAATATATGAAAAAATATGTTGAAAATTGGCAGTTATAATTTTTATAGAAGCCTATCTGCAAAGTTTCAGTCAGATAGCTTTAGAACTGAGGGACTAGTTTGCGTAGAAACGGACAGACAGACGGACATGACTAGATCGACTCGGTTGTTAATGCTGATCAAGAATATATATACTTATAGGGTCGGAAATGTGTCCTTCACTGCGTCAAAAATGTCTGACTAAAATTATTAAATCCTGCAAGAGTGTAAAAATCAGACTACTTTATCATGTAGTCGCCATAGAAACGTTCGGAAAATTAAATATAAAAAAATGTAATTTCACTGTTTCTTAATATATTCAGATGATTATATTACATGGCTGCCATAGAAACAGTCGTTAAATGTACAGGCGAATTAATATAACTGTAACTGTAAAACCCTAAATATAGTAGGTATACTTATATATGTAGGTCAATGTTAAAAACTCATTTTAATGATATGTATGTTTAAATGTTATATATAATTATTGTTTTTTTTTTTAATTTGATAAAATTAGAATTCTTCATAATATACATTATATACAATTTTCGGGGTGTCAAAGAAAGCTTTCGTCGACGAAAAAGAAGAAGAAGGAGGATGAGGATGAGGAAGAAGGTAGAAGAAGGAGGAGGATGAAGAAGTAGAAGGAGGAGAATGAAGAAGGAGAAGGAGAAGGAAGAAAGAGGATGAAGAAGAAGAAGGAGGAGGAGGAAGTGGCGAGTTTAACCTTAAATGCACGATACACATAATTTACAAAGTTCAACTTACCACCATAGAACTGAACCTAGAACTGAATTAAAAAAAATACATTGTGCTAGCGTGCGTGCTTTTCTCTTTCATTCAATTTTGTGCATTTGGAAATCAAATTGGATATTTTATTTGGAAATCGTATTCCATATAAGTATTTTTCATCCTCTATATATAGTGTTAGTCATGCCTTAAATTTCATCATACAGCAAATAAAATGCCGACCAAGGCGTACTAATATTGGTCACCGTACACGTAATGCTTATACTATAAGGTCGAATAGAACAATGCTAAATGAGGAAGAGCGTGCACAAATTAATGTCGATAGAAGAGATCGATATGCACGAAATAGAAACTCACCAAATCGATCTCTTAAAGCCAGCCACCTCGAAATCGGCCAATGCGAGCGGGAGTTCGTGTTTTGCAGCAAACGCTCCTTGCTGCTTTTAATTACGATAGTGCGATTGATTACAGTGCATATGGCTGTATTGGTGGAATGACGGTGAGATGTGCACATTGTGGTGCAGCCAAATTTCCAAATGAAACAGATGGCATGTGCTGTGCTAACGGCAAAGTGAAATTGCCAACATTTGAATCTCCACCCGATCCACTACGTTCGCTGATTTTTGGAATGGTATCAACGTCGACACATTTTTTGTCTCATATTCAAGAATATATAGCATCATTTCAAATGACTTCTTTTGGTGCGACAAAAATTGTAAGAGACAATTTTATGTCGACGTTCAAGGTGATTAGTTCTTCTTCCTTCTTCTTCATCCTCCTTCTCCTTTCTCCTCCTTCTTTTTCTTCCTTCTTCTACTCAAATATTAAAGATTCAGGGTCAGATTTACCATCGCGCTGTCTCATTATTACAATATCCTGATACCGATAATCAATTCTTACAAATCTATTTCATTGGAGATGAAAATCGCGAATTGGATTGGGCAAGGCGACAAATTGTTTCTGAGCTTCAAACATTTTTTTATCAACACAATGAATTAGTTCGAGTATTCAAAATCGCTCTCGATCGTATGCCATCGGGTAACCACAAAATCATCATAAAAACCGTTAGAACACCCATCGGAGAGCATGGAAGACGTTTTAATGCACCGACAATCGATGATGTGGCTATGTTAATTGTTGGGGACCAGTTTCAATCTCGCGAGCTTGATCGCATTATATCAGCCGAAATTCCAGATCAAAACAGCGATCCACAATTCTTTCAAATTGTTACGAAAAACATGATCCACGCCCCATGCGGAGAACTAAATTTAAATTCGCCATGCAAGATCGATGGAAAATGCTCAAAGCGGTATCGGTACCAAAACAATAACAGGCAATGACGGATATTCATCGTATCGACGTCGGTCACCAGACGATTTTGGCCATACAACAACAATTAGAGTTCATAATCAAGACACTATCATTGATAATCGTTGGGTAGCGCTATTATAAAAAATATTTGAAGCTCACATTAACGTTGAATATTGTAATTCAGTGAAGTCAATCAAATATATATGCAAATATGTCAACAAGGGAAGCGACATGGCTGTTTTTGGAGTAGCATTGGTGACAATAGAAATGATGAAATTTCACAATATCAAATGGGACGTTACATTAGCACTAATGAAGCTCTTTGGAGAATTTATTCACTTCCAATGCATGATCGATATCCTGTGGTGGTTCATTAGGCTGTTCATTTGGAAAATAGATGAAATTTCACAATATCAAATGGGACGTTACATTAGCACTAATGAAGCTCTTTGGAGAATTTATTCACTTCCAATGCATGAGCGATATCCTGCTGTGGTTCATTAGGCTGATCATTTGGAAAATGGACAACGTGTTTATTTTACTAATACAAATGTGGAGCAGAGAGCGGCACAGCCAAATTGTTAAAAATAAAACTATAAAATAACAAAATTCACCTCTTTAATAGTAGGCTAGTTTGAACTACAAGGGCCAGTTAAGGGTTAATATTTGTCAGTTCAGTTCAGTGCCTCTCAGTTCATTTCAGTGTCGGTCAAAATCTGACTGGACTACCTTTCTAATTGTATCATGTACCACACTATTTCATTTGGACTGCAAAAAAATGGGCATTTATGTCAGACATATCGCGAAGCATGTGAACACTTACATTTGTTGGAAAATGATGCACATTGGGATTTGACACTTAACGATGCATCGATTTCTTCTTCTCCACATCAAATACGTATGTTATATGCCATAATATTATCGACATGCTTTCCATCGAATCCACTTGATTTGTGGAATAAATATAAAGATCTAATGGCCGAAGACTTTTTAAATCGAATGCGTCATCACATCAGAAATCACGATTTGCTGATCATATTGGAAATGTATAACGAGGTCAATTAGGTATGCCTTCACCGAATCGTCCAGTGCATTATTTATTTGATCGAGAATTGCAACGTGAACAACAGTACAATATCAATGAATTGCAAACATTTGTGAATTCGAATTTACCAAAATTGAACGACCAACAAAAACATGTTTATGATACCATTATGCAAGCAGTACAAAATGATGTTGGTGGATTGTATTTTTTGGATGCGCCTGGAGATACGGGTATCATTGATTTTTGCAGCCATTCGGCCACAACAAAAAATTGCATTGGCACTTGCTTCGTCAGGAATTGCTGCTACTTTATTGGATGGTGGACGAACAGCACACTCAGCACTCACTCATTAAAATTGCCGTTAAATGTGCAGGCTTGTTTGTATACATTCGATTGATCTATTTAAAATACATTAGTACATTAATTACTATATCTATCTTTTACTATCTTTTTTAGCTAAGCTATATGATATAATCGTCGGATCCGGCCCGTTCCGACATATAAGGTGAAGTAAAAAGTTCGTTCGTTTTTTATCTAAGAGATGACTTTATTGTCCATAGTACTAGTGTTACGTGTCGCATCATGTCATACGTTACGGCGTTGAAAAGGTGTGCATTCGCGCTACAAGTTTGTCTTTGACAGTTTTTCGATTGATTGACTCCCCAGTCGGACTTTGCTTCATGCCCTGAACGATTCTGCCTAGAAATCTATGTCGAATGGGGATGGCTTTTCGTATGATCCCTAGTTCAGCAAAGCAGCAAGCGGGCGACTCATGTACATGAATCGACCGCTGCTCCGTTCATGATAAAATGCTGTGCTTTTGCTTAGGGAAATATTTCCCTTTAGGGATTTATTTTTTTAATACGACAGTCGCTGAATGCATGTATTTGTATTTCGGCGACGCAAACTAATACGCGAGCGTGGTCCAATGTGTAAGCTGTCGGTCTGTTAAACTCTGAGACCCGGGTTCAATCCCAGGCTGATCCTTTGTATTCAACAAAAATTGTGACTATGGTTTTTCAATATAAATTATAAACGAATTTACTACAATAACATAGTATAAAACCAAAATAAAATAAACCAAAGAAAAAAAAAAGAAAGAAAAACACATTAAACATCTGGATTTATTTATTTTTTTTTTTAATATAGAATTGGTTCTCTGAACTTTATCCATACCGGTAAGGATGAATTTCATTGTGAGCCGAGCAGCGACGGTGGCATCATGAATTACCCTACAGAGCGCTCACTGTGAATTTCATGGTGAGCCGAGCAGCGACGGTGGCATCATGAATTACCCCGCTCATGCCCTAATAAAAGCGAATGAGCCTTTTACATGAACGGGCGGGCCTACCCTATGAGTTGTTCGGTGGGAAAAGCACATAGATCGCATGTGGCAAAGTCCCACTGGGTCAGTACGTTGTGAGCGCTCATCAAAGATGGACACCAGAAAATAGAAAATGTACTATATTTTACAATTTTTCTTCGATCAAAGCGAAAAAACAGACAAATCGGCTGAAAAAATTAATTTAGTTTATGTGCCCGATACTGTAATGGAATTTGTAGCACAAAAGTGGTTTACTAGGTTCCGTTCCGCGAATTTCGATGTCAAAGACAGGGAGACCTGTCGGTCTAAAATTGCGATAAAATCATGGAAATGGTGGAAACAGATCGGCACGTAAGCACCTATTCAATTGCTGAGGAACCCAAGATAAGCCAGAAACCTGTTTGGACTATTTGCATAGCCTTGGATTTAAAAAAAAGCTCTATGTTTGGATGACACACGAACTAACCCTAAAAACATGATAGGCCGAATTTCCATCAGATATTCGATGCTAAATCGCACCAAAATCGACCCGTTTCTGAAGCCGATTATGACTGGCGATGAAAAATCAACATCAGGCAACCACATGGAGTGCAAACGATCGTGGTCAAAACTCGGGGAAGCAGCCCAGACGATGACCAAGCCAGGAAGGTTTTCTTGTGTGTTTGGTGTAATTGGCAAGGAATCATCTGCTCCCTTATGGCCAAACGCTCAATTCGGCCCTCTACCGCCAACAACTGGACCGCTTGAAAGTAGCACTCATCCAGAAGTGGCCATATTTGATAAACAGAGGCCGAATTGTGTTCCATCAGGACAACGTCAGGCCGCACACATCTTTGGTGACGCGCCAGGAGCTTCGGGAGCTCGGATGGGAGGTCCTAATGCACCCACCTTATAGTCCGGACCTGACACCAAATGATTACTACCTTTTTCTGTCCATGGCGAACGCGCTTAAGGGTGAAAAGTTGGATTCAAGAGAGGCCTGTGAAAATTGG
This sequence comes from Drosophila bocqueti, assembly GCA_018151655.1. Lineage (NCBI taxonomy): Eukaryota > Metazoa > Arthropoda > Insecta > Diptera > Drosophilidae > Drosophila > Drosophila bocqueti. The sequence continues at coordinate 20,301 of JAECXF010000289.1, read as the reverse complement.
CTCTCCGAGTTTTTTGCCAATAGGGACGCGGCCTTTTACGAGACGGGTATAATGAAGTTGACATATCGTTGGCAACAAATTTACGAACAAAACGGCGCATATATCACTTAAATCGGACAGATGTACACAAAGTTATCATCTTTTGAAAAATCAATAAAAAAACGAACGAACTTTTTACTTGACCTTATATATAGTGAGAGCATATAAAAGACTATCTGCAAAGTTTCATTCAGATAGCTTCAAAACTGAGGGACTAGTTTGACTAGATCGACTCGGCTGTTGATGCTGATCAAGAATATTTATACTTTGTGGGGTCGAAAATTTTTCCTTCACTGAGTTGCAAACTTCTGACTGAAATTAGAATACCCTGCAAGGGTATAAAAAAGGCGATTTTCGGGAAAATGCGATTAAAGATATGGGAAATGGTCTAAACGTATGGAGGTGGCTAACTTTCGGGCTTCGTTTACCCATGAGGGAATGCGAATTTTACAACACCCTTTATATGGCGTATTCCTCAGATCCTCTATATTTTAAAACTAAAAAAAAAACGCCTTTTAAAAATTTGCCGCAACATTCTACATATTCTTTCGTAAATATATTAATTTGTTCGTTCCAAGACAGTGTCTTATTAAAAGAAAAGCTTAAGCTACTAGCCTATTCAACGTATGCTAAATTCTCCTAATCGAAGCTTCTGTAGATGATCTGTTTGGATGTTTTTCTTATATATAACAAGACACTTAGATTTCGATTTCCTTATACCATTCTTCTCAGCCTTAGACCATTATTGTTAGCCCCATTGTTAACATTTAACAGGTCATCGAATTGACTTAACGGACTACTCGCATATGTACATTTAAGCATTATCCACATACATATGAACATTACATTTGGCAGGTCATTAACTTTAACTGTACACAATAAAGGCCCTAAAACAGATCCTTGTGGTACACCACAAGTTGTGACTCGCCGTCCTGACATATAATCCCCAACAACAACAGCTTGTATAAGTATACATATAAGTTTAATAGCTATCAGGGAAAAATTAAACATACGCTGCAGTTTCTTTAAAAAGATTTCATGATCTTGCTAAAATCCAGAAGTGTTAAAGGCGGATATATAATCGTGGACAAAAGTATTTTGTCAAAGCTCATAGCAATATTACAGAGCTTGTCTCTCTGCACTTGTAAAAGTAACAGGATCCATTCCACTTTCCAGGAAGTGAGTCGATTTAAGGGGTTAATACACCTTTTTTTTTTCAAAAAATCTAAAAAATTTTTCTTGCTGAATCCTAAAGTACAATTCATAAAGAACATAAATTTTCATAGAGATCCGAACAATAGTTTCATAGGAAAACAGCTTTTTGTGTCGCGGTTTGTCACACTCAACACACTCAACCTCGAACTTTTAATGCGATTATCTCGAAATCGTTTATTTACAAAAGTGCCTTTGCCGTGACTACGATTCCGCAAGAACCATTTGATCGATCTGCTTCATTTTTTATTTAAATTGTTCGTAATGAAAAATTTTAAGAAAAATTTTTAATTTTTTAAATAAGAATTTTTGAATAAAATTTTTAGTGCTAAAAAAATTAACTTTTTAAAAAAATCGTTAGGGTAAAGGTGGCAGTTGTGGACACGGGGGGTTGTGTAACTTTTGGCACAGGACAGATATATGGATCTGTCATTTGTCATTTGTGCGCTAATGAAGCTCGATTGTTTTATGCCTTATACCAAACGGAACGGACGCGTCTGCTTTGTGTCCCGGAAAAATGAATTTTTTCACCGTGAAAAAAATTACTAAAGTTTTATTGCACGTTTTTAAAAGTGTCAAGTGTCAATTAAAAAGTTGAGTGCAATCGATTTTTTGACGTGAAATTTAGTTATGTTTAAGACTCCACACAGGGTTTGGACAAAATTTTCACAATAAAAAATTTGTTCATATGATTTTAAAACGACTGCTTGAGGATGTTGTAGACACTTAAATGTCGAGGGTTGTGGACACCCAATTTTTTGTTTGACAAATCTTAAAATATCGCTGTTGATTGAATTATAAGTACAGCTATATAAGTAAATATATTTTAATGGTGTTTATATTCTTTTCTTCGATGTTTGTTGCCAAAAAAATTGACCGCCCAAAACTCCGTTCACTGCAATGATTGTGATCGGCCAGTGCACTTGAAGTGTGCTGTCATGCGGGCCAGCTATTTCACATGCGCGAATTGTGATTCTGATTGGGAATGATGTCATGCGTAATATTTTTTTTGCATTACAAATGAATGAAGTTCCATTTTTTCTTCATTTGATTACGTTTAACTTGATACTTTCCTAATTTTAGCACATTCTATATAGGTATCCACAACCCCCCTTAAAATCTGAAATTGGCAAAAATGACTATTTTACAAAAACTTAAACATTTTTCTTTCAGTGATAGATATCACTGTAATTATTCAAAAACTAGTTAGCTAAGGTTTCTAGCTTTCCATTGATATGCACATGTCCGCATATGCTCCAGTTAAAAAGATATCAGCGAAAAACAAATCTATGTCCACAACTGCCACCTTTCCCCTACTATGATACGAGATGTGAGCGATTATGCATTTTTGGGTGGACAAACGTATTTTGTCATAGTCTTCATTTTGTTCTTTTTGCCATTTGTGAGTCCAGTTTATCAGCTTTAATATTTTTTTGTTCAATTTGATTTAGTTTGTACCGTTATTTTATTCAAATATGGTTAAAACGCTAGATCTAAGCCAAATCCAGAGAATCGAAATGGTAACAAAGTACCACGCAGGTATTTCGGTACAAAACCTCAGCAAATTTTATAGAGTACCCCGGCAAACAATATACTACCAAATTAACAAAAACAAACAGACAACTTCCGGTCCGACCCTGCAAAACTACCCCAAGATAAGATCGTGTGATCCTGGGAAAGTTCAAAGATGATGTCCTTATAACACCAAAAGCAGCATCAATTGGAGTTAAAAAACACCACGATATTTCAATTACCAGAAAAACAGTCGAAAGACGATTGAAAGAGGCTAATTTTGCCACTTGTGGCTCGTCCGATACCCTTTCATTTCCCCTAAAAATAAGTTAAAACGATTGGCATTTGCTAAATCATATGTTCACAAGCCTGAGGCTTGAAGCCTCCCTCTTTTTGGAAAATGATTTTGTGGACCTTATCAGCGTATACCACATGGTGGCGGCAGTGTGATGTTCTGGGGTTGTGTTTGCTTTAACAAGATCTGTGATTTGGTTCCCATTAATGGTACGATGAATCAAAGACACTATTTGAGTATCCTAAATCACCACGCATTGGTTACAAAGTTTTTAAGGGATTTGGAATTATTAGATTGCCCTCCCCAAAGTCCCGATCTCAATATCATTGAGAATGTGTGGGCTTACATAAAACAAAAGGAGTCCAAACTTAACACGAACACGCGAGGAGACAATTAAAAAGGCGATGGACTTTGGAAGAATATTTCCATTGAAACTCTTAATAACCTAATCAAATCCGTTTGCAAAAAAGAATAGATGCCAATAAAAAAAAAAATCAAAAATTTTGAAATTCTTCGGTGGGTTTAACCCCCTTAAGGGGTTATATACCTTTTTCAGCGGAAAAATTGAGGAAACTTTGGATTTTTTAACAATGTGTAGCGGTCATTTTATTACACAAATGTTATTATTTATTGATTGTACATATTTTGATGAAAAAAGCAAGCTATTGTTCTGAAAAAAAAATATAAATAATTCACGGAGTTATGGCGATTCTATCAAAACCATTTTTTTTAGAGCGGCTCGCGTTAATTTTTCGAGCTCTAAAAATTATCGATGGATTAAGTAGTTCTTGTGGAATCGCAGTCACGGCAAAGGATCTTTTGTAAAAAAAAAAAAACGATTTCGAGATAAGCGCATTTAAAGTTCGAGGTTGAGTGTGACAAATCGCGACACAAAAAGCTGTTTTCCTATGGAACTATTGTTCGGATCTCTATGAAAATTTGGGAAAATGTTCTTTAGGAGATGTACTTTAGGAGGGGTTTGAAAATTAAGGGGGGTTTCTACCTTGTGTGGTCGAAAAAATCGATTTTTTTTTTGCATTTTTGGATTGATATATGTTTCTAGAGTCTGCTCCCAAAATTTCAATTGGTTATCTGAAGAATTACGCAACTTACACCTTAAAACAGGGAGCACCTACACCTTAAAACAGGTACTGAAGCAAAACTTCAAACGCGTTTTACTCGAAACGACATTCTTTGACCTTGCGGAAGTGATTCAAGCCAGACAAGTAGAGCAATCGCCACGAAATTTTAAAGTATCGTGTATTAGAGGCTTATCCATGGCTGGTACCAAAATCTTTACAATATATTTAATATTTTTCATTTTATATAACAACTAGAGGGCCCACTATTGCATCCTCGCTTTGATCGGATGCAGATCCACACTTAAAATTTCGAATTAAATTTCGCTTTGAAGTTAGCGCACTGAATGAGAAATAAAGATTCTTTGAAGTCGAATGACAAATATAAAATGAGGCAAGGCCCTACTACTTAAGCAGTAAATATTGGAAAATTTTGAGAACGTTTTTAATTTATGTTTTTTATTTTTTAAAATATGTTGCAGGTGGAATTAGAAAATTAAAATACCCATACGAATCTGGAAATTTTTTTTCTGATTTTTTAAAAAAAACTTCAAGTCTCTAAGACATGTGGTTTGGCCATGGCTGTGATCTATCAGTCAGTCAGTCAGTCAGTCAGGACAAAGCATTTTATATATATAGATTAAGGGGGGTTTCTACCTTAATATAATTCAAAAACAAAAAATACCTGCTCGTTTACATACCTCTCCTTTGCTTTTTTGTTTGATAGTGCCGACATAGAAACATCGATGGTTAAAAAAAACATCAATGTTTTCGAAAATTTGAAAAACATCGATGCATCGATGTTTTCATCGATGTTTCTGCACCTCTACTATGCATCGATGTCTTTTTTTTTAGCGATTTTTTCCGATTTTTATACCCTTGCAGGGTATTATAATTTTAGTCAGAAGTTTGCAACGCAGTGAAGGAGACATTTCCGACCCTATAAAGTATATATATTCTTGATCAGCATCAACAGCCGAGTCGATCTAGCCATGTCCGTCTGTCTGTCCGTCTGTCCGTCCGTTTCTACGCAAACTAGTCCCTCAGTTTTGAAGCTATCTGAATGAAGCTTTGCACATATGCTTCTATATGCTCTCACTACTATATATGTCGGAATGGGCGGGATCGAATGACTATATCATATAGCTGCCATAGCACTATGGGGCAAACGACCCCTATATGTGGCCAAAACCAGGGACCGAAAATAATGATTATTTTTATTTTTCAAAAATAAAAATCATGAACATTTATGATTTTTATCAATTTGATCAAAAATAATCATTACATTTGAGTAAAAAAATAAAAATCATGAATAATCATTATTTTTGATGAAAATAAAAAACTTTCAAAAATAATGATTATTCATGATTTTTATTTTTTTGGATCAAAATAAAACTCAAAACCAAATCACGGAGTCTGTGTAAGACTTTTTACCAATATTATTTAATATTCTTGTAAAAGGACCGCTAAGCTACCCCTCAGTACAAAATTTGTAATTTAATAATACGTTCTTAAGGTTTTTGTGCTGTTTTTATACCCTTGCAGGGTATTATAATTTTAGTCCGTTTCCTCCAGTTTTGAAGCTATCTGAATGAAACTTTGCAGATAGTCTTATATTATGCTCTTGCTACTATATAAGTCGGAATGGGCCGGATCAGACAACTATATCATATAGCTGCCATAGGAACGATCGGAAATTTTTGAGAAAAAATTATAACTATGCCAATTTTTAATATATTTTCATATAATTTGAGATATGGCCATTTTGTATTATTATGGAATTTCGGTTTTAATTTTATCAAAATCGGACTACTATATCATATAGCTGCCATAGGCATATTTAGCAACATTAAGTTGTTACGCAACATTTTTCACTGTCAATATGTTTCGCTCAACATTTATATTATCCAAGAAGACGCAAATGCGAAAAAAAAAAGCCGCAACGGGATTTTAGCGGCGGTCACAAGGTCAATGCATGCATTTTTTACTTCCTCTTGCTCCATAATCACCGAAAACTTCAGTTGATTGACACTTCAGACATTTTTTGTCCTAAAGCTAACCCTGCCGCGATAATTATAAAAAATGGTACTGAGGGGTAGCTTAGCGGTCCTTATACCAGAATATTAAATAAAATTCGTAAAAAGTCTTACACAGACTCCGTCATTTGGTTTTGAGTTTTATTTTGATCAAAAAAAATAAAAATCATGAATAATCATTATTTTTGAAAGTTTTTTATTTTCATCAAAAATAATGATTATTCATGATTTTTATTTTTTTTTACTCAAATGTAATGATTATGTTTGATAAATAACGAAAAAAATCAAAATATAATCATTATCATTTGATTTTTATAATAAAACTTATAATGATTACTGTCCCTGGCCAAAACCCATTTTTTAAAATTCGTTAAATAATTTTTTTTTCAGTGGATTGTATTCAAAAAACATCCATCTATCCTGTTACGTACTTGAAATTTTAACAGGGGGCGCCATTTTTAAGTTATCCACTGTTAAGTCAGCTGTTTCGTTTGCACTAGCACAACGATAACCGATTTTTTGTTAATTGCTGAAAAATCTTGAAAGTTTAAAGTGAAAAAAAGTGTACAAACAATTAATAAGAGTGGCTTTTTTAACATGCAGTCCAATCCTTGTGGTTTACAAAGGGTGAGAGCAATAAAAGTACTACAGAACAGGAATTAACAGCAATTCATTGGGCAATAACACACTTTAGACCCTAAATTTATGGTAAGCATTTTACAGTCAAAACAAATCATAGACCGCTCACATTTTTATTCTCAACTAGAGGGCCCGCTATTGCATCCTCGCTTTGATCGGATGCAGATCCACACTTAAAATTTCGTATTAACTTTCGCTTTGAAGTCAGCGCACTGAATGAGAAATAAAGATTCTTTGAAGTCGAATGACAAATATAAAATGAGGCAAGGCCTACTCTGAGCCTTAGACCAATATCAATATTATTCCATTAATATTATTTTTTTAATTAATTATGTTTTTTATTTTTTTAAATAGGTTGCAGGTGGAATTAGAAAATTAAAATACCCATACGAATCTGGAAATTTTTTTTCTGATTTTTTAAAAAAAACTTCAAGTCTCTAAGACATGTGGTTTGGCCATGGCTGTGATCTATCAGTCAGTCAGTCAGTCAGGACAAAGCATTTTATATATATAGATTAATATCGAAAAGTGCGTAAAAATCGAGATTTTCATTTAAAATCGCATACATTTTTCAATTTTCAGTTTTTTTCGCAATATTGGTACCAGCCAAGCACAAAAGTATACAAAGTAAGAATATATTTAATTTTTGTGTTTCAGATCATTTGGGGCAGCAGCAGGACTTCCGTGAGTGCTAAAAATGCGTTCCGATGCTCAATGCCCCCTTCCCCCCCTGTGCATATTTCTATTTGAAACTTTTTTTACTTAAACAATAAACTTGTAGATACACCTGAAAAAAATTATTAGTGTTTATCTTCAATTTCAATTTTCGATTTTTTTTATTTTATTTTCTTAAAGTTTGAGATCTTAAGTCCAAGTTTCAAGTCGAAATTCGAAAAAATGGCGAAGTTATGGCCGAAAATGTATGCCTTCGTTACACATGCGCTTACCCATTGACAAATTTTCAAACGCGTTTGTCTCGAAATCATGTTTTTGAAATCGGTACGCACGATATCTCGAAAACTAATAAACCGATTGACTTGAAATTTTCGGTGGCTATTCTATACATAATTATCTAGTCTTTATTGTCTTTAAAAAGATTTTTAGTTTTTTTTTAATTCAGAAAATAGAGATTTTTTTTTTGAAAATCGCATCTTTAAGTTCAAACGCCAAAAATCAATATTTTCAAAAAATCCGACGATAAAGACTATATTATCCTCTCCAGATTAATAATCTTTTGATTTTTTTTTATTTGGATAATTACATATGAAGCAGGAGTGCGTACCGCGGAGGTCCTTTGATTTTTAGGACGTTACGGGACAAAGGATAACTCGGAGTATATATAATATTTTTCAATAAAAAAGTTATGATATATTAGTTGAAATGTGTGCTTATCATTTATCATTGATTACTTTTATAGGTTGCCAGGAAAAAATTTTACAAAAATGGCCTTTTTGCGTTTCTCGGTGGGTTTACCCCCGAACTAAATTAATTTTGTAGCATCTTCTGGTTTGTCAAAATACTTTTGGCCTCTCACTTTAATGAATTTGTATTTTTATTTTATAACCTTTAATAGGAAATGTAATATTTCTTTTGTTTTTAATTACATTACTACAATATTGTCATAAATAAATATAAATAATAAATATTTTTTGGATAAATAAAATATAGTTTATTACACAAAATGTGAATTTTTACATGTAAAAGCGTTGAAAATGTGATTTTTTAAAATTAAATACCAGGAGAATGAAAAAAAAAAGTGAGTCAGGTTTGTCTTGCTTATATTTAAAGGCATCTTTTGGCTATACTAAAAAATTTTTGAACATAAAAAAAAAAACAAAATGGAGGAAATATGACCGATCCCGTTGACAGCGTCGGCTGAGATTAAGTTTGCGGTCGTCAACCTCCTGTGTTTATTTTTCATTAGAAGCAAAAAAGGATTATTTTGCGTGAATCAGAAAGCTTTAATGAAGTGCGTAGCAGAGCAGTTTTGACGATTTTGAAAAATTAGCCATGCGTTCGTGAAATAGTGCGAATTTTACACATTTTTTTGACAAAACAATAACAACCAAAAAAACGCTATTTTTATGGAATATCACTCTGTCACGCACTTGAATATGGAATGCTTCAAACAAAAAAATTTACTTTTAGTGAATTGATTGAATAGTTTTCTCGTAAAATTGACGGCCGACTTTGAAAACATAGTTTTGAGAAAAACGCGTTTAAAAATGTTTCAATGGGTAAGCGCTCGTGTAGCGAAGGCATGCATTTTCGGTTAAACCTTCGTCAGTTTTTCGTATTTTGACTTGAAACTTGGACCAGACATTCTTAAACATATCAAACATTAAGAAAAAAAAATAATACTAAAAAAAACTATTTTTTGAAAGTGCTACATGTATGTACATATGTATGTATATCCACCCTAAATAATGTAACTCTACTTTTATCCATTTCTTGGTGAATGTCCTCTATTATTTTTACAATAGCGGACGTGTAGCTTTGATTTTGGCGGAAGCTAGATTGGTTATTGTATATCAGGTTATTATTATTGACTAAGAAACTATTTATTTATTCGGGCAATATTTTTTGAAAAATTTTTGGAAGTAGGGTAGTGTTGAAATTGGTCTATGTTCTTCGTTGGCTTTTAAAATTAGCATGTTTTTCCAATTTTCCAGGAGTGAGGAAAAATCTACGTGGTTATTTCCGTGTCAATGATTTAAGTGGTTTATATAAAATCTTTGCAAGAAGTATTTTTATAAATTATGGATTCAGATCATCGAGACCAATTACATTCGACTTAATATTACACAAACAAGAGGGACTCAGAGAACAGTCCTATATCATCTGCAATGCGCATATACACTTTTTTGTCTATATTCCTATTAAGTTCGTTATTAAACCATATTTTTGTGGAGCTCTTAGCCCGTTTCTCCCTAATAGGTACATACATACATGTCTGTCATATAGATATTCAATGTTAGCGTTTAGATGGGTTCAATTGAGATTCTGTCGCTAGTAAGTAAAATAGTAACATTGGAATCACAGTGGCAGTCGTCATAATCCAACATACATATGTATATATGTATGTATGTATATTAGTCAATATATCTAAAGTCTACATTAAGTGAGCACTACAAGTATACTCACTTAAAAAGCGGTGGCGGTGTTACTCATACCGCATAGTATGCGGTTGCGGTGTTACTAACACCGCTGTGTCTGTGAGTAGAACACAGACAATACACAAAAATATGCGGTGGAAAAAGACACAATCAAAAATGCACTCTGTTTCTTTAACGCGCGGAATTTTTTTACATTTATTTATTATTTATTATTTCTTTACTTAATCCATGAAACTAATTAACTCAAAAAATTAATCATTGTGAAATCACATGGCACCAAAAATGTTTGTGTTGTTTTGTTGGTCGCTTGCACGAGTAAAAAGTCAACCAAGCAAGTAGGTACTCATATTGGCACCGCATAGAAGGAGTGCACAAAAGGAACGAGTCAAAAAAACACCGCATCATTTTTTTATGCGGTGCTTTGTGACGCGAGTCTAAAAAATACTGTGTGTGTAAGCTGTGGGTGTATTTGTAGTTGCGGTATTTAAAGGTATATTTAAAGGTTTGCTCAGTGCGGTCAATTTGAACATTAGGTCAATAAAATATGATCATGTTTTGAGAAATTCGGCACAGCGCACAGTGGTCGATCCCATAGGCCAAAAAAAAAAATTTATTTTATCAAAAAATGTGCCGACACTGTCTCGTAATACCCCAAACTTTTATACCCTGCCTTTATTTTTGTTCTGCTTCAGCTATCCTCTTCAAGAATAACTCTTAAACATAGAGCAACAAACTGTTATTGGTATTGCAGTGCGCTGCAGTGTGAGCGGCTTTCAAACGAAAAATTGAAAAACAAATTTTAATAAGATTAAGATTTTGTTTATTTTTAAGAATTAATGTAAAGTGTGTCCAATTTAAGTAAAAATGTATACATATGTAAACTATAAGTTCACTTATGTAGACTTTTACTTGTGAAGTTAATACAAGTTAATGATCAAACTTATACCAAACTATTAAAAGATATTTGCAGATTATTTGGTGTAAATTTCAGCTTCTAGTTTTTGCAAGTCTCTGCGCAACAATGAAAAGAACAACGGCGTCTTGTGGTTTTTGGAGCATTTTTTGGTGCCCCGCTTCATACAAGATGATATAATATAGTAGTCCGATCTTGATAAAATTAAAACCGAAATTCTAGAATAATACAAAAAGGCCGTATCTCAAATTTTATGAAAATATGTGGAAAATTAGCTAAATTTAAATTTTTTTCTTCATTATTTGCCGATCTTTCCTAAGGCAGCTATATGATATAGTTGTCCGATCTTGATCAAATTAAGCCCGAAATTCTAGAATAATACAAAAAGGCCATATCTAAAATTATTTGAAAATATGTTAAAAACTACTTTTTACACAATATATTTAATATATTTTTTTAGATTTACTGTAAAAATTTCATATGTAGTGATATCTGCACTAGAAGTATTTTTGGCTGCCCGCTCCATACAAGACCGACCACTGTGCAGCGCTTTGGTCATAAAGGAGAAATTTTGTCAACAAACAATACATCAAGCAAAATGTATGTGTTGGTATCACAAAATTTATAATTTTTATCCATAGAGATTCTATATTGACACGTAAGCTAATCTCGTCCAAAATATTACTATGTTCGCATAAAATATTATTATAAACTATTATTAATGAATTACTGATGAGAATGATCCGTAAAACCAAATACTGAATGTGCCAAAAACACAGACCACAAGGGGGTGCATATCTAGTACTGCATTTAACCTTAACAAAACATCTTTGGGAAATTGTATGCAAAATTTTGGAAAACCCAATTACTAAGCGTTTGAAAGCTGTTTTAGAAAACAATGTATTTGCCATGAAATACTAAATACTAAAGTCTTAGACTTTTAATTAATTAATAAATTAATTTTTAACTTTTTTTTTACACATTTTTACATATATTTTTCCTCCGGGGTATGACAATTTTTAATAATTTCTGAATAACGAAATTTTCTACATTTTGAATTTTCTTAAACTAGAGTATTCCTTGATGAGTAATGTTGTTAGAGCCGAAAGGGTATAAAAACTTCGGCATGTAGAAGAATACTTTTTTAATTGTTTAATTACAAACTGTAACTATGTATTTATACAATCGGAATATACATATAGGAAATATTTATAGGTTCTTATGCATATAGCTTCTAGGAAGTTACCTTTTTTCTTTTTGCTTGGACCCTTAGTATTTACAAGAGTTGTAACTTGCAGTACAAGGGGCTCTAAAGTTTTCTCAACAGACATCGTTCGGATTTCCAAATTCTTGGGATCCCATTTTAATGCTATCTGTCCGAAATCCGTCAATGTTCCCATTTTTTCCGGCTTAAGCATTCGCTTTGGTTTTTGTATATAACTAAAAAATGTGTGATCTTTTTTCACAATAAAGAGACGACGCCTTTTTCACCTAATTTACACAAATTTGGAGTGAGGAAAAGAATTGTCTCCATTTCCAATTCATGGATGTGGTAAAAAAATATAAGAATCACACAGATCACATTACTGCGAAACGTACGGAATGTAGAAATGTAATATCATCTTTCCACACAGTACATTAGTGTGAAACAGTTGGCGATTCCTACAGTTATAAAACTCTGATTTCCACAGAATATAGTCATCCGGTAAAAGTTGTTCTGAAAATTTGGGGCTTATAGCACGGTATCCAGAGAGAAGAAAATTGTTGCAAAGCAGTGAGAAAGAGCGAGAGGCAAATAGTTTGAACCAGCTTGTCTCCTAGGTCTGTTTCAAAGGGTGGTATCCAGTACAGGTTTGAAAATACTAGAAAGTGGCATGGCGTTACCAGATTATTTGATGCGCGTGTTTTAGTATTTCCATAACGCGTAGCGAAAAAGAATAAAAATTTTAATAAAACTGTCTGTCTCCAATGTTTGCCTCTCGCTCTGCCCTTCAAACTACGAATACCGGCATGAACAAAAATGCGTGAAAAAGTCGAATTAAAAGAGCGGATACAGTCCTAATTGACTTGATATAGGCATATACAATATTTTGGGAATCGGAAAATTATATGAATTTGCTTTAAAAGATCTGGGACGAAAAATTAAAATTAAATATAAGGATGCAGGACTATCTCGTTATGCAACTGGCACTGGACAGCTTCTCCCCCATGGGTATGGGCACTGGTTCCATCATGTTTCTTCTTGAACGGAAGACCCACCCATGCCTAAAAGAGCCCATATACAATCATACGAGTTCCTTAGACATGTACTATGAGCAGTCCAAGGCAGGCGCAGCCGCCGGAACGCAAGTCAATAGCTTTGGGACAATTAATAAACTAAAACAAATCATAAAAAGATGAATGTGTGTGATGTTTCAAATTTCGCCGGTTGTCAACAAAGTATGACTGCATCATTGGCCCTCAAAAAATGCCGAGCAACGAGTAGAAAGAGCGGTCACACTTCAAAAGAATGAACATTTTTGCGCTGCGTGACAACTTTATTTGCTGGATACTGAGCCTATAAACCATAAGTGGATTTTTCAAACAAAAATAATAATTAACTAACTATATCGGCTACATCTGACAACGAAAACAACCATATCACACCATAATCAATCAAATCAGCCCATACAGCCCATACTGATGAATTTTTGTATAGTATGTAGTGGTGCAGAAACTTCGTTGTATGGAGACATCGATGTTTCATTGACGTTAAAAAATTTTTTTAAATTTTTTTAATTAGTGAAATGTTTTTTTTTTATTGTTGAATTAAAAATTAAAAATCGAATTTTTATTCTTTCAAGAACTTAAAATACTAAAAAAAGAACTTAAAAACGGAACTTCAAGAACTTAAAAAAACTAAAAAATTAACTTAAAAACGAAACTTTATAAATTTAAAAAACTAATAATAGAGATCAATCTCTAAAAAATTATTTTAAATTTATGATTTTTGTTAATAAACAAAAGTTTATCAACAATGTCGGAGTTTTGGCGAGTCCTGCGGTCAGAAATTATTTGCCCAGCTTTGCTGAATGCTCTTTCTGACTCGCAGCTAGTGGCAGACACACCGAAAAATTTTTTAGCGACTTCCTTAAAGGGCGCCATACTGCTCGAAGACGTCTGAAAGTATAATTAATTGATAACAATTTTAAATAATAACTTTAATAATATAATTGAAAAACAAATAATATGTGCTCGTTTACGTACATCTCCTTTACTTTTTCTTATGATAGTGACGACACTAGTGATGCTGAAAACATCGACGACACAGAATCATAGATACACAAAGAAATAAACATCGATGTTTTAGAAAATTTGAAAAACATCGTTACATCATCAATACAAATTCATCAAGAATTAATCAATTTTTCATCAACACTAACCAAAAAAATCATAAATCAATTATTCCATAAATTCATCAACAATGTATCAAGAATTCATCAACGTTTAATCAAGGATTTCTTTCACCTTATAATTTAATAACATACATACTAATGATTTTAAAACTTCATAATTTCTACATTAATCTACATACATTGTTCTCCTTCCTCTTCTTTTGGACCGCTTCGTAATTTTTTGGGCAACTGAGGACTTTCAGAAGAGTACGCTTGAGCAATGGCATCTATAAAAAATATTACCTAAAAGAGCATTAAAAATCAGCAAAAAACACTTTTTTATATAATTTCACTGTTCTACAACTCCAGCATATACTGCTGTATAACTAACAAACACGGCATAATTGGAACTTGTTAACAAAAATTGTCCTTTTCTTTTACTTTTGTCAGCTGCAATATAATGCCTCCTTACTTCTTAAAAATTAAAACAAATTTGAAAAACGCTCACCGCGCTTCTTTATTGAGAGAGGGAGAGTTTGAGAACAAGAGGTTACGTGCCGTTTTTTGTTGATGACTTACTGATTAATTTTGACCTTTTTGACATCGTCTACTCATCAGCAACTATTAATCACTATTTCCTCAACCTTTTTTTGTAAAGAGAGAAAATGAAAGCGCGAGAGAGAGTCGGGTTTGACACGATGGTCGAAAGAGAGCGTCGACTCTGTAAGGTCGCCGTCGGCTATTGATGAATAATTGATCATAAAGGCCTATTGATTGTTACGGCCTGTTTTTCCCATGGGACAAGGCCGGCTACCCAGTCGTCGTCAGGGCGGATTTTTCACCTGTGGCCACAGGTCGCACCATAATTCCACTAGACATGGAATCCACAAACAAAACACAAAAAAAATCAATAAAACCTACATGTGAAGAACTGACATGAGACTAAACAACGCCGATTCGGGTCCTCGCTGGAAATGACCCGACGCACCCTCCTTACCTGAGATCCATCCGTATCTATTCTGAGGATCTCTCTTGCATGTGTCAGCTGGCCTCATACTGGTTACCGGCTCATCCGCTCATCTTTTCCCCCCAAATAATTCACTCTAGCAGCTCATCATCATTATAACATTTACTTATTTATCAAACTTATACTAATTGACATTTTTATTCCAAAGTTTTGGCCATGATACAATCATAGTTGGTAGTCTCGTCGGCTGTGACAGCTCGGGTTTTGATTCAGTGCGTGTTCGCCTTTCGTAGTAAGCGGTCAGGCTACGGACAAATTTTTATACAAAATTAACCCTTGTGTAAAATGACTTTTTGCAATATGACCACCCGACAGCACTTCAATTTAAGTATCGATTAAGAAAATATATTACAGGTATGACAAAATTAAATAGTGGTTTAGTAATACATACTGTTCAATGTTTACGCAGTGCTTATGGTGTTTGTTGTAGTTTTGTTCTGTGTTCTGTATTTTTCTTTGATTATACAGCCATACAAAAAGAAAAAATGTTTTGCTCCCCGTATGAGATCTCATTCCGGGCCGATTTTTTCTTTTTTTTATGGCTGCAGTATAATTTAATAATAATTTGTATTTCTTAATTAGCCAAGAATACTGTGTTGTTATCCGGAAACGGAAACGTAGAAGAAGACGATTCGGATAAGTGGCTGAACTTATATTTTTATCTTTTGTCAATGACACATTTACAATAACAAAAAATGTAAAAGAAAAATTGATAAAAGCGGCCGAAAATGTAAATATTAGCTCAGCTGTAAAACAAATTATCTTTTAAGACCAGAATATATTTTAGACTTAAGAATTGAAACAAAAGATTAGCAACACAAAAACAACGCATAATGTCAAATTCGAAATTGTTAAAAATAAAATTATAAAAAAAATTCAACTCGTTTTATTATGAAAGGAAACTTAAAGCCCATTACACCATATAAGGGTTAATCAATACATCTATTGTCGTTTCGCTCGCACTTACTAGGTTGAGCCCCTCTTACTCGCACTCATTGTAATGATTGAAGAGGGACCAAATCTGACGAGACTACCTACTATGATTGTATCATGTTTTAGGCTTGCCTCGCCCTGGGCCAAAGCAAAGAAAATAACAAGGACGACGAAAGATCAGTAAGAGGACAAAATGGACACGAAAATATTGCACGGGTATGTCAAATATAAATATATATATATATGAACTGAATTAATTGACCTTCATATTTGTTACAGCATTCCTACCTAAATGGAGCTCCAAAGAGGATCAGGGGCTGAGACGGGTCAGAGTGGATTAGGAAAGGTTCATACCCCTACACAGGATCGGTCTGGTCCACGGATATATTATAATTTAGTTTTAGAGTTAAATTTGCTTGGGCTCGGCGCGATTAACTTTACATTTGTTTTCTTTTGCGTTTATGTGCTATTTATATCTTCATTTTTACTGGATTATTGTTTCGGTTTAGTGCCTTTTGTTTCAATAAATATTTGTGCTATTTGTAAGATCTATCGTCTTTAAATAAATAGACGAATAGCTCACATAAATTTTAACAAATAATTCTAGCACTGGCACATAAATAAATTAAATAAATAAATACCGATCAACAAAGAAACAATTCCAATAAATAAATCAATTAAGATAAGTAAATAAATATGTTTAAATAAATGTATACGAAATAAGGTGGATGTAGTTAGGCATACACTGCTGCTCTTAGGTTAGACGCACGTTTAGTTGTATACAACTTTGCTTCATATTTATTTATTAAATGACGATAGAAAAAAAGTTGATATGCAGAAACATTACTTCTTTAATGACACTTTAAATATAATATTCAAATGTTTATAATTATTTAACAAAATTGTGTTTTTTAAACATTTTCTTAAAGCATCTTAAAATAAGGCTAATTTTTCTTGGTCAATAGAATAGACGCACTTTGGCTTTTGAATTTTTATAAAAAAATTTATTTGAGATAAAAAAAAAATAATATCAGTAATGAGTACTGCCTCCTTTGTTGGTAAAAACTTCATAAATGCGGTCCTTCATAGAATAATACAAGGATCTATGTAATTCAAGGAAATCTCGCTCCAAGCACGTGTAATAGCTTCAGTTAATGTTTCCTTATCTTCGTACTGCTCTTCTCCTTCGTATACCTTCCGTGTTAGCCAGCCCCAAACATTTTCAATTACTTTAAGATCTGGAGAATATGGAGGCCAGGTCATGATATTAACGTTTTGACTCGAAATAAAAGACTTTACTACTCGATAGTTATGAATAGGAGCATTGTCTTCATGAAAAATCCATGGAATTGGTCCAAAGAGATCTGTTAGTTTTGCAAACACGGACTATAACAATGTTTTGAAGCGATCGCCGTTCATCTTTTGATCGATAAAAATTAGGTCAATTGTTCCATAAATTGTTCCCCCTTCTCGGCTATGGTGGAGACTTAAATATAGCTCATCTTTACGCAAATCGTGATAATAATATTGAAATCCATCAGTGCCATCTAAATTAAATCGTTTTTTATCGGTAAAGGCAACTGAACGCCAATCGTTTAGTCGAGTGTCAGATTGGACAGTCCACGTCATCTATTCTTTCGCAAATTGAAGCCGCTTATCCTTGCGTATTGCATTCAAAAAAGCTCTTTTTCTTGATTTTTATACGCTGTAGGTGTTCTGAATTTCTGATAGTATGCTGAACAGTAGAAAGGCTTGCTTTTACTGCGGTCAATTCCTTGATCTTCGTAGCAGATTTAGTCGAATTCGAAGCAATTCTAACAATTTTGCGTTCTGCTTGTTTTGATAGTGCCTTTTTTTTCCCTTTGAAGTTATTTCCATATGTCTCTGGATCCTTTTAATATCTGTCAACAGTTCTGGAGCTTCGATTTAATTGTTTGACAATGTTTTGATTGGATAGTCCTTTCAAGTGAAGAAAGTCGACTTTTTTATGTTCCAATAAGCTCATAACAGCAGCTTTTCCAAATTTTTCCTTCAAATGTAGCTAAAAAACACTTTAATTGTTTATATTTCATATATTTTCAATACAAAAGATTACCCTTGTCCACGCAATATGAAGAAATTTAAGTTGCGTCTAATTCAATGACCAAGAAAAATTAGCCTTATTTTAAGATGCTTTAAGAAAATGTTTAAAAAACACAATTTTGTTAAATAATTATAAACATTTGAATATTATATTTAAAGTGTCATTAAAGAAGTAATGTTTCTGCATATCAACTTTTTTTCTATCGTCATTTAATAAATAAATATGAAGCAAAGTTGTATACAACTAAACGTGCGTCTAACCTAAGACCAGCAGTGTAAATGTGGATTAAATAAATAAATAAATAAATAATGAATTATATAAACCCGGGTGGGTTTGCTCGTTTTCGAGAGGGGCTGGAGGTTGGAATCGATCCACCAGGCCACGAGTCCAAGACAACGGGTTTCAGATCCAGGAAGAAGGTCTCCCCGGGTCCAGAAGGAGGATATCCAGGGGCCGAGAGAATGCGTTTACGCCCTTCTAAAACCCAGATATACATATTTTACTCCTAATTTTGTTTCCTTTCGGAACGGACTCACTTTTTTTTTCTTCCTCCTGGCTGGTATCTTTCTGTTTTTTTGTTGCCTTCGTCTCCTCGTCGATCTCCGGATCGGGTTTACTCTCCTGAACAAATTCCCTACAACAAAAAAAACACCACTAACGATTATATGGAGCTTTCACCTCCGACCGACCGAACTCACAAATTTATTTGTGCCACACGATTTGAACACGACCGAATGTATCGCAGTCGCGGCCAGCGGTTCGTTCGATTCGCAAATTTTTACTGGCCCACATGGCGGTCACCTTGCCCTATATATGGGCTCGGTTCTGCCGGTTCCCTTTCCTACTTATATTTCCTCTTTTTCTCCCTCCTGTAGGTCGAGAACCGACTTCAAGGCCAGTGCTCTTCTCCTGCCTTGGTATGCGTGGATGCACTTCATCCATGAGCTCCTCTCTCCACATATCATCCACACTTCCCCTTTCTTGGGTGTGGACGGTAGGTGGCGCTCTACTCATGTTCTCCTTTTCCCTCCTCCTCGTGGGACTGTAAACTCGCCTACTGGGTCAAATTTACCCTTCGGCTATGCCAACCCACTTTCGGTGCTCATTCCGGACGATATTTGTTTCGCCCGCGGCTATCGATCACCGTCAGAATGCAACATGATGACAAGTGGTACTGCAGAAGTGTCTGCAGATTCTAGCAAACATATAGATAATATAAGATCCGCAACTGATCGATAACGTATAAATGAATAAAAAAAATATATTTATGTTTAACCTACATATTTCAATTTATTCACTTTCAAATTTTCCTTTTTCGTTTTAAATAAACCATATACTTGTATTATAATAGGCGTTAAATACAATAATGGTCACAACGAACAATTATTTTCACAACCCTAATTCTTTTTGTTGTAAATATTATTGTTGTTGTTTCATGGAAATACGATTTGCCAAAATTCGAACAAACTCAAACAAAGTCGAAATTAAATATTTTACTTTTAATTTTTTTTTAAATTTTTTTAGTCTTCTGCAATTTTATTTAAAATAATGGTAATTACAGAAATAGGCGAAATTGAGAGCAAATCGGTCATTGCCATGCAAAATGAACACAACTCAATGGAATATTTAGTAAAAATCCTTCTTTTTGTCATGATAAAATCGACGAATTGAAAAAATGAACATCTATATGTACCTCTTATAAGGGAGAAATAAATCTTCTTTACAAATTAAAACATATTTTCAAATTATGCATGCCTATTAACGACATCAACAATCTAAGCATTTTGGTAGGTGTATGATTTTGATGAAACTCCTACCAGAAATGCTTATTTCAATGTCATTTTCCAGAAAAATTACTTTATTTTCATAGATTGTTTTTTTTTTTTTTATTAAAAATGAACAATTACCTGATTATTTGAGAACTGCGCACTGATATAAAAAAACACACCAAAATGTTGAATTAAACATATGCACCAAATACTTTGAAGGTACAAATGTCAAATGGTAGGTAGGTGTAAGTGGTGAGGCTACTCTCGGCTGAGT
>JAECXF010000029.1:0-11028 GCA_018151655.1 Drosophila bocqueti | reverse complement strand
CTCAGCAACTATAAGAGCTAGAGCCACCAAATTCGGTGTGTAGGTCCGAATGTTTTGCACGCAGATCAAGTTTGTTTCAGATTTAAAAATTTCCCTCCCACTCCCCCGCAAATCAATAAAAACGTTTTGCAGCCACAAATATTACCATAGATCTTTCTTTTTTTGCATAGGCATGCATATGTAGAACATGTATCAATAACGAAAATCTGGTAAAGATCGGGTGAAAAACACAAAAGTTATTTACTTATCAGTGTGCTATCTATTTGGCAGCTAGCAACAGGTGCATCCCGAAAAACAACAACAAAACTGATGAGCGCAAGAAACTAACTCCCGTGCGCAAAAAAGAGAGAGGGGTTATCTCTTTCTCTGTCTTGCACACGCAAGTGCATGAGATGGTGGTGGTTTTGCAAAGAGCGAGTTTGTTTACATTTCTCTAATAGGCAAAAGTCGCGATCAGCTGACTTTTGTTTATCGTTGTCAAAGAGCTAATTTGAGCGGCGATATATTTTGGTACATAGTATATAACAGTCGTTCACGAACGACTGTAGCATTCTTACTTCTTTTTTTGTAGTTTTAGGTTCAATTTATTTTTTTTTTTCCTATAGTTTTTAAGCAAATATTTATTCACATTATTTATTTTATTATTTCTTTTATTATTTATTTTTATTATCAATTTTATTTATTTTTGTATTTTCAATTTTACTCATATTTATTTATTTATTTTCGCTTGTGAATTTGTGGTGTTGTTTATTTGTGGAATATATACATATATCCCCTGCGACCCCCTTGAGAGCTCTTACGGGTAGGTTAGAACATTTTGAGGGAATTAATTTAAAATTTAAATACAGCAAACAACGCACAAAGAAATCGCAAATCAATACCTGGCGAGTTAAAAATATGTGTGTAAAAATAAATTTAAGATTGATCTGAAAAAAAAAAAAAAAATGAATATGGAATAAATCTCTAATTTGGGAGGAAGGAGGTGAACTGGGGAAGATGGGTGGATAGAACAGTGTGTGCGTGATTGAGATAGGGGCAGCTGCGGGAAATGGACATGCGAGCAGACTGCATGGCAGGGAAGGGATTAGCGTGTGGCCTCCAGGACACCAGGAGGAGCCAACAATTCGTGTTAGTCATATGTGTGAGAGTATGTGAAGATATGTTTTTGGTGAGTTTGTCTGTCAGTATAGAGTGTTGTGAGACGTCGATTATCGATGTTTATTGTTAGGTGTGATGGGCATGGGTTAGGGAAGACACGACCCCAAGGAGAGAGCCAGCCGGAGCCAGCCCAAATAGCACGGAGGTTCTTCTAGGGAAATAACAAAGGGAAGAAAGCATTATTTTGCAAGAACATACTTATGTAAATGCAAAAATTAATTGAAACACGCATGGATTTTTATGGTTTTTTATGGTTTTTCTCCTACATTATAACTTTGCCAATTATCAACAAATTTTCAATATTTTGAGATATGGCCATTTTAAATTACATATTCTAGAATTTCGCTTTTAAGCTGTTACGGCCTGCTGATTTTGATGGGGCAAGGCCGGCTAGCCAGTCATCAACAGGGCGGATTCTTCCCCTGTGCCCACAGGTCGCACCATAAATTCCACTCAGTATGGAATCCACAAATACTACAAAGAAACATCAACCGAAACTACAAGTGAAGGACTAATACCGGACGACATGACGCAGATTTGGGTCTTCGATGGAAAGGACCCTGACGCACCCACCCTTCCTGAGACCCATCTATTTCCCATTCGAGGATCTCCCTGGCATGTGGTCCATCGGCTTCCTCCAGGTTATCGGCTCATCCGTTCGTCTTCCCCCCCCCTAATAAATACACTCTAGCAATTCATCGTTATAATTTTTTACTTATTTAAATATGCACTTATAATAAATAACATTTCAAATTTTCCAAGATTTTAGGTTTCCATCGCCCTGGGCCAAAGCAAAGATAATAACAAAAAAAAGGACGACGAAAGATCTGGAGAGGACGACAAAGACGCGAAGCTACTGCACGGGTATTGACATAAATATATATATATAAATTAATAAAATTAATAAACCCTCATTTCATTTCAGAAATCCTGCCTACATGGAGCTCCAAGGAGGATCAGGGGCTGAGACGGGTCAAGTGGTTATTTACGAAAGGTCTATACCCCTACACAGGATCGGCCTGGTCTTCCCGGAGGTCGTATTCAAGGATTTGGATTTAAATTTTGCTTGGACTCGGCACGATTTAATTCTACATAAATTATTGGTTATTTATATCATATTTATATTTTTTTCCGATCACCGTTTTATGTGCCTTAGGTTTTCTCGTCTTTCAAACAAATATTTGTGTGTTTGTTTATGGCATGTTAAACGCCACTAAAATAAATGAATAAATAATTACACACAGACGAATATTTTACATAATTTAACACGGGCACATAAATAAGTTAAATAAATAAATAAATAACGAGTGATAAATAAATAGAAATAAATAAATAAATTCGAATAAATAAGGCGGATTAAATAAATAAATAAAGAATTATAAATAAATAATTATTCTAATTTTGTTTTTGGCCGAGCTTCTCCCGGGCGGTTTGGCTTGGTCCTCGGCGGGATTGGAGGTTGGAATCCACCACGGGTTCCAGAAAAAGTCTCCCCGGGTCCAAACTGTGGATATCCCGGGGTCAAGAAAATGCATATATCCCCTCTGCAACCCAGATATATATAAATATTATGTATATGCCCTCTCGGAACGGACTCACATCTATTTTCCACTTCCGGCTGCCGGGTCTTCCTGTTCCGCTTTTGTCCCGTTCCCGTCGATCTCCGGATCGGGTTAAATTATTTCAATTTCCCTATAACAGAAAAAAAAACATCACTACCGTTTCCTCGGAGCTTTCACCTCCGGCGGACCGACCGCACTCACACGTTTATGTGTGCCACCGATTTTTTAAAAAACGGCCGTTGGATTTAGTTCGCGGCAGCGGGTCGTCTGATTCGCGAATTTTCTCTGGCCTATATGGCGGTCACCTCGCCCTATTTATGGGCTCGGCTCTGCCGGTTCCCTTTCCTATTCTTTTTTTTTTCTCCTTTCCCTTCACCTAGGTCGAGAACCGACTTCAAGGCCAATGCCAGTGCTCATTTCCCGTCTTAGTGTGTGTGGATGCACTTCGTCGGTGTTCTCCTCTCTCCACCTACCATCCACACTTCCCCTTTCTTGGGTGTGGACGGTAGGGGGCGCTCTACATCCATCCCACTTTCCCCTTCTCCTCTTGGGACTGCCAACCTCGCCTTAGGTGCTCATTCCAGACGATATTTCTTTCGCCCGCGGCTATCGATCACCGTCAGAATGCAACACCACGCGAAAATTCGCCAATCGAATAGGGAGGGGAATATTCGCGAGCATTCCACATCAACACGTAAACAAACAAATTCTAGCAACAAAAACTCGGACATGCTCCGCGGTGTTCACCCGGCGATCGGCCCTTGCCCCTTTGCTCCTGGGTTACCCCAACGTAGGCCACACCCACGGTAAGCATCCTACTTTGTCCCTATCTTAAGCGTGTCGTTCTTCCCTTACAGCCGCAGGTCTTTCGCATGGTAGATGCCAATAGGCTTCCCCGCCAGGTCCTCCAACTCGAACATGTTGTTCCCGACCGGCCTCCTGACTCGGCATCTCGCGAACTTCCGGGCGAACTTGGCGTTGTAATTCTTCCCGAAATCGCTCAGGGTGAAGTTACGCCGGAACACCTCTTGGCCTGGTTTCACGTGGAACTCACGGGCACGCTTGTTGTATTGCCGGCTGCTCCGCTCGTAGGCCTGATGCAAGTGTTGGCTGATACGTTCGCGGATGGTGTCTCTCTTGTTCTGCGAGTTTAACGTAACTACTTCGTGGTCCGTCATCGACCGCAGCTTCCTGGCCAGTTTGTAGCAGCTGCCGTGGAGGTACATCTGCTGCCCGAATACCGCGAAGAACGGCGTGACGCCTGTCGCTTCGTGGACAGAGTTCCTTATCGCGACCTCGATTTCCGGCAGATATGCGTCCCAGTCTCGGTGGTCCTGCTCCAAATATGTCCGGATTGCGGCCAGTACTGTCCGGTTTACCCGCTCTGCGGCATTGCTTTGCGGCGAGTACACTGCCGTCCGCATATGCTGGACCCCGTACGCCTCCATCATCTCCTGAAAAGCTTTGGCAGTGAACTGCTTCCCATTGTCGGAGTGGATTACCTCCGGCACTCCAAATTTGAAAAACACCTCCTGCACCAGGAACTCGATGACGTTGGACGTTGTGGCTTCGTTCATGGCCTTCAGGAACGTGAATTTGGAGAAGTGGTCTACTACTACGAATATCCAGGCCTTTCCTCGCTTGGATCTTGGATATTTGCCTAGGAAATCTATGTAGAGTTTCTGGAATGGCCTCTCAGTCACCACTTCCTGCCCTATCCCGACCTGTGTGCGGTAATTTGGAGCCTTCGCCTCCTTGCATTGGATGCATTGCCCCACAAAGTCTCGGACTTGAGTCGTCATCTTCGGCCAGTAATACTGCCGCTGGAGTCGCTGCAGCGTCTTCCTTACGCCTCCGTGTCCTGACGTCGGTTCGTCGTGGGCCGTCGCGATCAGGCCAGCTGTGAGCGAGGCTGGGATCCACAGCTTCCAAGACCCTCCTTCGACTTCCTCCTCCAATCTGTCGAATCCGCTGCGTTTGAAGACGAGGTTCCCTTCCACTCGGACATCCGGCAGTCGATCCTGATTCTCCAGAATCTCATCCCGAATCTCTTTGTACTCCTCAGATTCGAACTCCGTCGTGGCGAACCCGAGAGCATCGTCGGCATCCAGCTTCAGCTCCTCTACGCATCTGGACAGCGTGTCGGCCACAACGTTTTCGGAGCCCTTCCGGTGCGCTATCTGGAAGTCGAAGCTCTGCAACCTGAGTGACCATCGTGCCAGGCGCCCACTAAGGTCTTTCATGGTCATCAGCCACTTCAGACTGGCGTGGTCGGTGATGACCGTGAACTGCATCAGTTCCACGTAGGGCCGGAACTTTTCGATGGCAAGTACGGCTGCCAAGCACTCCTTCTCCGTCACAGAATAATTTATCTGATGTTTGTTCAGCTTTGCGGAGAAGAAGGCAATCGGACGTTCGTTCTTTTCCTCGTCGTATTGGAACAGGACAGCTCCGACTCCATAGTGCGACGCGTCGCACTGGACAACGAACGGCCTTCTAAAATCGGCGTGAACCAAGACAGGAGCCGAGGTAAGTGCCGTCTTTAGAGCCTGTATCGCGTCCTTGGCCTCGTCGTTCAGCACTAATCGGCTGTTTTTTCCTTTTTTTAGTGCGTCGGTGAGCGGGGCCGCCATGGTCGCGAAGTCCTTGATGAACCGGCGGTACCATCCCGCTGTTCCCAGGAAGCTTCGTAACTCCTTCACCGATTTCGGCTCAGGAATCTTTTGGATCGCGACGATCCTGTCCCCATCCATCCGAAGTGTCCCTCCGCCGATTATGAACCCGAGGTATTTCAACGCCCTGTAGCAAAATTTTGATTTTTTTAAACCTATCGTCAAATTCGCTTTTTTCAGGCATTCCGCTACCAACCGGAGATACTTTAGATGGGTCTCGAAGTCTGGAGCGATGATTAGCAGATCGTCCAGGTACACAAAGACATTCGATCTCAGCCCCGCTGGAATCACCTTGTCCATCAGTCGACATAGCCGCTGCGCCGCATTGCACAGGCCAAACGGCATCATGGCGAACTGGTACAAGGGCCTCCCAGCAACCGTGAACGCCGTATATGGCCGGCTTTCAGGATCCAACTCCACCTGCCAGAATGCGAATTTCAAATCGACACTTGAAATATAGTAGGTCTGCTCGATTCTGGACAGGATTCCCTCGATGCATGGCAGCGGATAGGCATCCTTCACGGTGAGGTTGTTCAGCTTCCGTGCGTCTAAGCAGAACCTATTTTTGTCCGGCCTTCGCACCACTGTCGTGCGGTTACTCCACGGACTCTCGCTGACCTCGATCACGCCAAGCTCCAGCATTTTGTCGACTTCGGCCCACACAATCTCCTGCATCGCCGGCGATTGTGGATAATGCCGATCCTTAAACGGCTCTGCGCCTTCCACGAGCTGGATCCGATGTGTCTCCACCGATGTCTTACCCAGACCGACGTCCTCGAACGCTAGGAACTCCTTCTTTACCGCTTCTAACCGATTTTTGTCTTCTTCTTGCAGGTTCCACTCCTCGATTACAGACTCTTTACCGGCTTTGCCATCCAGCCACGGATTTGTTGCGTCCCACAATTCCTCCACGTTCGCCTTCGGTTTCGCTGCTGGTATCTCTCCGAGGATAGCCGGTGCCAACGCGAATTTCCTCCAGAAATCGATCCCAAGGTATAGCTCTTGCTCCAGGTACGGGCATACGTAAAAGGTAAGTACCTTCTCCACTCCCTTGAACTCTACCGGAACGTGTACTCGACCTATAATTGACCGGTCTTCTCCCGCCGCAGTCCTCACGATCGACGTGTACTTGTCCATGCGGACCCCGAGCTCCTCCAGCATTTCCCGGCTGCCTTTTCCCAGGACATTAATGGATGCGCCTGTGTCCAGCAAACCGGCAATGGGCTTGCCATGTATCCGGACCTCGGCAAACACCCTGGGATCACCTCCCATGCCCCGACGAACGGCTTCTACCACGGCACGTCGCGTCTGATGCCTCTGCCGGAATCGTGATCTGGCCTTTAAAAGCCTCCGGCTGACGCTCCGCATCCCGTCTATCTGGTGGTTGGCAAATATTCGGTTCCGAACCTCAAGGTACTTCTGCATCCGTTCCTCCGCTGGTAAGTATCTCAGCTTATTGCTATTCTTAATGACGACTTTATTACTCTCTACTATAGGTTTAATTGTTGGTGGCTTCGGCGGAAGATTTACTGTCGGTTGGACCTGTACTTCGAGCGCGGGTCTCCCACCTTTCCGGCGCTCGTCCTCCCGTTTCCCGCACATACCGGGCAGTTCGGTGTGATCACCTCTGGCTTCCCGCAGCGGTAGCAGAAGATCTTCCGCTCCGACGATGCGCAGTCACGGAATCCGTGGTCCGGCTGCCCGCAGTTCCAGCAACTAATTCGCTGCCTGGAAACTTCCTCGATGTACGGCTCCGGCTCTCCCGCTTCGCCGTCGGCTGACTCCATCGCCACTTCCTCCACCTGTCGTCCGCTCGACGGAAACTTGGCCGGCGCACGGTATGAGGCTCGGCTGTCCCGCTCCCGCCTCATGAAGGCCTCCTCCACTTCGAGGCACTCCTCTCGCAGCTGGTCCACGCTGTACACCCTCAGGGCATAAACAAACCGGGCGACCTCGGCGGTAAGTCCCTTTTTCACGATGCGGATCATTTCCGCCTCCGGTATCGGTGCCAGCAGTCTGTTTCCCAGCCGCCGCATCGCTCGGAAATAATCCTCGACGGACTCGCCTGGCTGTTGCCGTCGATCTTGGAGTGCTCGTCTGCGCTCGAATTCGCCTCCGATGCCCCTGAACCTCGCCACCAGGTTCTCCTTGAGGTCCTCCCATGTCTGCGGAGGGCTCTCTTTGACATATTGCCAGTACCACTCGGCAGCCTGGCCTCGCATGAGCTGGTAGAAGCTACCCAGCACCTGGTCCCAGGAACACCGAGACTGCCGCTGCAGGTATTCCACGCGGAACACAAAGTCTTCCACGGCGAGCTTATTTTGGTCGCCGTCGAAGAAGATCTCCCACTTCTCGATCCTGACGCCTCTAATCGACTCTTCTCTCCTTTCAGGACCTCGGCGACCCTCCGTGCTGCCCCTTCGAGCCTCCGCCTCCGTCTGGAAACGCTGCTGCCCTCCCGGATATCCACCGGCGCCGACATTCATCTCCGCGAGTACCTCGCTTGCTCTTGGAGGTTTGGGTGGAGACGTCCAAGGATTCTGTCCCTCTGGCCGGGTCTTGGGATATGCGCCCGTCGACTCCTGGCGTCCTCGTGCTCCTTCATGCTCGCGACCACCACTGGGGTCGCCTAGCATCGCCTGCTGCTGCATCGACTGCACGGCTGCTGCCGTTTGCTTCAGCGGCTGGACCACCTCGTTGATCATCGCCATCATCTCGAGGAAGCCTTGGCGAATCTCCTGTTGCAACGTCCGACTGACGTTGTCGGACATCGCCGCCCTGTGCGTCTCGTACGCCTGAGCCACCGCAGCGTTTACCGTTGACGTGATGTCGCTTGGGATTCCCCGTGGTGGAGAGATTTCCCAGCTATCGCCGGCTGCACCGGCTGTGCCGCCTGCCGCGCCATCTTCCGCTCTGAGTTGCTGCCCATCCGGCGGGGGAGTTCTAGTTGTCATCTTATCAGCTCCGGACCGCAAGTTGTATCTCCTACTCATGAACCTATTCTACCTGCTAATTCCTATTCCTTACACTAAACACGCTCTCTTTTCCTTTTCTAGACGAAAACAACAAAGCCACAAACGGAAACTCAATTGGACAACAACGGGGGGGGGAAAACGGGAGTGATGCCTAACCGGAGCCAACTTCCACATGCTTTCCTGCGTCTTTCATCTACCTCTGCGATCGAGTGGTATGCCATGGCGAGCTCCATCGGATCCTCTATCTTCTTCCTGGAAGATAGGGCATCGAGGGCGCTCACATATCTACTCTGCTTCATGTCCAGTTGCGCCGCGGATGCGCTTGCCAGTTCTTTGGCCGTCCCGGGTGCATCGCATGGTGAACCCTGTGTTCCCATGGGCCACCCGGAGACCGGCCATTCCCCCGCGCACATTCGCGCCGCAACCAGCAGAAGACTCTCCTACCGACTCATCCCATTGCGAGTCCTCCGTTCGCCACCAGGCATCGAACGGGTCGCAAAACTAGCTGGCGGTATCCGCCGCTAGCGACATACCCTTCGCTTGGAGGATCTCTACACTTTAGGTGAGTACAACGACAAAATTACTACAAATATGAACAATTACTTTGTGGTGTTATTTTTTTTTCCAGCATCCCAGGTCTTTCCGCGGCGAGCAATTATGTTCGGCTTTTTGGATAGCCGACATAAGCCATCGCACGCGTTCCAACCTGGTCTGCCGGCACCACGTGGATTCCATTCCTCCACTGGATTTTTATTTGTATTTACTTTTCCGCGTATGGGCTCGAATGTCCTTTTTAGAGGACCTTCGCCACCCCACTCCTGGTTTAGTTTGGGCGCCATTATGTTACGGCCTGCTGATTTTGATGGGGCAAGGCCGGCTAGCCAGTCATCAACAGGGCGGATTCTTCCCCTGTGCCCACAGGTCGCACCATAAATTCCACTCAGTATGGAATCCACAAATACTACAAAGAAACATCAACCGAAACTACAAGTGAAGGACTAATACCGGACGACATGACGCAGATTTGGGTCTTCGATGGAAAGGACCCTGACGCACCCACCCTTCCTGAGACCCATCTATTTCCCATTCGAGGATCTCCCTGGCATGTGGTCCATCGGCTTCCTCCAGGTTATCGGCTCATCCGTTCGTCTTCCCCCCCCCTAATAAATACACTCTAGTAATTCATCGTTATAATTTTTTACTTATTTAAATATGCACTTATAATAAATAACATTTCAAATTTTCCAAGATTTTAGGTTTCCATCGCCCTGGGCCAAAGCAAAGATGATAACAAAAAAAAGGACGACGAAAGATCTGGAGAGGACGACAAAGACGCGAAGCTACTGCACGGGTATTGACATAAATATATATATATAAATTAATAAAATTAATAAACCCTCATTTCATTTCAGAAATCCTGCCTACATGGAGCTCCAAGGAGGATCAGGGGCTGAGACGGGTCAAGTGGTTATTTACGAAAGGTCTATACCCCTACACAGGATCGGCCTGGTCTTCCCGGAGGTCGTATTCAAGGATTTGGATTTAAATTTTGCTTGGACTCGGCACGATTTAATTCTACATAAATTATTGGTTATTTATATCATATTTATATTTTTTTCCGATCACCGTTTTATGTGCCTTAGGTTTTCTCGTCTTTCAAACAAATATTTGTGTGTTTGTTTATGGCATGTTAAACGCCACTAAAATAAATGAATAAATAATTACACACAGACGAATATTTTACATAATTTTAACACGGGCACATAAATAAGTTAAATAAATAAATAAATAACGAGTGATAAATAAATAGAAATAAATAAATAAATTCGAATAAATAAGGCGGATTAAATAAATAAATAAAGAATTATAAATAAATAATTATTCTAATTTTGTTTTTGGCCGAGCTTCTCCCGGGCGGTTTGGCTTGGTCCTCGGCGGGATTGGAGGTTGGAATCCACCACGGGTTCCAGAAAAAGTCTCCCCGGGTCCAAACTGTGGATATCCCGGGGTCAAGAAAATGCATATATCCCCTCTGCAACCCAGATATATATAAATATTATGTATATGCCCTCTCGGAACGGACTCACATCTATTTTCCACTTCCGGCTGCCGGGTCTTCCTGTTCCGCTTTTGTCCCGTTCCCGTCGATCTCCGGATCGGGTTAAATTATTTCAATTTCCCTATAACAGAAAAAAAACATCACTACCGTTTCCTCGGAGCTTTCACCTCCGGCGGACCGACCGCACTCACACGTTTATGTGTGCCACCGATTTTTAAAAAACGGCCGTTGGATTTAGTTCGCGGCAGCGGGTCGTCTGATTCGCGAATTTTCTCTGGCCTATATGGCGGTCACCTCGCCCTATTTATGGGCTTCGGCTCTGCCGGTTCCCTTTCCTATTCTTTTTTTTTCTCCTTTCCCTTCACCTAGGTCGAGAACCGACTTCAAGGCCAATGCCAGTGCTCATTTCCCGTCTTAGTGTGTGTGGATGCACTTCGTCGGTGTTCTCCTCTCCACCTACCATCCACACTTCCCCTTTCTTGGGTGTGGACGGTAGGGGGCGCTCTACATCCATCCCACTTTCCCCTTCTCCTCTTGGGACTGCCAACCTCGCCTTAGGTGCTCATTCCAGACGATATTTCTTTCGCCCGCGGCTATCGATC